>JAESVK010000958.1:638690-690466 GCA_017140935.1 Hamamelis virginiana
ATAATAAAAATAAATTTACTAAATAATAGTAAAATTAAAACTAGCTAAATTTATTTTTAATTAATTAAAAATTAGGGATTTTTCCTCAATATTCTCATAGTTTGCAAAAATTCCCTACATGAACCCATTTTTTCAGAATTTACCAAAATATATTTTTTGGACCAAAATGTCCTTCACATAACATAATCTCCACCTTTACATTGAAATCTCAATTTTGTGAATAATCCCCAATCTCTCAAATTGCATATAATTCCCTATTTAGAATATAATCCCCAATTTTAGTATTATCAAATCATATTAATTCTGTTATGATTATATCACAATATAAATCTTTAAAAAAATGGAAATTGGGGATTATACACATTTTTTGGGGATTATGAACAAAAAATTCCGTATTGAGGATTTTGTGTTAATTTGGAGATTATGATTTAATATGGAGATTGGGGATCATGAATTAATTTGGGAATTATGTATGATTTAGGGTATTCACAACTTTTTTTGGATTTGATGGGATATGTAAGGTTATGATTTAATGTAAAAAAGTATGCAACAATTTGAGAGATTGTTAGTAAAATTGGAAATTGTTCAACAAATTGAGTATTATGGATTGTTATCAAAATTGGGGATTATTTATTATTTTGGGGATTAGGGATTATGTCTTATTTAGGGTATTAAGGATTACTCAGTAAATTGAGGATTATACCTAATATTGGGGATTGTATATAAAAATTTGGCACATTTCCCACAAAATTTGACTATTCTTGAAGTAAAAAATGTCCAATTAAATGTACGATTTTCATAAGGAAAATTCTCAAACATAGATTTATGTAGGAAATTTTTGAAAACTATAGGAATATTGAGGAAAATTCCTTTAAAAATTTATATTTATCAAACAATTCTTAATACTTGAAAAAAAAGGGGGGCGGGGAATGAAAACGGGCTGAGATCACAACTGTACTAAAAATGAAGGTATAAATTGTAAAAGGGGTTTGTTTGGATGCTGGAATGAGTACATGATGGATCATGTGATTTTCTGGACACACGCCGAAGACAACGTCGGCACGTCGCGCCTTTCAGGGTAATAAAGTAATAAGCCTTTGACCTTTCACAATTTATTATATTTACTTATTTACATTCTAGGCCTCCTAAATTTACTTATTTTTTAATTCAACTCCCCCTCCCTCTCTTCATAAAACGCCATTGTCTTTGGTAACCGTTTGATGATGACCTGACGACCAGATCCATGCTCATAGACCCGTATTCCCTGTAATTACGAACTTCATCTTTCTGTAGAATTCACCAATTGAAGGCAATGTCTTGCAGTATTAAGGTAATTTCGTGCTGTTACTAAGAGCATTTCTGTCATTTCGGTATCACACCGTCACTTAATGGGATACGTGTCGTTTGGTTATTGCTTTTCTCATTCTAGTTTGTGAAATCTTTACTTCACCGAATGCCGACAATTAAAGAAAACCACGCGCTACCACGTTCCATCTGAACGGCCCATGGGGATTGGGCCCCAGCTTTTAACAAGCGGCCCGTGATTGGTGGTGCAGTCACTGGCGCGTGTAATCTCTCTCTCTCTCGCCCCCGTAATCAATCTCTCTCTCTAAACACACACACTCTCTCTCTAAGCTCTCTCGTAAAACCATCCCACCCACCCCACTTGTCATAGCTAAAACCTCCACTCTCGCACTATCTCTAGAAGCATCGCTCTCTCTCTCTCACTATCTGCTGGGGGAGGAAGAAAGTGAGGTCGGAGAAACCATGGCAAGAACGCCATTCCTGCTCCTTCTCTTTCTATCTCTCTCACTCCTCAAACCTTCGCACAGTAAACTCACCGCCGACTACTACCAAAACTCCTGCCCAAGATTCAACCAAATCATTCAAGACACAATCACCAACAAGCAAATCACCAGCCCCACCACCGCCGCCGCCACTCTCCGCCTCTTCTTCCACGATTGTATTCTCAACGGCTGTGATGCCTCTGTCCTAATCTCCTCCACCCCTTTCAACAAAGCAGAGCGCGACGCCGACATCAACCTCTCTCTCCCCGGCGACGGTTTCGACGTCGTCGTTCGCGCCAAGACCGCCCTCGAGCTCGCTTGCCCCGGCGTCGTTTCATGTGCCGACATTTTAGCCGCAGCCACTCGCGACCTCGTCACGATGGTAGGCGGCCCATACTACGCCGTCCGATTAGGTCGCAAGGATGCATTGACATCACTAGCTTCCACTGTAGAAGGCAATCTTCCGAGACCCACAATGTCAATGTCGCAAATCATCAAAATTTTCGAGTCCAGAGGTTTCTCTGTTCAAGAAATGGTGGCACTAAGTGGTGCTCACACTATTGGGTTCTCGCATTGTAAAGAATTTACCAGTGGGATCTATAATTTCAGCAAGTTTTCTCAGTCAGATCCAAATTATAACCCAAGGTTTGCTGACGGATTGCGAAATGCGTGTGGGGATTACTTGAAGAACCCTACATTGTCAGTATTCAATGACGTAATGACACCCAACAAGTTCGATAACATGTATTTTCAGAACTTGCCAAAGGGATTAGGGCTCTTGGCTTCGGATCATGTCATGTATACTGATCCAAGGACGAGGCCGTATGTGGAAACTTACGCGACTAATCAAAATGCGTTCTTTGAGGCATTTGGTCGAGCAATGGAGAAGCTTAGTGTTTATGGGGTGAAAGTTGGGCGGAGAGGACAGGTTCGACACAGGTGCGATGAATTCAATTGAGTTAGAAGTTGTGGGATTGTTTTGATTGTGGTTTTCTATTGTGATGGTCAACACAGATTGATGATCAGAAGATGAATGAGGAATATTTCTTTGAATTTAACTTACACACTCCGTAATTTTTTATCGTTTGTGAGGATCTGAGGACATATATATAATCTATATACGTGTTCGTATAAACGTCATATTAATCTTAGTATACATATTTATTTGTTCTGGATTCTGGGTTTAATCTTTTTGTTGCATTTTATTGATGATTCAACTGGGTCACAATTTCTTCCCGTTACAAAACTCTCTCTCTCTCTCTCTCTCTCTCTCTCTCTCTCTCTCTCTCTCACTCTCTCTGTTTGTGTTGATTTTTTGTTAGTTTACTGTAATTACAGATTTATTACAGAAGAGTGTGTATGTGGAAACCCGAGAGATGAATAAATTAAGGGAGTAATGAATGAAGGTGCAGAGAAAGATGCTGTAGGATTTGGAATGGAATTGTATTTTATTATTATTGGGGTAATTGAGAGAGAGATTGTAAGTAATGTAATGGCGTGCATGACTTGAATTTTGTCTCGTTGTTCTCTGATTTCTGATTTTGACTTTAGGCCTCTTGCCTTGTGGCGACAGCAGTATGGCATATGAAATCTCATCCTATTTGAAATGTTAGGGCGGATTCCTTCTCAAAGCATATTTTTTAAAAATGTTTTTTTATTGTCCTGAAAACGCGTTGTTTTTGTTTTAGAAAAAGAATCACTTGGGAAGGTAGTGTAATGTCGGGGCTATGGGTTGGAATGAGTTTAGCCTATATGCCGACCCTTTTTTTTATTTTTTTATTTTTTGGGTAAACATCATGATAGCTGGAGAAGAGAAGATAACATACCTAGACATATGAGTGGGGAGGGCTGCGAGCACCAGCGCTCCAAAGCAAGACCAATCCAAACCTCAAGGCTTTAAGACGCCTGAGAGATGATGCCATATGACTTGAGAGGCTCATAGGCGTACCCAAAAATTAAAATGCTGAATGTCATATGGAAAATGATGCATGGACAGCCCAAATGGATGGGACTCATAAGGTATGATGAGGGATCCAAATGAAGTTCACTCTTATGTAAAAATGATGTTTGCTTGGATAGTCAAAAGTGAAACATATATGTGAGGGAGTAAGAAATACTTATCCCAAGTTGGAGGAAAAAAAAGGGGCTAAAAATGATGGAGGTTGAATGAATTTTTCCATAAAGATATTCACTCGTCTTCTGCCATCACCACTACCAGCACCGTCCCTGAAGCATTCAAACATAAATTCAAATTATCTCAACATCTATGATCACCAAATGCAGTCACAAATGCTCATAATTTTTGTTTTTCTTCCTTTCTTTTCCCTGATCGAGAGTCTTATCGATCAGTTCAACGCCTAGATTGTTGGGAAAAATGTATGTCATAATTTTCATTGTTGATCTAGAAGAAACAATTGCAGGCTATTCATGACTCATCAATCTTGAAATTATTAAACCCATACTCAGATTTTTGTTCTTGGCTAAAGATAAACTACAGCATTGAAAATACAGAAAATGGAAATCATTTACATGGAAGGGTTGGCTAGTAGCTAAACCGCATTGCAAAGTTCAACCCATCAGCATATTGCTTGTACTCACTGCAATGCAAGCCCCAAATGAAAATCTTATCCTTTACGGCCCAGCTTGACAAGTAAGGGTGAAGGATTGATTACAATAGGCCTGTTCCTGTTGAGTTTAACGGTGCCTGCAAGGTTGAAGGCCATCTGCAGCATCTTGTTGAAAAGGAACATAAACTTGCAGGCTGTATGAATCCAAATCATGGAACCCATTCATGTATGGTTTTTGATAGATGGGGTTGAAACTAATTTGAGTGTTCTTACAGAATTTGAAGGCAGGGATGTAGCAGGAAGGATTGTAATACCATGAAGGGTATTGGAATGATTGAGGGTAGCTGTTGATGCTTGCCTGGCTTGCCTCCAGTTTCATTCTTTTCTGCTTTAGCTTCTCCTTCTTATGGGCATTTTGGTGACCTCCTAATGCCTGTGCATTTGCGAAATCTTTGTTACAAAATTGGCATTCATATCGTCTCTCTTCTGGAGAAGAATTTTTCTTCATGGAGGAACTTGCACTTTCATCTCGGTCCTCTAATTCTGTCGAGCACTTCCCATCGTTCTTACATGTATCAACATCGAAACCGAACAATCTGAGCTTCTTCCCTGTGACTCTTGTTCCAGAGAATAAACTATCATCTCTAAAACTTGGAGAAAGAGGACCAGAGTCAGCAAAATCTTGTCCCAGCTTACCTTTTTTCTTCTCACTCAACATGAAATTTATCTTCAAGAACCAAACACAGAAAGATTGTTAGCCTCTTCCATATTTATAGCGAGTCATTTGGGTCCGACACTGGACTGCATCCCAAACAGGATTATTACTTTTATACCCACAGCAAGCAAAAGCATAGCATAGTCAATTTAAGAAACAAAAAACGAACATAAAGGGGCCATCATGAAATAAAACAATAACTTTTACATATTATACTGGATAAACATTAAACTTTCCCAGACAATTCAATTGGTTTATCATAAAGGAAACTGATGGCATAAAACACTGGGAAGCAGTAATCAATGTTTTACATGCACTTACAGAACCACTTGGGCAACAGAAATACATATTCCATGCTTAGTAGGAGCCAGGAAAGAAATGATATGAACTTACTGTAACCTCAAAGAACAAAAGAGGTGGGAATGCAATCACCTAAAAGAAAGGTGCTCTTAACTTTCCGACAAATATCTACATTTGATTGCATATTAACCATTATTTAGAGTAAATGATTCATTGCAATTTTGTATTTATTCTCCACCATAACATAATAACAAAGAATAAATATACGGCATGATAATTATAGGGCCAAAAAAATCTTATAAGGGTATTCCTAAGGACTGAATTCAAAAGAGGAAAAAAGAAAAGAAAAGACAATGGGTGCCATGTTCCATTAATACCAGGATTCCATATTATATTTGATTAAATTTTGCAGTACCATAGTTATCTGGCACTAAATAAAGCTCCTTTGCACAGAAATTAACCCTAGGGCTGCCTATCTGATTCTGTTTTGAGAGTGCTTTTGTAAATAGGAAAGGAGTTAGTTGCTGAATCAGGGAATATTTGAAGTGGGAATGATTTAAGCAATCATACAGATAATGGTCCTCAACAAGATCTGGGCATATCTTCCTGAAGTAGGCAAGAGCTATTTCCAACACCCAAAAGCATGGTTTTAAATTGAATCTTCATCTTATGTTATAAAATTGCAAAAGAAAATATTCTGTGTTGGATGTCCTGTTTGGGCAACCTCTTGAAACTATTAGACATGTTAAAACTATTAAATTGCATAGCTATTCTGCAGACTAAATCTTCCAGTGGCAACCTTCTTCCACAAATATCTGCACCACCTGGCACTTCAGAAAGCAACTTCAGAAAGAATGACTTCTAATCAAAGTTCTACAATAAACTCTAAAGGCCTAAATAAGTTTTAATATCAAAGAATACGAAGTAAACAAAAATCTATCAAAAGCAGGGAAAAAAATATAATAAAATCGAAGAAATAATTTGAGATATCGAACAGAGGCACACAACCCAAAATTTAATCTCTTAGGGTCTCACCTTAACCTCAGGATTTACTATTGGAATCACATCAACTAATTAGAAGATGTTACAACTTGATGCATCAATGCAGCAAAAGGAAGTAAAATACTCATACATTCAACTTTACATATAAAGAGACAAAATGAGATAAATAGGGAATGCCAGAACAGCAACTTTAGTAATTCCTACTTCAACCTATGCAATAATACTAAAGAACTACTATCCAAATTCAAGCATGTTCCAATTTTACCCAGTCCAAGAATTAAAAGACTTTCTAAAACCTTGTGGCTCAACTGAAGCCCTGTAAAACAATATTCACTAGCTAGCAAACTGAAGCAACCAATAACAGAAATGAAAGAAAAAAAAAATTCAATTAGTTCAATAGTTCATCCAGCTCCATCCAATTTTGATCAAATCAATTAAATTATGTCTCAGAACCAGCACTCCTGAAAAATGTTGATTAACAACCAAATAAAGTTTATTGAACAAAAATTAAGGTTTCTAACAGTTTCTGAAAGTTTGCACTTAGGTTCAGGTGGTCCCTTCCACAAATCAAACATTGGACACAATACTAGCTCTGGTGCAGAATGATAATAACAAAAGCAATAAGCCAAAAGGCCCCTGGCCAATAGGAAAATGCTAAATAGACCTAGGATTAATGGATTATGACAGTTTTCTGAGTAGGATCAGTCTTCTTAAGTGGAGGAAAAATACAAATCTATAGGTTACGTAGACACTAAGAATTCGATGAAATAGTAACCTGAATTATTGGCAACTATAGCCCAGCCGGTTATTAACCTAACTAAGCAACCTGCAGAAGAAAATTGGTGAAGAAATTTAATTCAATCAATGCCCATGTTCTCCACCAGCATGTTCTCTAGTTTAGCTTAACCATCTTAGGGCATAAAACACCAAAGAAATAATCCTCCTTGTTGTTTCATCATTAGCTTAGCAGATATTCAGTGAAACTGTTTATAGATGCAAACAATTAGTCGTACAATTTAAAAAAATCAAGATCTACCAAAAGAGAATGAACTGTAATCGAAAAGCAATTACCAGTAACAGCCGAATTTCTCTGAAACAACAAACATTAGCCTCGGTTACTTCCAACTTCTTGTTTCTGTAATTCTCTATACTTTTGATTCAGTAGCAAGAACATCACTGTGAATGAAAAATCATAAAGAGTTAACTACATTGAACAACGAAGACATATGTTAGGCAATTTTCAAAATTGCCCATTTTTCCAGTTAAGAAAGTACTGTAATTAACACAAAACAATAAGTTTAAAAGGAAAAACAAAACCATCATAAATTGAGCTGATTTTTAGTGAATTAGATTATCTAAATGCAACCCATCACATTCTGCATTCCAATTCTCATTTGCAGACTGAAATGGCATGAAAACCCAACAATATCTACATGCCAACAGGATGTAAACTCAATCCAAATTTTGAAAGACATTACAAGCACACAGCAATTAAACAGAGCAGAAAACTCTACTTCAACTGTTCAATATTTCTTTCTCTAGAGGCAGATCTAAAAGCCTTTATTTACACCTTTACCATCCATTACTTGTGTGGTAAAAAAGTAACCAAAAGAACAAAACAAGAAAAACCCATATCAACTCCAGAAATAATTACAAACCCCTACCCACAAAAAAACCAGAATAAGAATCAAAATTTCAAATAACTGTACTCAGAACTCAGGACGAGTTCGCACTAGACCCATTCATCCTGATACCGAGTCGACACCGAGTCCAATTCATTGGCCCCGAGTCAAGCAATTTCTCCCAGTCAACATCCTCCAACTCTTCCTCATCTCTCCCTTTCATTATCTCCAACACCCTCTTTGCCTTCTCCCTCGCCCGTTCACTTCCTGTAACCTCCACCTTCATCAACACCTCCACTGCCCCTGCATCCTTCGCAAACCCCTTAAACCTCAAACCCCCATGACTCAGTCCATACAATGCTGCAACACAACTCTCCCGAGTCGACTCTGAGTCCAACTCATTATTTTTCAATATCCCCACCAAACATTCCACTGCACCCGCATCCAACATAGCCGCCCGCCCATCTGGGGATGCAGCCAAGTTGCAAAGTATCAACAGCACCCGACCCTTCAAATTGCCCGATTTCACCATGCCCAGAAGATTATGAACCGACCCGAGTTTCACCAATTTGGAACGGTTACTCTGAACCAGTGTAAGATGATACAGAGCCAAAGCCGAGTCATTCCGAGCCCGCTCACTACCGGATCGGAGCATGTATAGAAGCGGCGGTAACGCGCCTAACACGCCAATTGCGGTCTTGTTCTCATCAATAAGAGCTAAGCTGAAGAGTGCACCAGAAGCGTGCTCCTGCGCCTCAGGGAATCCCCCTTTCAACACGTCGATCAACGGAGGAACAATCCCTGACCGTACGATCTTCACCTTATTCATCTTCTCCAATGATAAATTCACCAATGCTGCAACGGAGTTCACCTGAATGCTAGAGTACTTTGAGATGATCAAAGATTTTAGGGTTGAGAGTAACCGAGGAGTACAGAGAGAAACCCTAGTTTCTTCTCTTGTTCTAGTCATCTTTCTCAGTGATATCACAGCTTCTTCAATCTCATACACTTGTGAACTCTTGAGTTTAACAATAATCTCTTCTTCTTCAGGCGAGTTAGGGTTTAGGGTTTCGATCTCGGACGAGTCAGAAGACGATGAATAACAACTCGGCCGAGTCGCGAGAGGCAGAGGCGTAGCGGTTGAACAATCGATGCTCGCCACCGATTCTTCGGAACTCGAGTAGAAGTGACTCGGTCGACGACTCACGTCAGTAATCGCGTGAATGAATTTAACACCAGGTTTCTCTGCAACCCCATTGATCAACTCTTTCTCCGAAACGACCACGTTTTTATCTTCCGTTTCGTTATGGAGTCTTGATTTTTGTTCTTGAGACGCCATTAATGTACGGACAAGCTTCTCAGCTGAGTCAAAGTCGAGAGCTTTGGGACTTTCTACATAACATTTGCTGCAGAAGTTGAGAATGGTGGATTTGAGGGCAAGGTTGGGGATTACTGTAGAGAAATCAGGTGTGGAGCCGTCCACGAGAGTTGGTGTGAAGCCTAATTTTTGACAGGCCTGAACGCAGGTGCGCTCGAAGGAATGGCCTGAGGAGACAATGACTGGGTCAGCCATGAGAGAGCCAGAAATGGGACAAGTGAACTCATTTGGGGTTTGCTCTGTTCCAGCTTTTGATACAATGGATGACGAAGACCTGTACATGGAGATCTTCTTCCACCTTTGCTTCCCATTGCTACTGCCATTGCCATTTCCATTGCCAATCTCTGTAACTCTCTCTTTTGCGTCTCTCCCATAAACCCTTTTGTTTTGTGTGGGTTTATGGACAAAAAACTTCATCAAACCTTCTTGAAACTCCATAGCTCTTTCTCTCTCTATATAAATATCACAAACCCGTCAAATAAATAATCAAAAGCTGGAACGGATGTCGTTGAAATTCCATATATATCTTCAAGGAAGAAATCAGATATTCAGTATTAACACGCCGCAGACAACGAGATTCGATGAACCATACATGTGACTGTAGACCAGGTCTCCTGAGGGTAAGCGCGCACAGAGGGAGTGAGAGTGAGTTTGTTGTGATTATCAGGTCAAATTAGCCAATCGAAGCAGACGTCATAGCGCTCAGGGAACTTAAGCAACTAACTACTTCTTTACTTAAATGCCTTTGGCTTTATCAAAAATTTACGAAATGCTTAAAATCAGATGGTCCTTTAGACCATGGAAGTTAAGGTGATTCCAAGTAATCAAGTCGCTAATAGGCTGCTACGTGGACATGAGTGGTGAAACCATTCATCTTTGTGGCCCTTGACCACATGATTTTCTCTACCACAAGAGGGATATTGTTTGGTTTCAATGTTTATATCCGATGTGGCAATAATTTATTGGCCCTTCTTCAAACACCAAGGAGTTGGTAATGTAACTGTGTATTTACTATTTACCTGATAATCTCTGCCCAGTTGAGGAGGTCAGATTCTGCCGCGTCACGTGATCGACCACATCATGTGGTAGGCCTGTTTTTTCTGTCAATCGTTAGAAAATCACGTGGCTAAATCAACACGCTTGATCACTTGCCAACTATGTCTATCCTTTCGGTCCCCCAAACAGGTAATCACTAATTCACACACTACATTTTAAATTAAAGAATAAAAAAAGCGAAAGTTTTTTATAATTGCGCAAATTGATTCAATTAATGCCAAGTAAAATAGATTTTGAGAAACCAGCCGTTCATATCATGCTGGTTAAAAATTACGGTAATCCAATAATCGATTTTTAAGATATAAAAAATTTTAATATTTTTTTCTTAAAAAAAGTTCATTTTTCATAATGATATTTTTCAAGGTGGTTGATTGATAGTGATTTTTGATATGTGTAATGTGCATAATAAGAGTATTTAATTTAACAGTCGATTTTTTTTAAATCTATTTTGCATTTAACTTTGTGTAAGTTGCATCTTATAATAGTGTCTTCCAAAATCACAATGATTAATGGTCGGTTTCTGAAAAAACTAACCGAAAAAAACTTGTGATATTTTAAAGAATAAAGAAGTCACAAATTTTATTGTGATATTTTTCAGAATTGACCGTTGGATTACTGTAATTTTTGACGAGCATGAAATTCATTAGCAATTCATCTAATCCAATGGTCAGTTTTTCAAACTTTAATTTGTTCTACAATAGACTTTATATGTCCACTGTATGCAAAGTTTTGTATGATACACGTTCTAACAACATGATTGTATGTCGATATATATATATATATGGGATAGGCTCCATGTATTTGCATTTTATACTCATAATTTTACTATTCGTTTTTAAAACATAACATGAGATAGGAATTTTGGAAAATAAACTGTTATATTAGATGTTCTTCTTATACATATCATGAATGCCAAAAATCATTTTAATCCAATGACCGATTTAAAAAAAAATTTATGTTCTTAAACTAATCAATAACCATACAAAATTATATCATTTTTTATTGGTAATTAAGTTGAATAGTCAATTTTTTGAGAAATTAGTGATTAAATCAATATGATTGATTTTTTAGTGCACGGCATTTATAAGCAAAACATCTATTTCAACAATCGGTTTTTCTCAAAATACATATCTCGCTATTAATTAAAGACATTATGCAGATTTCAACTGAAGTCAACTTAAGTGCACATGATCACTCCTGTGTATATATAACTTATATACATAGAAGTGATCATGTGCACGTAAGTTGACTTCAGTTAAAGTTATCATGATATCTTTAACTAATTGTGATGTATGTATTTTAAAATATCAATCATTGAATCAGATAGTCTCTTTTTTTATAGGTGTCATGCATGCCAAAAATCACAGTGATCTAATGTTAATATTTTTAAATAAAGACTGATATATTTTTCAAAGCTTAAGGTGTGTTAGGATATATGGGTCAAGATACAAACCTTTGTCCCAAGTTTAGGCCAACTTGGGACCCCTAAATTGAAGCTTAGTATATTCTAACAAATTACTGTCATTTTAAAATGATAGGCAATTATAAACATTACCTCTTTAAAATATTCAAGAAATTCCTAACACACATTGAATCATCTTGATTTTTTTTTTTTACCACGACTAAACGCAATCCTTTTTTTTTTTCATTAAATGATGAAAACCTATTCTTATCATAATTGCTTTTAATAGGAATAAACGAGTATCAATGTGCTTCTATATACACGAACGTAAAACATCTCTCCTGATAGTGATGATTCTTCAAACTCGAAAATATCTCTCCTAAAAATTATAATATATGTCAAAACCAATAAGACATTGCAATTTTAATATCTTGAAAAAAGGTTTGCAAATCATGTCCTTAATCAAAACACATTACAACCAAATTACTAAAATACTCATATTAAATATTGATTTAAATCAATGAGCATGCATGCATCTGTATTCTGATGTAACAATCAGAGGAGATGATAGGAACTTCAAACTTGTTTGGTGTAAACAGGTTTTATTCCACAGACTTTATAAATAAAAGAAACTTTATTGGGGAAAGCCACTGTAGCTTTCTTTAGACTATCCATCTGATAAAGACACTCACCCCATGGGCCATATCCCCATATGTGAACTGTCCCTTCAACTGCTTTAGTTTCTATGATTCCATAGCTAAAGAAAAGGCTCTCTCTCTCTCTCTCTCTCTCTCCATATGTGAACAGTCCCCTTTTCTATTATTATTTTTGAAGGAAACAATTAATATTTTATTTTTATGGGGAAATGACAACTTTGCAATTGCATGAAGATACGCAACTAAAAGTCACCAGGAAGACCTCCTCACTTCTATCAGATTTGCTTACTTAGCTGTTAAGCCTTTGCAGCATTCAAATTGACTTTTTGGGTGTTCTAGGGTGGATGATTATTCCATTTATTCCCTTTCTTTTCAAAAGTGATTCCATTTTGTTGCCAAACATGGCCCACCCATTTCTGTAAAACCCATATTCTTTTTTTTTTCTTATTGGATCCCATCAATAAACCATATTGTTTGTCTGTTGATTTGATGATTTTGGCAACACTTTTTCTTATCTAACTTCATCAACTAATTAAATTATTTTGTTTTTAATAAGTGATTCGATCTGTTGAAAGATTTGTCTCATATCTGTTTCTCACACTACCCAAGTTTAGTTAATAAATTGTAAAGATCCTCCACTTAGTAACGTAAGTTATTGAACTGAATCTTGGTTTCTAACACGATGTAATAAAATTTCCAAATTTACAGACAAAATATTTGATTCAAATTGTTCCATTCTGCTCCGAAAAACATTTTTATAAATCAGAATCATGTGAAAGTAATATAAATGTTTTTCGAAAGCAGTAGCATGTTATAATAACATATTCGATCATGGTGGTTGATTGTAGAGACTTAGGTAAAAAAATAATCCATCTGATTTATGATCATGGACTGCGACTGACAACCAGCAAAGCATGTTGATACATGTTTAGGCTTTGAAATTCTTCAAATAGGAGGACCCACCAAATTAAATAACAAGTTCTAGGCCTCATATTCATAATTATTCTGAAAATGATTTGTTTTCAAGAAAGGAGCCAACAATAGCGTCTGGAAGGATCTTTGTGGCAATTGGTTTGTTATATTTTGGACAATTTAGGATTTTGGCTCCATTATTCTCTTTTAAATAAAGTATATAATCATGCTTCAAACTTTATAAAAGAGTGTTTTCTCTTTACAATTTGGCATTTACCTTTTTGTTTGTGCTATATTCATAGTCAATCACTCCAATCAGCAATGCTAATACCACTGCATGCACCCTATTATAAAAGATTACAAGGTTGAATATATTGGTTTTTAGGGCTCCTTCGTGTGTGTGTGTCAATATATATATGAAGAGGGAAAAAACTTGTTGACCGATCCTGATACAGGACACGTGGAAAAAACACACCCGATGAGAAAAAGTGAGTTCATCCCGACCTCTATAAGATATAAATACCGATCCCAGAGTTAAAATATCTTTGATCCGGATCTTACGAAAAAGAGCTAGTTTACCGATCTCATGTAACAACCTCATCATGCCAAAAAACGGATCTCGGCCGACAGACTCTGATTTGTAGCAGGAGATCAAATGATACTCTGTCACCTGAAAGTGACAGGCCATTACGGGAGAATTGGAAAAGACCAACATGCCCTCATACGGTTAAAAAACACTCAAGTGAGTGTTCAGACAAATGACCCTATAAAAAGGGAGAACCAAACCTCATGCAAGGTACGGACAAAAACTCCACCTAAAACATTCTCTTTGTTTTATCTCTTAATACTGACTTGACTGTCGGAGTTTCGCAGGTCGAACACCCCACCGGTGTAAGGGATTTACATATCAAATTGTCATTTAACCTAAAGATCCGATCCCCATTCATTCCTTTTACCTCTTTTCGACTTCATCAATATATATATATTTGAGTCCTTTTCTTACGAGGACGTCCTCACATAAGCTTATGCGAGGATTTGGCTTTTTAGTTAATGTATGATGAATATTTTGAAAAACCGGCTGTTGGATTGAATAATCATCTTATGTATGACATGCATGCTAAAAATCACAGCGATCTGACAGATGGTTTTTAAAATAGAGACAGTGAAAAACTATTATAGTATCTAATGGTAACATTTTTTTTCATAGTCTATATTTTAGAAACCGACCGTTAGATCACTATGATTTTTGGCATGCATAACATACACTTGGAGAATATCTAATCCAACGGTTGGTTTTCCAAAATTCCTATCTTACATTGACTAAAAGTCAAGTGCTCACAAAAAGAAGTCCTCATAAGAAAATTATTTTATATATATATATATATATATATTATTTTTGAAATTCAAAATATTACTTTATGTAAGAGATGAATGGATAGTCACTTTTAAATGACTTGAGAGCAATAGGATGATCGTCCAAATTTTCATATTAAAAGTGATAGTGGATCTGTTACCAGCTATCCGTTAGCTAGCACTTTGAAGAGAAAAGAGAGTTAATGTGTACCATCGTGGCACATATTAAAAAATAATCTTAAAAATGATTTTTTTTTTTTTAAAAAATGTATTAGATGTTTGACTCACTAGCTTTCCCAATTAGACTAACCGTAGGTCAAAGTCAAAATTTTGATTTCAACACTAGTCGCTGCTAACATGGTTCGATATTTGCTGACTAAATGGGACAAAAATTAATGAGAATGTAGAATATGTAGAATCTTTAATAAAACTTTTGTAAAATAATATCGTACTAGAATGGACTATGGAGGGAAAATTATTTTGGAATAAAAGAAAAACTCTGCCCCTTAAACCATGGCTCAAGTGGTAAAAAGATGGAGTTAAGTAAGAATAGGGCTAGGGTTAAAATTTCATAATCGTTAACAGATCATAATATAACATGAAGAATAGTTCCACAATTGGATTACATCAATGATAGTAACCATTTAACCATCTAATTTAGTATAGTTGGATCACAAATTACAATTATTTGATTTGGACTATAGCTTTCAAATTGAGTGGATATCTAATTTTTATTTTTTATTTTTTATTTTTTTATCACAGTTCTGCCTGGTTCGATATATTAGTAACTTGTAACCATTATCAAGGACGTGATTTTTTTTTTTTTTTTGGTTGAAGAGGTGGGTTCAAATGCTACTCTATGGAGGTGGGGGAAAAAACTCTTCTTTCAACTTGTAAGGTGTGGTTGATGCTTCATATGAGTGAGATGGAATGAGTTAATTAAAAACTATTGCATGACTTTTTTCAACATCTTTTAGTGGGTCATGTTTAGAATCCCATCGGTAACACAACTAGTTTCAGTATTTACAATTTAGGAAGTACAAAGATCAAAATTCAACTCTTTCACTGAGAATTTTTTGGCCCTAAATTGATTTGGAATGAACGATGACCCCTTAATTATACGAGGATTACTTTGGTCCCTTTACCCCTAAAAAAAAATCATGACTAGACTCTGCAAAAAAGAGTATAAATGAATGTATCTTAAGTATAATAATTGGCACATGGGGGACATGAAATATGTTTTTATTTTTAATTTTGTTATGGAAAAAAGGGAGCTTTATTCATTTTGCTTTATTCCTGCACTTTTTACCTTTTGCGGGTCCTTTGCAACTTTGTACAGGGGGATTTAATTCTTCCTGGAAATTTCTAAGTAATTGGGCCTCCAGTAGATTTGGGCTTTTAAAATAAGCAACCGCATTGCTGGAGACCACTTGCCCAAAATTTATGGGCCGGACTACCAAAATGCAAGGGCAATCCCTTTAAATTATTTGCCCACCACAACCATTTGTGATTTTTTACTGTTTTATGAAAAAATACATTGTTTTTAAGAAAACTAGCCACTATACCCACTAGAAAACATCATTTTGAACAACTTTGTAGAAGAAAGTTTTTCCAAAATCTATCATTTAAGTAGACTTTTTGATCATTTATTATTTTTACAGAATATTTCATAAAAAATGCCAATATTTAGAATAGGGGTAGGCTTAGAATTGCATGGGGTTGGAATATCCGCTCCCGATATTTAATCATTTACTGTAGAAATGGACACTTTCAACATGCTGACAATTTATTTATTTATTTATTTTGGTGATAAGGTAGAAAGTAAATTTATTCAAGAAGAAATGTGATTACATTGTAAATCCTTTTAAAGGACATTATTAATCCAATCTAGTCACCATTTGAACTTACATAGTTACACACTTTGCTAAAACATCAGCCACCTTATTGCACCTCCTAGGCATGCATGACAAAGGGTATATCTCTCTAATAATTCCCATTAGAAGTCTAATATCCTCACACAAAATTGCAATATCCTCTCTCATAGCAAAATATTTCAAATTTAATTGAAAATCTTGCCTATTCTTTGACCCAAACCTAACCATGTCTAAGTCACTCCACTTTATAAGATAAAAAAATAAAATAAAATAAATAAATCAAATTAAAAACCTAACTCCTAATAACAAAACTATGAATGCCCCAGCTAAAGGAAAAAGAGAGGATTATCTCCTATTTTATAGCTCACAGTCGAATAATTTTCTTGGAAAAAAAAAAATCGAACGGAGCGGGAAGGACAGGCGCACGGTCTAGAAACATCCATGAGTAGGCCAATAACGAAGAGAAGTTACAACGAAGTTTGGTTGCCTTATGCCCCAAGCCAAGCCATACCTATAAATATAAGGCCGCTGGACTTTCTCTTCCTTGCTTGCCTCTACAACCCGCGTCCATATTCCGTCCAATCCAGTTTTTCAAATTCAGAAATTCCAATTCAGTCTTGTTGTGAGAGAAGAGAGATGGGAGGAGGAACAGAAGCTTTTCCAGATTTGGGAAGACACTGCCAACACTCAGAATGCAATCAACTCGATTTTCTTCCCTTCAAATGCGATGGCTGTCAAAAGGTATATTGTATTATTCAAATTTAGCGTTTGATTCCTAAATAATTTTTGAAAGTTAAAATTCAATTTCAATTTCATTGAATCAATTTGCACGGAACACGCAGGTTTTCTGTGTAGAGCACAGATCATACAAGTCTCACGAATGCCCGAAATCAGATCACAATAGCAGAAAGGTCGTGGTCTGCGAAATCTGTTCGACGTCGATCGAAATTACGGGACGCGACGGAGGAGAAGAGAGGGCTATATTAGAGAGACATGAGAGGTCTGGAGACTGCGATCCGAAGAAGAAGAAGAAGCCAACTTGTCCGGTGAGGCGGTGCAGGGAGATTTTGACGTTTTCAAATACCAGTACTTGTAAGACTTGCCAATCGAAGGTTTGTTTGAAGCACAGATTTCCGGCGGATCACGCTTGTAAACAGAACTTATCGGTATCGGCTGCTACTGTAGGAGCTAATGGAAGATCCAATAACAAGTTCTTGATTGCTTTGGCTTCAAGGAACGCTAAGGATTGTGCAAAGAACGATCATCGTTCTGCGTCTAAACCTAGTGCTTCTCAATCTGTTAAGGCCTATTGAGAATCTTATTTTACTTCTGATTTCTTGTATTTATATAAATTTTTTTGGGATAAATTTCGTGTATTTTCATATTTGGTACGTGTGCCAATGTTGTTATTTTAATACTCGGCTACAAATTAATATACAGCATTACAACAGTTGCTTTTGCTTGTGTAAATGTGCATCAGGATTCTATTTGGGTTCCGTGACCATTACCTCGGGGAAATTTTTTCAACATTTATTCCTAACTTCTTCTCGCGGGACAAATGCAGTTTGGCAAGCAAGAAAACTATCCCTTTAATTTTCCTTTATCTCTTTATTGCTTTTCACATCTCATCCCTTCAGCTGAGGAGGGAATGAGAATGGAAAAACAACAAAGATACCACATTGAACAACAATTTCTAACAAGGATGAGACGCAAGTAGGTTCGTATTAGGGAATCCGAATCAAGAGGTAATAAAAGTGGTGAATTTTGTAACACTGTTTTGACTTACAAATCAGGAACCAAAACATGTAACAAGATTCTGAAAAAATTTAGCCTCCCTAGGGTTTAAGAATGACCTCTGTGCATTCTTTGAGGACATTCTTTTAGATGCATATGCTTTGACATAATGGTGAAACAGATGTCTGCTTTACAGTTTATAATTTAAAAGAGCCACAGGAAGAATTTCCAACTGGCAAAAAAGTCATTTAACTACTTCTGCAAAGAAATTAGAAGATATATTCTCTGGTATTCAATACAATGACAAGGTCTTAATACACGCTTACAACCATTTCACCTATCCATTAGTCTTCACCCAGTCCCTTGTATCAATTGAGGAGCATTCATAAATATACCCATTTCTCAGATCATGTGCTTCTTCTCAGGGATAGAATTTTTAAACTAATACAATAGCCAACCCTTTTAAACCCTAACTTCAAAAGAAACACACCCTATAGTTTGCTTGACGCAAAATATGCTTTGATCTGACTTCTGAAGAGTATAAACATGGAAAGTGCTCTACAAATGCAGCCATTCAAAGCAGTAGTTATGGTGGTTGCCGTTTCGATCGAGGCATGATAGCAAGAAGAATCTTCTTCCTCGGACCCTGCAAATCAAATGAGCATCATGAGAAGGAGATAGCCTACTTGTTTCAATTGAAGATGACTAAAAACATTGATAATGATATCTGAAAATTTAATGCTAGCTGAAGAACAACCTTTTTTGTCACCCTTGTTTTGGTTTCAATATCAATTATCAATTACCACTCCTTTAGCATGGCTAGTGTCACCAGACGGGTATCCAACCCCATAGACTAGCCTATTTTGTGAAAGGTATGGTACTCGCTATTTTGGTTTCAATATCAATTACTACAACAAAAGCTAGGGATGTCAATGGGATGGGTTAAAGGATAACCCGCCCCGCCCCTATTAGGAAGGGTTTGGAAAAAGGATTCGAAAACCCTATGGCAGCGTTTGGCTGGCGGGTGACATTCCTGGGAAAGGGGAATGATACCCCTTTCCGACGTTTGGTTGTCCTCATTGACGGCAATGTACCATTCCGGGCAGCTATAGATTCCCACATTTGGTGGGAATGTGAATACCGCATTGGAAGGTGGGATTCATTACAGATTGCTAGGAATGATGTTTATAATTTTTAGCAAATGCCAAACGAGTCCCTGCTATTGTCTCACAACAGAAAAAAATCCCATCGATGTCCATCTCCCTCAACCAAACCTCACGCAGCAGATTGCCATGTCTACATACCTCAGACCAAACTCACGCAGAAGAAGAAGAAGAATGAGTAGGAGGATACCCAATCAGTTTTAGGTTTTGGGCGTATACATGGATTACTTATATATATATATATATAGAGTTTTTCTCTTATCAGGTGATGCTCATTTTTGCTTAAAATCAGCAAAGAAGTCTGGCCGTTCGATTATAATTGAGGGCTGAGATGATTCCACTCAAATGACCCGTGCTTTCCCAAACGACCCGCGTGAAACCAGCTACCAAACAGATATTCCCTAATTTGCTGTGCCGTGATTCCGACAATCCCATCTTCTCCGGTAGGCGTGAAGCTCCTCCCTCCCCTGCCGGCGTGAAGCTCCTCCCTCTCGAAATCATCCCTCCCCTGCCGGCGTCAATCCCTCCCCTGCCGGTGTCAAGGTAGTGTGGAGAAGAACGCTGTGGGTAGTGTGGAGAAGAACACTGTGAGAAGAAGAACCCCATGCCAAATCGCAATTTCTCAGCTACTAAACAGATATTCCCCAAATCGCACAACCCCTTGATTTGGGGATTGTGGGTTTCTAGGGCTAGGGCGTCTCGTGGCTGAATGAAGAATGGAGACGGGTTGTTCACGCTGTGAGAAGAACAACCCCATGCCAAATCGCAACCCCAGATCTGATATTCTTCCCTAATTTTCCTACAATTTCTCAGCTACCAAACAGATATTCCCCAAATCGCACAACCCCTTGAAATGTCTTTGCATGTGAACTTTCTCTTCTCGAGAGCTTTAGTTGTGAGGAATCATCAATTGAGATGGGCTATTTTTATTTTAGTTTTGTTTGAGTGAAGGTTGCTGTGAACAGCAGCCATTGTTGCTCATCGTCCATCCATGGCAGCCCCGGCCATGGCAACTCCAGCGGGTGAGAGAGGGCTGGTTTCACGTGGGTCACGCGGGTCGTTTGGGAAAGCACAGGTCATTTGAGTGGAATCATCTCAGCCCTCAATCAGCCCTCAATTATAATCGAACGACCAGACTTCTTTGCTGATTTTAAGCAAAAATGAGCATCACCTGATAAGAGAAAAACTCTATATATATATATATATATATATATATATATATAGATATATATATATATAGATCTGGATCTGTTTGAATATATATTGTTTGATCAATTTCTGTCTATAGATATATGTGTATATATGTATACAAAGAAGAAGATGATGATTTGGGGATTTCACCGAAAAAATAAAAATAAAAATTGTGCTTTGCTGCAGATCAGGTCAAATCTGAGAAGGGTTTCACCACAAAATTTGCTGCATATTAGATCAACCGAGAAGAAAAGGAAGTGGGTTGGGTTTCACCGAGAAAAAAAAAAAATTTGGGTTTTGAATTTTTGATGGTTTTGGTGTATATATATATACACACAACATAATAATGGGATATATATATATATATACACAACATAAAAATGGGAATCATGAAGAATTTCTTATGAGAGTAATTTAGTGATCTTGATGATTTCTTGTGATATTATCTTGCCCAAACAAACAATATAATGGGAATGTAATCGATAATCTTATTCCACTTTCCCATGCTGCCAAACATTGGAATGGGGAATAGCAATCACATTCCCATTCCCAAGTAATGGGCCAATCCTAGGAATATGATTCCTCGGCCATGAACCAAAAAAACTACGTATAGGGTTTGGGATGTGGCCTCTCCGCCCCACCCCGAATATATATATATATATTTCATTTATTCACAATATTTAGTGTTTTAAGATTTTTTTTTTCTTTTGATTTTTCTATTCTTTTCACCATGTTAGTGTGTGTGTGTGCGGATATATATATTTTAATTACAAATACTTGTAATCCAAGATTGAAATCAAATTTGTTGAGATTATGGTTAGGATTCATTCCAAAAAAAAAAAATATTGAAGTTAAAAAAATATTTTAATAATTTTCTCAAACACGATGGGAAAACCTGCCCGCCCCACATAACTCTTACCCCACCCTACCCCATCCCATCCCATTTTAAGTTGGAATTGGAACAGGTTTGGGAAATAGTTTTTATTCATGGGACGAGATTGAGAAAGGAAAAATCCACACTGCCTTGCCCCATTGACATCCCTAACAAAAGCCACTCCTTTAGCATGGCTAGTGCCACCGGCTAGGGTATCTAACCTCGGTGCGTTTGGTACGCGGGCTAGGAATCTCAAGCCTGGGAATGTCTGGTAGGGGAGTTTGGGTTTGTAATTTTGTAACCCCTTTCCAATGTTTAGAATGCTCTGGGAATCTCAAGCCTGACCTTTGTTTGTTTGGACCATCAAGATTCACAACAAAATCAATATAATTACCAAATTACCCTTCTTTAAACAAGAGAATCAAATGCACACACACACACACACACATATATATATATAACGCAGCAGTGGCGAAGGAGGAAGGGGGAAGATGGAAGGACGACGCAGCAGCGGCGGCGACAACACAACAGTGGGTCTTCTCTTCTTCTTCTTCTTCCATTGGTCTGCAGCTTGCATCTTCTCTTCTTCTTCTTCTGCAACTTGTGTATATTTGGGATAGACATGGAAATTTTATTTGTTGCCTGTGATTTTGAAAGGCACGCTCGTGAATACAAAAAATTGTAAAAACCTAACCCAGGGTGAAGAACCTCAAACCCACCCTCATAGACTAGCCTATTTGGTGGAGGTAACATACTTGCTTTATAAGTCCAACACACACCCAGTGCTTATCTGATGTGGGACTAAAATCCATGACATTATCCCCCACTCAAAAATGTGATGCCCTTGTTGTGGTCAGACCACTCTACCTCTACAAGCTGGGGACATGGTAATGGTGCAGATACCCTCTAGTATGGCAGCATGGCGTGACCATAGATGAGGGACCGGAACAACTCTAATACCACTTGTCACAGGCCGGATCTCCAACATATAAGACTAGTATATTAGGTAGAGGTACTGTACCAGCTTTATGACCTCTAGACATTCCCAGTGTTTATACAATGTAGGACAATAATCTGTTACAGGAAGCATGATTGGGCTTAAACTGACTAGATAACCTTTACACATTTGGTCTATACTCTATCCTAATACTTAGACATCACAATAGGAGGAGCAACCCTCATCCTCTGGTCTATACTAATCCGTTACAGGAAACATGATTGGGCCTGGATTGACTAGATAACCTTCACACATTTGGTCTATACTCTATCCTAATACTTAGACATCACAATAGGAGGAGCAACCCTCATCCTCTGGTCACTGCCACCTTTCAGCAGGTTTTAAGGATTCGTTCAATCTGGGCTTCAAGTTTTTCGGTTTATTGCCAAGGAACAATGGACAAAGACATTATGAAACTCAAGGTTCTCAATTGTTCATAGTAGGCATGCAAATTATGAATAGACATCAAAGTCACTGGGTTTACATACAAGATTGGTGTGATGAAATGCACTTAGGTGGCAAACAACCAGCTAACACTGTCAAAGCACTCAGTTCAACCAAAGACATATTTTTAGTAGTGGTTACCTCCAATAAGGATATTGTCTGAAGTGTCTGGACAATGAATTCCCCGATTAACAATTTTTAGATGAGTGACACATGATACAGTAGACAAGAGCACACTATGGTAACAGTAAAATTGATGTTTGCATTGATGAACAGAATATTTTTTTAAAAATAAAATAAAGAAATTGATGGTAAAAGTTACATAAATTGTATTAAGATCTTAGAGTGAAAATACCATTGGTATCCCCATCTCTTTCAGGTCGTTGTCCCCCATCTGCCTCAATGCAGTCATGTCCACCTGCAATTTAGATGAACATATTCACAATAAACTTACAACAAGGGGGTGAAAAAAAAAAACCTAAATAAGTTTGCTTCAAGATCTGCAACTATGACTAATGAACCAACTGAAACTCCAACAGAATTCATAAGTTCACTTCTATGCAACTTTGACTAATCAACCAACTGAACTCCAACAAAATTTAAAATTTCTTTTTCCTTTTTCATTTTTTCCGGAAGGGGGTGGGATGTGGCTTTTGGACGAAGTTTTGTTTTAGTTCCTCACAACACTATTACAATCAGTCAGGTGTTTGGCATGAGCTTTCACACTCCCTACTGATATTAGGATGAAACAAAAGCATCTTCATCTTCCTCCATAAACTCTCCATTTATTCACAAAAACTTCTGTCTAAGAAAGTAGTAGATTTCGAGTCTAGTACCTCAGAGCATATTTTGAAAGTACTGGGAGGAAGCTTCCAGCAGCAATCAAATTAGAAAGGACTGTTCAAAATTCAAAATCTCTAGCTCCAGCATTGCTTGACATTTCTCTTCATAATTTTCCAAAGTTCATCTTCAATAGCTTACAGATAAAGCTCCCTAAGGACTGATTTTCCTCTCATGGTAACTTTTATGGTATTTTGCTTGAGCTTTAGACATTTGAAAGATCATCACAACAGCTTTTTTTTTCTCCCTTTCATTTGGGCTTTCTCATTAATCAAGACATGACAAGTATGATTTTTGTTTTAAAATTAACAAAATAATAAAAGCACCTAAATCACAAAACAAAATATCTTATCCTCAAGCATCTTTCTTTGTTTTCAAACATTTGACATACAGAGTAAGTTACTTACTTCCTCAGCCTGAAAATGAATGGCATACTTTCCCAAACCAATTGAATGTAACAAGCTAGTGACACTGAGAGGTTCCTCACCCTATAGAAATGCCACAAAAAACAAACAAAATGATGAGAATATGCATTTAAATCAATGTAGTAACATATGAAGAAAAATAATAATATATTCAAACACATCTCCATTGTAACTTAAGAAGTTGTTAAGTCTCTCAAGAAACATATCTTCAGAATTTATGGATATGATTAGACCATATAAAGATAAAAGGCATGAAAAAACTTTTTAAGATCAATAAACTAGACTCTAATACACCTTTTTGTCTTCTTTGTCTACTAAACCCAACTAATCAATATGGGCAAAATTATAACCATATGAATCAATGTATTAACAAGAAGGTACTGAGGTGTTTTGAGGAAGAAAAATAATTACGAAGATAAAGTCAAGTATTTTTACCACATATAAACTTTTACTCATGACACCATTTGTTGGTGGAAGTCGCATAACAGGCTTGGAAGCTTCAAGGGATGCTTTCATTGTAATAGGTGGAGCACCTGTTGGTCTAGAAGGCTCAAGAATATCGTTCCTAAAAAATTGTCCGGTTCTTGAAGAATCAATTGACCTTATTGTTGGCACTTGCCGGATCTCACCAATATTCCTAGATGGTGGTGAAAACCCCCTAGAAGTTTGCAAAATTCTATCCGGGGATCTAGATCTTGATCCATTCATGGTCCAAGATGGGTAAGATTTTCTCAATGAGTCCACTTGGAGCAAATCATCTGCACTTTTTGTTGGGGGAATTCGCCTCAAAAGGCTCCCTTCCTTTGGTTCGGGCCTGTGCTGCTGCACGTTAACACTCGCTGGAGCCCGAACTGTTCTTGAGAGCTTTTCACGCAGGTCCATCCTTTTACGTACTTCTACATCACCCTGTGTTCGCCTAGATTGGTTTTTGCGCAACAGTTTCAATCGGAGGTCATTTCGACCAACCCGGCCACCTTATTTAAATACAAAATAGCCAGTACAAGTAGTTCAAAAATGCATAACAAATGATAGCAAGGCTTGTAAATCGTAAGCTAGTTTAGCTGTTACCATCAACTCCATTGTCACCCCGAATCCACTCACTACCATCCCCTCGTTGCCTGTAAAATGGAATTCAACAAATCATTATCAAAATCAAAAACACTTGTTGTGACCACCGAATCGAAAGACATGGGAACTAACTCTCGAGGCATTACAATCAAAACGAGTTGCTACTATACTGAAACTAACAGTGAATTCTGCTGTTACATTGGGTTTTGCTTACATTTTTTTTAATCCTGTTCCCATGCCCAATAATTTCCCATAAACCTAAGAATGCAAACATTGACATTTTGAAAATTTTATACGGAGTGTAAAAATATGCTAGAAAACATATATAATTTAACTGAGCTAAGGAGAAAATTCTGAAGCGACAGAATAGCGCACCGCTTGTTCGTTGACAACGAGGAACTCTCCACATTAGTCCCCAATCTCTCTCTTACAGACCGTTTGCTTCCAGAAAACGGCCGTGTATCAGTTCGGGCATCGTCGGAGGCTGTTCCTCCCCTCTTTACCACCTAAACAATTAACCAAAACACACACACACACAAATTGAATGTAAAGTAGTACAGTACATATAAATCAGCACAGTCCAGATTATCAGCCACTTCTCCATAAACTAACCAATTCAAAATCTCATATTTCCACTCAAAAACCGATACGAAGAGACACACATAAAAATAAAATCATCGGATTTGGTGAAAATCGAAATGAGCAAAAGGCGAAACATAAAAGCAGGTTTCAATCAAACTCATAAGATCATCATCAATACCGTAACCTTAGCTAATGAAACCCTAATTTTCACATGAAAAGAAAAAAAGGAGACGAGCAGATACCTGACCGGAGCGACCCAGGGTGATGGTGACCTGGGGCTTGGACATTTTCTCTCAAAGCCAAGGCGATTGAGTTTCAGAAGATCCAAGAGAAACTATACGTATCGCATAATGGGAGTTTAATTGATTTTGATAAAGGCTCTGAAACCCTAATCGCATTACGGAGAAAAAGGAGGAGGAAGAGGAGGAGTCCCGAGTGCGAGATCGAGTTACGTCGTGGAGAAGAAAAACTGAATTGACGTCATTCTGAGTGTGGGTCGAAGACTCGGAGTCAACTTTCGCATCTGAACCCCAATCGGATTTTAATTTTTACAGTATGAGCTCCAGAGGTATAAATCACATGATCAAGAACCCACAAGGCCCAAGGCCCAAACTTTATTTTTATTTATTTATTTTTTCTATTATTTTTCGGGATCTTTAAAGCATCTCCAATAGTATGCCATTTGAACTATAATTGCTAAAATTTGACATTATTCAAGTAGGTTGCTTCAATGTAATACCATTTGAAATATCAAACTTTAGTAATAGCACATAGGACAACCAAATTCGGTACCACAAATTATAAATTTGTGCCATATCGACTTTCACTTCAAAAGGTTTGAAACGTCAAAATACAGCATTAATACTTTGGAACACGCATGTGCTAAAATTTGGTATTAATGCTATTTAATGCCATTTGAGGTGACAAAGTATGGCATTGGCATATCAAATGGCATGAATGTCATGATAAATATCTCACCGGCTGTAAGTTTAGTTTCTCTTTCAAGAGTCCAGATTTGCTATTCATCTTGTCTTTTCAAGATCGACAGTGATTTCATATTCCTTTTTGAAAATATGAATTCTGGCCACAAACTCAAAGCAGAGAAACTGTTTGTTTTTTTTCTTAAAACCTTAGGGCCTGTTTACTTCGTGAAAATTTTCACAATTTTCATTTTCTATGAAAATTTTTTAAAAATGGTTTTCATTTTCAATTTTCAAAATTGAGAGAATGCGTTTACTTTGCCAAAATGAAAACTGTTTTTAAAAACTAAAAATAGTGAAAATGTGTTTACTAAATCATTTTCATTTTTTTTTTTTAATACATCCAAACAATAATGACAATTGCTTAGAGGGATATTGCCAAGGAAAAAAAATTTAACTCCTTTTCTATTTTGTTTATTTTGTTTATTTTTTTTTAATTATTTTTTTTTTTGTGTGTGTGTGTGTATTACATAGATAAAATTTAACTAGCATAAGTAAGTAAATTTATAATAGCATGCAGTCTAATTTTGAAAAAGAAAAAAAAAAATTGATCTTCGAAATAGATGAAACATGCTACTACATAACATGATAAAGTTCACATAATGTCCTCACACAATAACAAACATATCATAGTAAAATAGATCAATATCAAATACAAATTAAAAGTGTTTTCAAATTCTTTAGGAAACCTCATTTCTATCTACGACCTCGACGGTAATCCTCCCATAGTGAAGTGGCAATGTGATCTCTAACTTGAGCCATAAGGGTAGTTTGAGTTAAGTCAACTGAGATGCCCTGTTGTTCGGTCCCAACACCTTCTTCATTTAGGACTTCCATTCCTTCATGCATATATTCCTCAAATAGCATATCTCGAGCAGATTCCAAACGGATGAAATTATGTATCGTGCAACATGCAGTGGGGAGCATTCGTTGCCGCCTAAGAGGGTAGTTTGGAATCATTTTTAGGATTGGAAATCTTGCCTTTAATACTCCAAAGCAACGCTCAATCACATTGCGCAATGAAGAGTGCCTATAATTGAATAACTCAACTTTTCCCCATACTCATCCTTGTTCTCTATAGTCTCGCAAATGATACCGCTCATTACGGTATAGAGCAATAAAACCAGGAGTGTTTGGATATCCAGCATCAACAATGTAATATTTGCCTACAAAATAATTTAAATATAAATGTAGTATTGTTAATAAATTTATTTAATTATCATCACTCTACATATTAGATTTATCAAAAGAAAATTTACTAATGCATACCTTCATTCGGTATGGGAAATTGATTTTCCGGCCTCGTTATGGCATTTAAAAAAACTCTGGAGTCATTAGCTGTTCCTTCCCAACCAGTATACACAAAAGTGAATAACATATCAAATGAGCACGCTGCCATCACATTTTGTGTTACAAGCACTTTTCTGCCTCGAAAAGAATTTTGCCTACTAGATGGAGACCAAGCGGCTACATGCGTGCCATCAATTGCCCCTATGCAATTCTATTAAATATTTAATAAAAAAACATCAATTAGAAATGCATGTATAATTATATAAGGCACATAAATAAAATAGTTATCATATATTTATATTTGAAAAATACTATATACCTGAAAATATAGGTAGTACTTTCTATTGTGAAGAATTTCTGGAGGCACATTTCCTTGATTCCTTAGTCGAATTAACAGTATTCCCAACTCACAAACAGCCCTTAAGACCCTCTTAAACCATTTGCTAACAGTAGCAGTAGAATGTTGAAATCGCTCCGCCACAACTCGATGACGGATATTGTGGCCAATTATCCATAAAAACATTCCAACACCCTCTTCTACACTAACATTTTTTCTATCATGCAATAAATGCATCGTCTTTAATCGAGCACATAAATTCATAAAAGTATGTTTCTCCATACGAAAGTTTTCAAAACACCTAGCCCTATTTCCTGCAAAAACCTCAAGTGTATACATTTTTCCATTGAGCATTGATGTTCTACATGGTATTCTATCTACATAATACCTTTCATAATGCATCAACACTTGGAAGATGACAAAGTTTTCAAAATCATCATTTGAGGATGATGAACTGCTGGAATCATCAATACTGTAATTTTGTTGTAGTGAGCTACTACAACCAGGTTCGGACATAGTTGCCTGCATAGCAATATGGAAGACAATAATTAAAAGAAAATTAAAAGAAATATTTTTAAATCTATATAACACGACAAAATCATAAAATCCATCCAAACAAAGAAATTCCTAATATTATAAAATTCATCCAAACAAGTTCTAATATTATAAAATCCATCAAAATTAGAAAATCTACATAAGCATAAATGTTCAACATCCGAAAATGAAAGTGCTTCTAACTTATTCATAATAAAACGTATCACATCTTAGTAAATGTGAAACACTCAAACAAGTGATTCTAGCCACCGCCTTCTCCTTTGTGCTGACATCTTTACAAACATCTTTACAAACATCTTCCTCCAATCAGGATCTTTAAACCTCTCCAATGCTTTGTTAAAATAAGTGAACTCAAGAGCATCAATGCTTTCTAGTATATCCATGCACTCCTCAATAGAGTATGGATCAGACACTTCACTAGTGCCATATTGTACTTTATATTTTTCTGCCTTTGCCTTGCTTGCTTCTTCCTTGGATGTCAACGACCTCGACCAAGCCTCTAAACAAGATTCCATTCTTGCAATCTTGGATTCCCTTTTAGTAGAACGATCAATAGATGCACTAGGCGCCTTGCGTCGAAAACCACTTCCAAGTTGGCATTCAATGTCATCATCCCCTGCAGTATCACCCACATTACTAATATCGACATGCATGCTTTTTGAAAGAAATTCCTCCTCAACTTCATGCTCTTCTGATGATGTGGGAGGCTTTTGCGTAGAAGCATGATGGAGTTTTCCGATTGCTGTGGTGTTCTTAAAGATCTCACCAAGTAGTTGATAATGGTCTAAGCCCTTCTTGCGGAATTGCCTAAATGATTTGTTTTTCTATAAAAAAACATAAGAAAAAAAAATAAAATAAAACATAAGGCAATGACAATAAGTTCAAAAATACTGTCTTAGTAATGTTACTTGAATGTGAGTAACATATTGTTGGAGATATACCTTGTAAAACATTTGCCAAATGTCTTCAGTAGCTTCTACAATGTTTGATTCAGTATTATATGTCACCCCGGTGTGACTCAAAAGATCAGAGAATTCACGATGCTGCCTACGAAGCCTATTAAACTTGCTTTTTAACCTATCGACACCATACTTTTCTCCCACAGCTGCTTCTAATTGATCATTAATTTGTTCCCACACCTTTTGCTTAAAAGTAGATGATTGCATCTTTTGATCTTTCACATATTGATTCAAAATTTTAATAAATTCAAATTGATTTTTTGGTGTCCATTCCTTTGAATCAACACATTCGTCTCCTTTTCCTCCCAACTAATATATAGAAAAGACCGGAAAAAACTGCAAGCATTGTGAAAAATATCAGAGAACATTGGTTGAGTTTCAGAGATTAAGACTATATTACATTCCATTCATTTCCAAGAATGGCAATGAACCTTAATGAAAGTTTATGAGATAGTGAGCTAGAGTAGGTGAAGAACATAACCATGAGGGAGCTTTTGTGGGGTTTGTGGGGGTATTGAAGTCTGAAGAAAAAAAGAAAAAAAGAAAAGGAACCAACAAACTAATAGACAGACACATTTTGGCCGGCCTCAGAAATAAAATTGATATGTCATTAAACATCTTTATTAACTTCTATGAGAGAGGAGAACACTAATGAAATTAAATCCAAGAACAACTCATAAAATCTTATCGAATGCTTCAAATCATGAATTTTAATAAATTCAAATTTGGATTATAGTTGCACTTTGTAGAATCCATAGACCCAAAAGAAATAAAAAAAGTAGGAAGGTTCACCTCCAAAACAGAGCATCCTGCATTGAAGCAGTCAAGCAGAGTTCTCTCACTAGAAATAGAATGTGACATTATTAGTTCTATACCAATAAACTCCAGCACACTGTCTTTGCCTGCCACCATCTCCAATGAATGGTGACACAGCTGCCTCTATCTCTAGAACACCGTCATTTTTTTTATGAAAAGAATTGAGGTGGTCTTGGGACTTCCAAAAATGGATGAACCCAGCTAATTACATCCCAACAGTGTGTCAAAAAGGTTGACACACTGCTGGCTGTTGCTTTTCGAATAATCTTGCTAGGTCTACCCATCTTCGGAGCCTGTTTGACAACTCTAAAAATTAGATCAGGCTAGGTCCAAACTTATACTGCTGTCTTGTTTTTAAAACAGGTTACAGTAGGTTTGAAAAAAAATCACCCAGGTTTTCAGGTTTGTCAAACAGCCTCTCTCGAGGTTCTTAATGGCTTTGGTAAAATGTTTCAAACGAGTCCAGGTTTTTAGGTTTTTCATTATGTCTGAAGAGTATGGTGGGGATTTTGAAGATGCAAGACTTGGGCGACATCATAGAATTCTGGAGGGGCATATTTTGTACGGAACATGACAAACTGTTTTGAACACCTTCAACATCAATTGCAGTATGATCCATTGCCATAATATTCTCTTAAAAAAGAACATAGACAAAACAAGGAAAAAAGAACTAGGCGTGAGAATTTGAATATAATAACATGCAGAAAAAGAATGAAAGGTAATCAAGTACCATAATATTATGTTTATTGTAAAATGGTTGTTTTTATAAATTCCTCTGTGGACACCTTCAATATCAAAAAGAAATTGGGAAAATGATCACCTACATGGAGATGACTTAGACACATGAAGCCTCACTTCAAAATTTTGAGTTTAAAATGGTATATGGTTATAAAAGAGAGAAGTACGGCTTCAGAGAGGGAGTGTTAAGTTATAGCCATTCATGAACAAATTAATACAGGTATATGTTTACATATATATATATACAAGGAATGGAGACGTATTAATTAAAAGTATAATATGTCTGAAGAATCTAATCCATTTAAACCATTGAAGAAGGTAAAATATAAAATTGCCAAGGGTTTGATTAATTGAAAGTATAGTATTAATGGCCCAATAGATTATAGCAGAATTAGCATTATTTATTTATTTAAACCTACCATTCAAGGGCTTCAGACCTGTCTTTGGTTAGTCCAAAATCCCCTTTAGTTTCCCACATCCAGAGCAACCATTTTGGGTAAGGAATCTTAATTACGAATACATCAAATTGCTTTCCAAGTTCCTGATCTCTCTCCCTCCCACACACACACACACAATCACACACATCAAGAATTGGCCATGGCAATCCATTCTCTCCCCATTACACAAACTAGATCTTTCCCATACTCAAACCCATACATCACCCTTCATAAAACACATTATAAATTTCAAACCAAATCAAGAAGGATTTGAACTAATTCTTACAGTCATGAACAACACATTACAAATTTCAAACCAAATCACAAGCCATACAAATCAATCCAAAATCAGATTAATTGGGTTTTTTGACATATGGTTTCATTGAGGATTACCATCAAACAGTTTGCATGCATTATCAACTCAAGCTTAACACTTAATCCAAAATCAGAACCACATGCTCAATTTTGCAAAAAATTACTATTTGATCAGTCAGAAATTGGAGATCTAAAACAAACCCCAGAGTTCAAATCCAAAAACAAATAACAGAGTCCAAAGATTGATAACCTGATGGTCCTTATGTATACTGAGAAACCATAAGAAAAGAAAAGAAAATTTGTAATTTCAAACCAGTTTTATGAGAAGACCCCATCCCAAGAGCTCTAAACAAAGCTACTCCAGTAACTGAAAATTCCAGATGAAGAGAAAAAAGAAGAGGAAGAGGAGGTTTACCTGAAGATTTCGGTGAAGATGGATATCCTCTTTGCAGATCCAAGAGCCTTCAGCAACTGGAGTTGCTCTCTCAGCGAAATGGAGCTTCTCCCCTCTCCTTTTGTCACACAGAAATGGGCTCTCTACGAAATGGAGCTGCTCCCTGCTCCCCTCTCCTTTTGTCACGCAAATGGAGCTCGAAAGGTCACGGGCTTTTTTTAAAATTCATAATCCCGTGTTTTCCGTTTTTAAAAAAAAATCAAAACGTCTTTTTTTTTTATTTTCAGTTTTTCTAAAAATTTAAATTCATTTTCTTGAAAACAGTTTTCATTTTTGACAAGTAAACGCATTTTTTGGGCCGTTTTTTGTTTTTATTGAAAATGAAAATGAAAATTGTGAAAATTTTCACGAAGTAAACAGGCCCTTAAATTTCTATGTTTGTATACAGTGTTTTGCTATTTTAATTATTATGCTGCCTTTTTGACATAAAAGGTGGACTATGATGATTCCCTCACCCCTCATGTAAAAGAACCCATGTGAAAGAAGTTGCATGGAGATTATTGTGTACTTGGATATAAAGCACCATGGGGTTCCACTGCTCACTATTCAGAAATAGTTCATCACTTATAATTTTCGAATTTCTTCCAAACTTCTAGGGGAGAAAGGCAACTGACTTTTTTTTTTTAATAAAAAATAATGTTTTAATTTACATTCAATCTTATTTGAACACCTTACTTGGAACTACAAGTCCAAGTAATCATGCATTTTTAACAATGTTCCCCATTTCCAATCATGGTTAAAGATTTTGCCATTTAATGCACTAAAACTCTACAAATAGGAATTCAAGTTGGTGCCCAAACTGAACAAAAGACACTGGTTGCTGATTTCTGTCTAAGCCTACTGTAAGTATCCCCATATCATTGACCAGGTAGTCCATATCTGATACTTCTCAATAAAAGACTAATTGCATGACGATAGCATCAGGTACGAAAACCAGTTTGCCATTTTAATCAGCGCTAGTGTTGAGAAAGGTCCACGACAAGAGTTTTAAGTAAAACTCGCAGGCAGGGAAAAGAAAAAACTCAATTTCAAACTAAATCCAGCCGAAAGGCACATTACAACAATTCAGATCAGATCTGGCAGTACGAAATGTGCACAGCAAAGAAAGATGCAGAAAATGGAGGAAAGTAAGAAAAATTTAATAATTGTGAAAAAAACCAGAATTGGTTCCTGATTAGTATACAAATATACAGACATGTGAAGATTGTTTAAACAAGTGAATTTCATACACTACAAATCTGATGCCGCTTTCCTGGTTTACATATTTGCTGTTGATTCCCTGATTTCTTCCAAGGAGATGGTCTGCATAGAAAGAAACCATCCTATTTGTATAAATAAAAATAATATAACTCTAATAATACCATGTACGTATGTAGTATATGGAAGAAGAGTGACAATAACGGGCCAGGGTCTAATGCAATGGTAAAAGTCTCCGGTCTGTTAAGCATGGATGTGTAGGTTCAAGTCATGACAGCGGTCACTTTGTTCTTTTCTTTCTTTTTTTTCGTATACAAAGGGGCAATAGCCAACTACAACCTAAGAAGCCTGGGTCTATACACCCCAATTACATCTCAAACAAAATAGGAACTACTCCAATAGGAGGTATATCATATATTTTCAACCCATATTCATGATTAATACTATTGTTTGCCAACCAGTCAGTACTAAAGTTTGCTTCCTGTATATGTGCATCACTCTGCAGTCCCAGTTTTTATCCAGCATCCCCTTACAAGCAAGGATCAGACCATGGTTGGGGTGAGTATTATCAACTCCATTAAGAACCATTGCCACTGAACTATCCGAATCTGACTCCACTATTGTTTTCCTGTAAACCCTATCCCAAGCCAGGTTCAGTCCATGAAATTACGCTCAAAGTTCAGCACGATCATTATCACAAATACCCAAGAGTGGCCAGTTCGCTCAATATTAAAGGTCAGGACCGTAATCTCACCCTCCCATGTGTAAATGAGATATCATCTTACATGGCATCATATTTGGATCATAATAACAGCTAGGTGAACGTAAGATCATCCCACAGCAACTTGTGATGATTGCTTTTGTTCTTGTTAGTACCATCAAATTGAAATGAAAGAATGGTTTACTATAGATTTACCTGTTCTTGGCCAGCAAAATCATTATCAGGAGTGAGAAAAAGCATGCAGTGGCATTCCTTCCTGCCAAGAAAATCTTAAAGTTCAGATTCATTACATTAACATTAAAGAACTGGTGAAACCAATGCTTCGTAGAAACAAAAAACTCAAAACACTTCAAACGGAAAAGATTTGAATGAGTTAATGATATTGCAGTTCTCAAGCTGCAAACAAGCCCACCAACTATTCTCTTCCGTTCTGCACAAATATCTCTGATTAACTAACATTCTTAATAATAATAATAATAATAATAACTTGCATCCTTGACATCACAAGAACTAACATTCATAATCTAGGAAAAAATGTTGCCCTATGTCCCAAGGAAACATATCCTAAGAGAAATATAGAACTAGAAATTCTTTCTGAATACTGTTGTACGAAGCAATTTTGACCCAAGTATAAAGAATATACAAACATATAACCATAATAATCATGTTAAAATTCATTCAGTCAAGGTTAATTTGACTGTTGAAACAAAATATAGTCATGATCAAAAACTATTTCGTGTGTTCTACAAAGCCATGATTGATACCTCATCCAGACCCATAGGGTTTGGCAGAGAATTTCAGCAGAAATCATTTTAGCCATTTCAATTTATCAAGAGAAGATCAGCATCATCAAAAAGATACGGTGAAGTTTACATAGGCTGTCAGGACTGGGACAGACTATGGAGTGCCCTTTCTAGCCTCAAATGGTACTTAAGTGTCATGAATTCCTTGAATCACAGGTTTTCCTTCTCTCTTTCAGGTGATTCTTAAGACCGTATCAGCAATCAATGACTAAAAATTTCACCCCAGCTTCAGTAATGCTTCTAGTTACAAAGAGAGCTTATACTGCTGATTTCATTGGGTTTTTCCACAAAAAACTCTTCACATCAACAGAGCCTAATCACATCACTAAATAATTCCACATGTCCCATTTCACTGTTTGATCTGCCTAGAGGTACATATTCTGCAAAATTACAAGCCAGTAAGTCTTCTTTTACTATATCCATCTCATGTTATTTTGCTTTTTTCTAGGCATTACAGTATCCTCAACTTTTACTATATAAATACAAACTGGTGTATGTTGGTCTGCATAGCACATAACCAAAGCATCCTGGAAGACTTTCTCTCATACTGTCCACAAATAGTCCTACCTCTAACCGTATATAAAACATATACACAAATTTAATCCTTCCTTGTCTTGTTACTCATCAACTTCAATTATGCTAACCTAACATTCATTATTATAAGGGACTGACAGTCATATAGAACTTTTCGTTTACTTGATAAGCATTTTTTTTACTTGATGAGAATGTGTTAATAGGACAATAAACTCTTGAGCAATTCTCCACCCCATCCATCTTAATTTAAGTCTATGAGCAATATTCTATTCAATCCTCCTTATGGATGATTAAACCAACATAACAAAACTGACCACTTTTGGGGCATCTCTAGTCGTCCTTCTTTTTCTTTTCTTTTTTTCTTTTTTTATTAAGCAACAAATTTATTAATGATAAAAAGAGGACAAGATGTCCGACTTACAGAGAAGTAAACAAAAGATAAGGAAAATAAAACAAAACAAAAGAGCAAAGACACCCCTCACAGGTTACAAACCGCTACCCAATTACTCCTAACAACATATAAAGGAACACCCTTAAACTCTTTAGTAACCGATGCTCACAACGAAGCCAAAAAACTAACTCTATCCCACAATCCTTGTTTACAAAGACTTTTATCATCAAAGACACTTGCATTTCCTTCAAGCCAAATAACCCAGAAAATAGCCAACACAACACATCTCCACAAGATAATAGCTCTTTTTGTCAATCCAAACACCTTAAAGTAAAGTCAATCTCTTGGGCACCTTCATTGTTTCTAATTTGTTGTTCTCAACTTTTTAATAGTTGTATTTTATATATTCTTTAAAACCTTAAGATTTTAAAGTATCATCCCATACTTCTAAGCTTTTTAAACCCCCCCCCCCCCCCCCCCGCCTTCTCCCACACACACACACACACGGCCTTATCAAGTATAATCAGATTGTCAACAAAAGATGAACAGCGGGACCCCATCCTGTATATAACATTCACCCACATCTAAAAAGAAGGAAGAGAAAGGAGAGGGGCCCGTCTAAGCCTTTTGTAATTGGAAATTCACTTGTCTCTCTTCCAACTGTTCTTATGCTAGTTATAACTCCATAATTCATGTCCTTGATCAAGTAAACATCTTCATTTGAAATCTCTTTCTCTTAAGCCCATGGCTCACCACATTATACTCTAAGAAAAGTCACATTATCTCTCTGATAAATCTATAACATGTTTTCTTTAAGCCAACAGACCACACACAAGTCCTTTTCCTTCTTTCAAGATCCTTTCATCATTCCGTCAATTAATAGCCACCATGGTCAATCTTCCTTGATTGAAGCTAATATATATATATATATTATTCTTTTGTTTCATCTTCTAATCTTCACCGCCGAATGACTCTCCAACAGATTTAATAATAACTAATAATTTAAAATTGTGGCAACTGGTGTAACTTTAAATACCTTCAAGTTTCAATTAGAAAAAAATCTAATACTCTACTGCATCGAATCTTTTTAGTTTCTTCTTAGGATCCTTGGCATTAGAAGGCAATCTGCTACAAGGAATATAGGCAGGATACCTTTCATTTCAACAAACTAGCACTAACAATCTTTAACACATAATGGTTACAAATATATTAAAGCCAAAATCTAGCAGTTTAGGGGCTTTCAAAATTCAAACAAACACAAATGAATCTCCCATGTATATGAATTGATAAGTATGATATAAAATAAAATGGGTAAAGAACAAGAACCTGCTCAGTAAATAACCGAATAATATTCCTCTTAACCCTAAGAAACTGTCTAAAAAACCTTCAATGTGCTCATCATCCAAGAACATTTTTATGCTATCGACTACATGTTGCATTTCAGTTCATAGTAATGAAAATATGTTACCTCTCTCTCATTGGAACACATGGACAGTTCCAAAAGCCCTGCCCTGCCTCTGCAGCTTTGTCATCATAATGCCTGAAGCAATATTGAAATATGATAATATGTAAAAAAACATAAAACCTCTATTTGATCCTATGCACCAATTCGGACTTAGGAACTCAAATAAAAGTACTAAACAAAGGCAAGTGGTCAAGAACAAGATCGCAGAAGAGATACAGACCTACATGGGCAAAGTGGTGCACCCAATGAATCTTTATGGTCTGCCAATCCCTGTTAAAATTCCAAGTTGAGTTACTATTATATAAATTACGCTTGAGTTATGTTTTATAAATGGATATGTGTTACAATCTATAGAGAACTTGTAAGAAATAAAAGCATTTGATTTGGATATAATTTATGTCTGATCATTTACATTATTATCAAGTGGGAATCAAAACTTTAGCAAGAATAGGTTTCTCTACCCAGCAGAACAGGTTGCACCAGTGCACTATTGCAGAAAACTCAAATCAATCCAATCACTTAAGGAAAAGTTAATAACCATACAGTGACTCTCAAATTAGCTGGTTCAAGTCCTTAATGCAGAAATGAGAAATATGTGAAAAGCTCCAACCATCAACTACTCCAATTCAAAAATAAGCATTCATGGATCAGCCAGCTTCAACACACCCAAAATTTCAGTTTTTTTTATTTTATTTTCCAAACTTCCTGTAATCTTGATCTATTCTGTTCCAGTTGCGCACCTAGGAAGTCACTATGCATCCTCCAAACTGTGTTTCAATTACATTTTAGAGAGCTTAACTCACACCCCTTTGGATATCAAGAGCATTAGCTTAGAAAGGAAACTAATTTAAAACTAAAAAGGGCACAACACTACCCAATCTAACTAACATCAGTAACATAGAGGTCAAACACATTCACAGGCAAAAAAACAGTGAAAACAGTAGTTCCACATAGAGATTTGAACCATAACAGCTGATAAAACTAAAGGACAGAAAAGTTGAAAACATCATCTAGGCAAATATAGGTACTTATACAGAGCAAGCCTGTCTCATCTGAACCAAATTGTAGTAAGGGCCAGGTTTCAGAATCCAGGAAAAGTCATTTAAAAAACAAAAAATTCCATTCTTCCTTATTTAAAATCCAGTTAAGTGAACGATGCCTTGTCTTACTTGAGATCCAGTACAAGCTATAGTTCTGACCATATTTTTTGTTAATTACAGGCCATCATGTCCTCTCTCCCTAGTCCCTACTTAAGTCCATATCCTTTTGACTTACTACTTACCCTTGCAACTCTGAAGCATGTAGGATTCACGATTCTTTTCATCTTTTTTTTATAAACTTGCAATTCTCTTATGAAAAAACCTAGAATTGCAATTCAAATATACAAAAGAGACAGTCTTAAGTATTCTATATGTAGAATAAAATATTATTCTCTTACAATAATTTAGATTAGTTTCTGACAAAAATGTTATTTATTGTTTCTACAATACTATTAAGTGTTCATACATAGTGTGACTTTGTGTGCATGCATGTGTCTGATTTCTAAATGCTTTGTGCACATTCCAAAACTATAAATTGCTCCAACTACATGCTTCCACATTTCTGCACCCATTCTTGCTCCCACTTTGTTCTTCTAAGCTATGGGAAATTTCTTCTTTAGCCTTATGAATGCTCTAACAACAACAGGAAATGGGCGCTATTAGATATATCCAACTAATTAATTTTCACTATTCACTCAAGTCTATATTGACATGTTTACAGACAGTAAGAGAAACATTCAATCATCTAAAAGATAACTAATAAATGTGAACCGTGCAATATAGACATCCTTGTGTAAAGATCTTATGAATTTATACGAGAAGAAACTACATCTAACCATTTTAAGCAACCCCCCACATTGAATGTGTCTCTGTAATAAGAAATTTTTCTATAAAAGTAAACACATATTTCAAAAATGTGGTAAATTAATATGATGAATATCACACATCTTAATAATGCAAAACAAGCAGAGTTACCTTGATGACAACTGAAGTGACTCCTTTGTCAACACAGAAATATGTCCCCGACTTACGGGCATATTGCTCAGAGAACTTCCTCATTATTTCAACAGACTTGTCTGTTGGTTCCACTAAAAGAACAAACAATTTATTCTTAATTTATGTAACAATTACAATTTATAATTAAAGAGGAACAAAAGCATTACCAATAAAATAAAAAATAAAAAATATTAGATGAGATCTTAATCACAAAAAACTCATAACACAAGATTTAAGTCACCTCGTAATCTTATCAGAACTCTGAAATCCTACCATCAACACTGGGCTGAATAAATCATGTGATCCCATCCAAGCGCACAATATATATTAAATTGTTCCCACTACGAAATTTCCCCATTATGCCTAATTATGTTGTTACGTGCTCTACACTATTGCCGAACTAAACTAGCCAACCTAATAATGCAGAAAAAGTTTCGTCTATCCTCCAGCTTCAAAAATCAATTACGGTGTCACACAGAAGATCAAAAAACTACTTAAAGTCTGCAATCCAATTGCCATTATAGTTTTGCATTGTATTAATAAACTGATTTGACGTTAGATAACCCCTAATCTAGTATTGAGCTCCATCATCTGTTACTCTACAAAACTGCTGAATTTTCATTCAAACTTCAAACTTCGTTATCCTACTCATTTCTTGTTCTTCAAACTTGATTTTCATTTACAAAATTGACCAATTAATTACGCGTTTCTGTATAAATACATATATAAAGCCCTAAGGTTGTAATTCCGGTATTCTCATAATTCATAATCCTAATTTTGAATTCATTTGAAGCGTCACAGGCTTTTCAAATTGAAATTCAATGAGAGCTTCGACAAATAACAGATTACTGCATTGAACATGATTAAATTACACAGGAACATGAATTCTAGGGTTAAGAATATAGAAATTTTTTTAAAAATATATAATCAACTTGAATTCAAGAAAAATAATTTTTTTTAAAAAAAAAATGATTGAATGGATGAGCAGAGGTACCTTTGGCTCGGATGGAAGGGCGGCGACTGGAACGTGAAGAAGCAGGAGTAATAAAGGAAGAAATGCCAAGGCTGTAGGAAGAAGACGCCTGAAGAGTCATGACGATTCGATTACTGCAACAAAAACACTGCTCTGATTTCTCTCTCTCACTGAGAAACTCTTTTATTTATTTTTTTCCAAGGCTGTGCCCGCCACTCGTTAAAAATATCGGACATATCATTTAGGAGTGCATCGGTGAAAAAACAGAGCCACTCGGTTCGCTACCCACTCCAACCAGTACAGGTGTACCTTAGTTTCTGCACCGACCCGAACCTATCAATGTCAACAGGGATATGTTCTCCCAAAGAGTTAAATCTTGTTTTATAGGTAAAAATTACAGTTCGTTTCTAAAATCATCCGACACTTTAATCCGAAATTTAAAATTAATTTGATGTGTCATGATTTGAATAGTATATAAAAAAAAAGAAACAGTTTGAGAGCAAAGACATCACCACTCAAAGCAGGACACATCAAGGTAAATTTTAATTTCGGGTTAAAATTTCTGGTGTTCCAGTATTTTTCTTTTAAAATACACTAAATACTAGTGTTTATCCAATATTGTGAGAAACCGTGAGTTGTATTAGATATTCAATTTATATAAGTCATATATACCAAAAATCACATTTATCAAACGGTAAGATTTTAAAATATTTCAATATAAAAATTTGAAATATTTCTTAAAATATCTAGATATAATAATTTTTTACATTGATATTTTTCAAAAACCGACGATTGGATTACTTTAATTTTTTAGCATACACGATATATATATATATATATATAAGTATAAAATTTAACCAACAGTCAATTTCTCAAAATATTAAATCCATGTTACTATTTTGAGAATGAACAGTAAAAAAATAATAAAACAAACAGTAAAAAAACATGACTCCAATATCAATTATATTCTCTAGTGTCACACATCAATTTTTTATTTTTTTATTCCAAGATCCGGCCCAGAGTTGTATATATATCTAGAGAGAGTGTTATCATAGCATCCAATTCGATTCACATTTGATCCATATATGCATTAACTTTCTATGGGATTCTCATTTTTTTCAAAGTCAACTATTAATTAAATATCCTCCACATGCTTCTCGTACGTATTAATTTCCAAATATTTTATTAATTAGATATTAGCATATATGCATAAAGCGTTCTATCCATAATTAAGGCTTGTATCTCTTTTTATGGATAAACTCCTAATTCACAACATTTCATTAATTTGGTGAACATAATGAGTAATAAATGAACAAATAATTCCCTGATGAGCTTGGTGAAGTATAAGTCTTATAAAAAGTTAATGGGTATTTAACCAAGAACCCCCAAGTACATGGGTTGTATACCCAAAACCCCCGGTAGAAAACTTAAGCATCATTTGGATTTGTTTTTTATAAGTACTTATTTGCTTTTAATTTTTTTTTTTTTTAAGAAATTACATATTGCAAATTTTTTAAAAAACAAATAAGTATTTATAAAAAAACAAATCCAATCGGTGGCTTAGTTTATGAAAGATAGATTATATAGCTTATGACGGATTTGCTCTCATTTATACATTATGATTTTAATTTTTTTTTATTTTTTTAAAAAAGCATTAATTGCCATGTATTTTCAAATAGGTAAATTTATGTAAACTGTATTATATGCATCTAATATGATTTTCAAATAAATAAATTTACCTAACTCGTATACATGTGGTGGATGCATATATTGTTGTATATCTTCAAACAAGTAAATTTATATAAACTGTATTATATGCATCAAATTTAATTTTCAAATAAGTAATTTACCTAACCCCCTTATACACATGTTGGTTTCGTAGATTGCTGTACATCTTTAATTAAAATGGTAAATTTATATAAATTGTATTGTATGCATCTAATTTGATTTTCAATAAATCCAAAAAAGAAGAAGAAAAGAGTCCGATAATACAACTCAGTTTTAATGGATTCTATGAGAATAATTATGAAAAAAAAAAACTAATAATTCAAAAAATTTATGTAAAGAGTTCAATAATCTAAATTTTTTTCATAAAGAGTCTCTTATAGTTATAAATTCTAAAAGAAAACCACAAGAAATATAATCTTATCAAATAAGAGCAAATATGTCAATATAAAAAAAAGAGTTGACTTTAAAATATCATGGAAGGATTTCACAATAAATTTTAGAGGGTGTTAGACCTCATAGTACGAAATCTAAATTATAGGGGAGTCTGGATAATTTTCCCAATTAGTAAAAGATTAGAAAGTAAGGTATAAAGTTTTATATATATATATATATATATATATATACGGTTTCGATCCTGTAAGGACGTCCTTACGCTCTTATCGTAAGGACATCTTCACTGGGAGAGGTATTTTTGAAAAATAGACTGTTGGATTAGATAATGTTTGTATGTATGTCATGTCTGCCAAAAATCACAGCGATTCAACGGTTGGTTTTTAAAATACAGTCATTTAAACAACTATGACAGCATCTAACGGCAAATACTGTCAAAACGTTTTATGGACTGTATTTTGAAAACCGATTATCGGATCACTGTGATTTTTGGCAGACATGACATTCATAAGAAGATTATCTAATTTAACGGTCGATTTTTCAGAATATCATTTCTATGGCTTCCAGAATGGACGTCCTTATGATAACATGCGTAAAAACGTCCTGACAGGATCGGAACCATATATATATATATATATATATATATATATATAAAGAGTCCCGATCTAGTAAACATATGATAACTTTTCCAAAAGTCAGCATGAAACTCATAAAAAATTGTGGATGCATATTTTGAAAAATCGATCGTTGGATTAGATACCCTTATTATGGATGTCACATCTGCCAAAAATCACAGTGATCTGATGTAGGCATCTTAAAATACAGATTGTGAAAAATTCTAACTGTTGAAAACTGTCACAGTTTTTCTCAGTAACATATATGAGAAACCAACCGTTTGATCACTATGATTTTTGACATGCTTGACATACATATGCATGATATCTAATCCAATGATTAGTTTTTCAAAATATGCATCCCATAATCACTTATAAGCTTTATCCTAATTTTTGCGAAAGTCAGCATATAAAAATAATCACTTTTGTGATGCTACAAGTGAAAATTCGTCCCCGATGCGAACCAACCCTGGCAGGAGGAGGACCCAAAGGAGGTGATTTGAGTTCAATTTAGCGTTAATTTACTATCAGCCATTCAGCCTTTCTAGAGAGAGAGAGAAAGCAGTGACTATTAGTTCTAGCTAACTGCTCAAAGTTGGCCATAGGTTGGTACTTCGGCACTTCTGTGTGCTATGAGCCGTCGGCATAATTTTAACTTAAAAGGAATACGTTACATACATATTCACCTAGAAATTGAATCTCAGATATTTTTTTATGACCAAGTAGCTGCACTAGTCTGCAAAAGCCGCCATTAATGTACTGCCTACATATCTAACTGTTACTTCCAACAAACTTTTGTATACTCATTTCGGTAACAATCAAGGGGACTATTTTTCTTCTCTTCCTGTACAGTGAACTTTGTAAGTAATTGGAACTAATTCAATTGATGGATGGTGAATGAGAGAAAAAGGTTAGAATTATATTAGGTTTAGGGATTTAATCACGTCCATTAGAACTAATTTCTTCAAGTTAGGTTTTAAATCATGTTTAAATTGTACGTATCTCGAAATCGTATCTCGAAATTGAATCTCTCGCATGCTACGTACCATATATAATTATCTTAGCTTAATAGTAATTTTTCATTATTATGAAACGAACTATGTGAATTTAAATCTTGTCATATGGCAGAAAAAATCCTACTCTTAACTAAGAATCTAACCAAGGGATTTTGTCAACTGATTTGGATTCCTACGTCTTTCTAGGGCTGGATATTGGGCTGGTGCTTTTAGCACTTTCCAAGCCATTGAGGAAAGAAAACGAACCATCACACATTGGTTTTAATTTCCAGTTTTGGTTCTGCCGTTTCTTGCACTTAAGTTGGACCACCCTTCAAGAGTTTGGTGGATTTGGGTCAAGCATTGTCAAATGTAATGTCAACCCCACCCAATTAAATCCTCATTAATTTCATTCATTTGATATATATATATATATATATATATATGTATATATGTTCTAGTGAGCATATGCCCACTTTAAGCTAAAGTAAGCAAAGAACACAATCCCTTGGATTGAAATCTTGAAATGAATCTTCCATTAAGTGAATGAGAATCCAAGAGCTTGTGTTATTTGCTGACTTTAGTTAAAGTACGCATATGCTCACTAGATCACTCTTCTCTCTCTCTCTCTCTCTCTCTCTCTCTCTATATATATATATATATATATATTATGAATTATAAATTTAATGCGATGTGCTTATAATCACCGGCAAACTCCATCCATTTTATGTTGGATATATGCCAACTAACACATTTTGTAAAAATGTCAGTTAACTGAACTTCATTTCAGTTACGGATATTGTATAATTACTGCTCGGTTTATAGTATCTATGCCAGGGGTTAGTCCACACCAATACAGCACCTTGTCATCAGGGACGCCTGATGCCAAGTTGGTCTCTCACTCCCAATTGTCAGAACATCAACGTCCGACAATGGCTTGATGTCCCAGATCCACTGGTCGGGTCCAATCACATAAATCTCATCTTTCAATTCGATCATTGCAAAAACACTAGGCCACTTTCAATTAGATATAAAACAAATGTTCAATAACAAAGAAGGTTAGCAGATTTTCAAGTAATATGATGCGTGATGTAGATCTGTATAAGCATCACAGAATTGGGTCTGATAGCACAAAAAGACATAGAAGTGGGTCTAGATCAACTGGAATGTAAGCAATATGTTAATTCATGTCTTAATTATAACCATCTGAATCCAAAGCCACTATTTTTCAAGTATATCTGGCACTTTCAAATATATGATGGCATGTACTACTATAGTTGTTAGCCCCATACGGACTTGGTCAATAGGTCACCAATTCAACCATCGAGTTAATGGAGTGATAAAATTTCGCTTAAGAAATGAAAACCGTCCGAGTAAGATATCTAAGAAAAATTAAAACGGACCATAGTGGATTTATTGCTTCCAAAAGCTTTGGCAAACACAAACAAGCCATTGAATTTTCATGAGTGTCCAAACGTACCCTTCCTGACTGAATGGGTATTTTGGCAATTTCAAGACCATTCTCAACTTGAAATTGCATAATAAGCATAATGTTCATGGTTGAATGCATTACCAAGCAAATTGCATAAGGAGAGGAGGGCTTGGAAGTTGACCCAAAATAAGTCAAGTGCATACCTGATGGCATTCTCTCTTCCAGGACCTGTGTCTACTTAGCTAAATGGTTGGATTTTTAAAGTGATTATGTTGGATGAGTTCAATAAATTTGCTTACCAAATATCTACTATGGCTTTCCAGAAATTAGATGCCTCACCAATTTGTTCACATATCCTACTCATATACTTTGCGTAGGGCTGGTCAAGATAAGTTCAATAGAAGGCTCATTTAAGCTTGTTCTTAAGATAAATGAGCAGAGTTTAAAGACCTTATTTTTCAGTTTATTAATTTTCAAGTCGAGCTTAAACAGAGTACTACTTGTCTTAATTATAAGTTCATTAATACTTCAAATAACTACTATTCAAGCATGGTTCGAGATCGACTTGATAAAAGGCTCATTCGTATTCACTTATAAGATAAATAAGTTGAACTCAAACCTCATTTTTAAGCACCTTAATTTATTTAGCCAAACCTAAACTATTGAGCTCGGTTCCATGGCTTGTCTCATATACGGTCCTAATTTTGTAGACCCTGTGAATTTTATTTTCATGCATAACTCATTAAGTTCTCTGTTTCGTGTGTGTATTTTTTTTTCAAAAACTTAGGCATCGTTTGGATTTATTTTCTATAAGTACTTATTTGCTTTTTTTTTTAAATTTACAATATAAAATTTCTTAGAAAAATTTTAAAAAAGTAAATAAGTACTTATAAAAAATAAATCCAAACGGTGCCTTAGTTTATAAAAATTGCTTTATATTTTTTGCATAATTATGAAATAAACTGAAGTTTCTAACAGGTAGTTTTGGTTAGAGAATCTTGGCTTAGCTAGGATGATTGATAGACCAATCATGTCCACCATCTAGCTTCAATAAATTTTATTTGGTAATTTTTTTAAAATAAGATACGAATTATCAACCGTTCAAACTGCAAACAAACTTTAGTAACAAATTAATTCTATATGAGAGAATAATTTGAGCGCGTGCCATTCATAAACTGATATTATAAAACATTTTTAAAATATCAAATTATATTACAACTTTTAATATGTATCAAATAAATTTTCAAGATTTGAAAAACAAATAATTGGTAAACTGAATTAAATTATTATTTTTGGATAATAACATCTCTCCCAATAGGAAAAGTAGGAGGCACCCATTTGGCTATCAAACCAAACATGGAGGTTGAGAGGCAGTCTAGTAACTTTTAATGGGTTTTTCAAAAATTTTGGTGACAGGTCTGTTATATTATAAAGAAGACGGACAAATCGTAGCATTCAAATTTCAAATAACAGATGAAAGTACAAGAACCGCCTTACTCCTGTAACCGTTACAGGATATTGCTTGTATTATGCGCGCGTTAAAACCCTCTCTCAGTCTCTCCCAGTACAAGAACCGCCTTACTCCTGTAACCGTTACAGAATATTGCTTGTAATATGCGCGCGTCAAAAACCCTCTCTCAGTCTCTCGCGCTCTTTTCTTTCTCTAGAGAGTAGGGGGTAATGCCTAGATAAAACCTTTATGCCCTAATTCATTCGGATCTCCCCCCTTTCCAATCCATTTTCTCTCTCTTCAGCCACCTGAAACCACTAACCTATTCTCTGACAAGACCAGTTACAGGGAGCTTTCGGAGATTGCGGAGCAAGCCAAGCGACGGGCTGAAGTTGCAAGGTAAACAAGTCATATCTAATTGAATATCGACGGGCCCAGTGGTTAGGGTTTTCGAACGATTAGGGTTTTTGCTACTTGGATCCCTTTTGCGGAAATTTGATTTCATCTCCTAAAATCGTAAAATCTGATCATCTGGGTTTATGGAATGAATCATCTATGAATGCCGTTGGTTAATTTTTTTTTTCTTTTATTTCAAATACTTAATTTCTTATCATTTCATTATTTATTTTCGTTGGATTCTTAGGCTATTACATTATGCCCTAATGTTCCTGTATATTGGAAGAATCACGCTCTGTGTCATGGCAAGCGGAGGTATGTACGAGGGCATAACATTTTTGATTTTTGCCCTATTTGTCATCTTTCTCCCCTAATTATCTATGTTCTTTCTAATTTGATATTGTTGTTTTTTTGGTTTCTTTTGTTGATGCTGTTTTCTAGTGGCTGGACGAAAGTTAAGGAGGATTGTATGAAAGCTATTAAGCTCGATGCAGTTCAGTCTAAGTTTGGCATTCTATTTTTGGTTCACTTCTTTGTTTGGTCCTTAGTATTGTTAAAGATGCATTGTTTATGAGAAATAATCTGTTAATGCTTACTGCTTGTTTTTTTATTTTATTTTTATAGTAGTTTTAGACTTTTAGGCAATTCCTTAGTTCTTAATTTTGTGACCTGTTACTTGATTGGGACTGATAAACTATTCAACTGCTTTGGTTAAATAACTGCTTCCATTATCATTGCTGCTTATGATATACAACCACAGATACAAGTTGTTCATTGTTTAGAAAGCATGATTGGGATAAAGACTATCATAAGTGATATTTTGATATGTTTCAAGGAGTAATCCATGACAATTACTTCCTAGTTATAATAATGGTCTAATTTTAGAATTCCAAGGTCACCATTTCGAGAAATGAGGTCCCAAATGCCTTTTGAGATCTTGTTAAGGATGTTGATAATCTCATTTTGCTAAAGACATGATTAGAATACTTGGTGGTGGTTGTGATATAGCCAAAATCATTGCAGTCCACCTAGAGGACTATTCTGTCAAATAAAGTGTTTCATTGAGTATATTTATATCAATTTGCAAGCTGCTTACGTACACTGAGACATCTTGGTTGTATACCATTTGGCAAGGTTTGGCTTTATCTCCACCTTGTATTTTTCATGAACATATAGAATACTTTGGGGTTGGTTGTGATCAAATTAAACTTTCCACCCATTGACGTGTGTGTCCTGCTTTCCTTCAGTTGGATATTCTGCACACATGCAGACTTGGAAGGTATTTGGGGTCTTTTGTAGAAATCTTGTCAAGTTCGTGCCTAGATGAGGGCCTAGGTGCACCTAGGCTATTTTTCAAGGCTGGACAATTGAGTGGGTCAATAATATGTTAGGCACTCCCTAACCATCTTAAGTCAGTCAATAACCTAAACAATCACGTTGCATCGAATGGTGATTTGAAAATACCATAAACAATGTTGCCTCTTACAGTAGACTGGCAGTACCCTAAACTACTACATTGGCTTAACATGTGAAGGTAGTATCGTAATTTAGCACATTGGCTCGATAAGTCGTCAAGTAGTGCTCCAAACTACCACGTTGCCTGGGCATATGGTCTGGCAGTACAAAAAAATACTAAGTTGCTTAGATATGTGGTCTGATGGTACCCCAAAACTATCACGTTGCCTCGATATGTGGTCCGATAGTACCCCAAACTACCACGTTGCCTCGATATGTGGTCTAGTAGTACCTCAAACTATCTCGTTGCCTCGATATGTGGTCCAGTGGTACCCTAAAAGTACCACGTTGCCTAGATATGTGGTCCAGTGGTACCCCAAACTACCACGTTGCCTCAATATGTGGTTTGGTGGTACCCCAAACTACCATGTTGCCTAGATGTGGTCCGGTGGTACCCCAAACTACCATGTTGCCTCGATGTGGTCTAGTGGTACCCCAAACTACCACGTTGCCTCGATATGTGGTCCGGTGTTACCCCAATCTACCGCGTTGCCTCAATATGTGGTCCAGTGGTATCCTAAACTACCTCGTAGCCTTGATATGTGGTCCGATAGTACCCCAAACTACCATGTTGCCTGGATGTGGTCCGGTGGTACCCCAAACTACCATGTTGCCTCGTTATGTGGTCCGGTGGTACCCTAAACTACCACCTTGCCTCGATATGTGGTCAGATAGTACCCAAAAACTACCATGTTGCCTCGATATGTGGTTCGGTGGTACCCCAAACTACCACATTGCCTCGGTATGTGGTTCGGTGGTACCCAAAACCATTACGTTGCCTCGATATGTGGTCCGATAGTAACCCAAACTACCCCGTTGCCTCGATGTGGTCCGGTGGTACTCCAAATTATCACGTTGCCTCGATATGTGGTCCGGTAGTACCCCAAACTATCACGTTGCCTCGATTGTTGTCCGGTAGTATCCCAAACTACCTTGTTTGCTCGGTGTGGTCCAGTGGTACCCCAAACTACCACGTTGCCTCGGTATGTTGTCTGGTAGTACCCTATACTACCATGTTACCTCAATATGTGGTTCGATGGTACCCAAAACTACGAAGTTGCCTCGATATGTGGTTCGAAAGTAATATAAACTACCATGTTGCCTAAATATGTGGTCCGGTAGAGCACAAAACTTCCACAATGCATCGGAATGTGGTTTTGTGTATGTGGTTTGGTAGTACCCCAAAATACCTCATTATCTCGATAGCAAACTACCACTTTGCCACAATATGTGGTTTGATGGTACCTCAAACTTCCACGTTGCCTCGATATGTGGTCCGGTCGTATGACAAATTGCCAATGTTGCCTCGATAAGTGGTCCACTCATACCCAAAAACTACCACGTTGCCTCAATATGTGGTCCGGTGGTACTCCAAACTACCATCTTGCCTCGATATGTGGTCCAGCAGTACTCCAAAAGTACCACGTTGCCTCGATATGTGGTCCGGTGGTACCCCAAACTACCTCGTTGCCTCGATGTGGTCCGGTAGTACCCCAAACTACCATGTTACCTTGATATGTTGTCCGGTGGTACCCCAAACAACCACGTTGCCTCGATATGTGGTCTCGTAGTAACCCAAAAACTATCACGTTGCCTCGATATGTTGTCCGGTAGTACCCCAAACTACCTCGTTGCCTAGGTATGTGGTCCAGTGGTACCCAAAGTACCATGTTGCCTAGGTATGTTGTTTGGTAGTACCCTATACTACCATGTTACCTCAATATGTGGTTCGATGGTACCCAAAACTACGACGTTTCCTCGATATGTGGTTTGAAAGTAACCTAAACTACCATGTTGCCTCAATATGTGGTTCGGTAGAGCAAAAAACTACCACAATGCATTGGAATGTGGTCTAGTGGTACCCTAAAACTACCATGTTACCTCTACCAAGATGCCTCAATATGTGGTCCGATGGTATCTCAAACTTAAACGTTGCCTCTGTATGTGGTCCGGTGGTACCCCAAAACTACCACGTTGCCTCGATATGTTGTCTGGTGGTACCCAAAACTACCATGTTGCCTCGATACCAAACTACCACGTTACCTCGATGTGGTCTGGTAGTACCCCAAACTACCATGTTGCCTCGATATGTGGTCCAGTGGTACCCTAAACTACCACGTTGCCTCGATATGTGGTCCAGTAGTACCCTAAAACTATCATGTTGCCTCGATATGTGGTCCGGTGGTACCCCAAACTACCTCGTTGCCTCGATATGTGGTCCGATGGTATCCCAAACCGAAACGTTGCCTCGATATGTGGTCCGGTAGTACCCCAAAACTACCACGTTGCCTCGATATGTTGTCCGGTGGTACC
>JAESVK010000958.1:690476-707106 GCA_017140935.1 Hamamelis virginiana
CACTACCATGTTGCCTCGATATGTGGTTCGGTGGTAACCAAAACTACTAGATAGCCTTGATATGTGGTTCGATAGTAACCCAAACTACCTCGTTGCCTCGATGTGGTCCGATGGTACTCCAAATTATCACTTTTGCCTTTATATGCGGTCTGATAGTATCCTAAACTATCACAGTGCCTCGATATTTTGTTCAGTAGTACCCCAAACTACCTCTTTGCCTCCGATAGTAACCCAGATTACCTCGTTGCCTCGATGTGCAGTCCGGTGGTACCCTAAGCTATCACGTTGCCTTGATATGTTGTCCGGTAGTACCCCAGATTACCTCATTGCCTCGGTGGGCCAGTGGTACCCCAAACTACCATGTTACTTAGGTATGTTGTCTGGTAGTACCCTATACTACCATGTTACCTCAGTATGTGGTTCGATGGTACCCAAAACTACGACATTGCCTCGATATGTGGTTTGAAAGTAACCTAAACTACCATGTTGCCTCAATATGTGGGCCGGTAGAGCACAAAACTTCCACAATGCATCAGAATGTGGTCTGGTGTTACCCTAAAACTTCCATGTTACCTCAATATGTGGTTCGGTAGTACCCCAAACTACCTCGTTGCCTCGATAGCAAACTACCGTTTTGCCACGATATGTAGTTTGGTGGTACCTCAAACTAGCACGTCGCCTCGATATGTGGTCCGGTCGTATGACAAACTACCAATGTTTCCTCAATAAGTGGTCTGGTGGTACCCCAAACTACCACGTTGCCTCGGTATGTGGTTCGGTGGTACCCAAAGCCATTATGTTGCCTCGATTTGTGGTCCTGTAGTACTCTAAAAGGACCACGTTGCCTCGATATGTGGTCTGATGGTACCCCAAACTACATCGTTGCCTCGATGTGGTCCGGTGGTACCCCACACTACCGTGTTGCCTCGGAATGTGGTTTGGTGGTACCCTAAACTATCACGTTGCCTCGATATGTGGTTCGGTGGTACCCCACAACTACGATGTTGCCTCGATATGTGGTTCGAAAGTAACCTAAACTACCATGTTGCCTCAATATGTGATCCGGTAGGGCACAAAACTACCACTACAAGGAAACATTTAATAGAGGACAAGGGCGAATTTATTTATGAGGATGGTTTTTAAAAACCATCTTCTTTGTATAATAAAATAGGATGGTTTTTAAAAACTGTCCTTATAAATATGTCTTTTTAAGGTTGGTTTACAAAAACTGTACTTAAAAAATAGCCATATACAAATCCGCATGCCCAAATGACGACGTTTTCAATTTTTATTTTTAAACAAACCCATACAACATTGGTTTAGAAGCCGCGCCTCGGCAGAATTTCTTCCCGCCTGTCACTCTCAGCCATCTCTCTCTCTCTCCACTCTCTCTCACTCGATTTCGATCGATCAACCCTCGCCTCTCACCACTCATCCGCCTCTCATCTTCGCCGGAACCCCAATCACTCTCTCTCTCTCTCTCTCTCTCTCTCTCATTCGATCAAGATTTCTGATCGAGAACCAGAGTCCTCGCCTCTCACCACTCATCCGCCTCTTTGCCAGAACCCTCTCGATATCCATTTGCAAAACTGGCCGTACCACAGTGAGTCCTTCTGCCGGAACCCTCTTCACCATATTCCTCTCTCTACCGGCACCGTCTCTGCAGGAACCCTCTTTTTCCCTCTCTTGTTTCTCTTTCACATTTTGCAAATCTCTCAAGCAAATGGAGCCCTGGCTTGAATCGATTCCCAAATAGATGCAGTGCAAATTTGGCCTACAGCCCTAGAAACACCTCTCCAGCAAATATCTCAATCGGCCGCTCACAGTTCTCTTTCTATTTCTCTCTTTGATTAAGCACCTCTCCGGCAAAACCCTAATTCAATTGGCCAATCTCTTGTCTAGGCATCCAAGCACAAGGTTTGAAGCCCCATCCGAGTTTAGGTAGGTTTTCTGATTTTTTATTTTTTGTTCATATTTTTTCTTTAAAATTTATGTGGGGTGATATTCTTCTCTTGGCATCCATGGCGTATCCTAGCTTAGACCTCATCATATAGTCTTGATCTAAGCCCTTGCCTCATCCTAGCTCAGATCTGCTTGATCTAAACCCTCGCCGCTGCCAAGCTCAGATCTGCTCGATGTAAAACCTCATTGCTTAGATCTTCTGGATGGTATATATTTGTTCTTTATATATATATATATATATTTCCCTGTTTGGGTGAAGGGTTCATCAATGGTCAGGCTTATGGTGTTTATGTTTATATTTTTCTCCAGGCACGAGCTGTTATCAGGGAGATTCATTTTTCCCCCTTTAACCCTGTCAACAAGAGGACTGCTCTGACTTATATTTATTCTGATGGAAATTGACGTTGAGCTAGCAAAGGTGCCCCTGAGCAGGTATCTTGCTATTCTTTAGTCCGATAAATGAAGAATTTCTTAGAATGATAACTACTAATTCACATTTATTTCATGTTCATATGCAGATATTAACCCTTTGCAACTGCAAGGAGGATGTTAAAAAGAAAGTTCATGCGGTGATTGATAAGTTTGCTGAACGTGGACTTCGATCTTTAGCTGTTGCAAGACAGGTTTGCATATGGAACCCTGATGTATTTACTCTTTCTGAGACACTAGAACACCCTAATTCTTAATTGCTGATTTTATGATTTGTTTGCAGGAAATACCTGAGAAAACAAAAGACAGTCTTGGGGCACATGGCAGTTTGTTGGTTTGTTGCCTTTGTTCGATCCCCCCAGACATGATAGTGCAGAAACAATCCGAAGAGCTCTCAACCTTGGTGTGAATGTCAAGATGATTACCGGTAAATAATTATCTATTATTTTTATTAATCTTCATCTTATACCTTAATTGTTCTCTCATGCTTATTGTTTGTATTTTTTTTTTCTCAATACCTAGGGGATCAGCTTGCTATTGCCAAGGAAACTGGCCGGAGACTTGGAATGGGAACAAACATGTACCCCTTGTCTTCATTACTTGGTCAAGACAAGGATGCATCCATCGCAGCCCTCCCTGTGGATGAGTTGATCGAGAAGGTTGACGGATTTGCTGGAGTATTTCCAGGTGGGTTCTGTTTTCAGATTGTCTACTCGGAAACACAACCTTCCTTTACTAGTCTATATGTGGGAATCTTTCCATTTAATCATTGATAAATATTTGTTTTCATCTGCAATTTTTTAATCATTTTCTGTAAATCCAAAGTGAAAACATATGCTCCCCACTTTCTCTAACCCGCATTGATTTTCTTCTTCTTTAAATTTTCTCAATTTATTCCCATGTACCGAATTTCTTCAGCAAAGAGTCTCCAACTCCAAATCCATTGCTATGCTTTCATGTCTAACACATTTTTTTTGCATATGATAGAACACAAATATGAAATCGTGAAGAGGCTACAAGAGAGAAAGCACATCTGTGGTATGACTGGAGATGGTGTTAATGACGCCCCTGCTTGAAAAAGGCAGATATTGGAATTGCTGTTGCTGATGCTACTGATGCTGCTAGAGGTGCTTCTGATATTGTCTTCATTGAGCCTGGACTGAGTGTCATAATAAGTGCAGTGCTGACTAGCAGGGCTATTTTTCAAAGGATGAAGAACTACACTGTTAGTTACCTTTCTTGTTCCTCTTCAAACTCCCTACAGTTTTACTTGGAAAATGTTAGTTTACTCTTTTTTGGCCATTCTGTTTTGCAGATCTATGCAGTTTCAATCACCATCCATATTGCGGTATGTGCCAAAAATAATTTATTTATATTTACACTATACTTGCTATTCCGTTTTATTTCTCTGATGTGCGAATTTTATTTGCTATTTTCTCAGTGCTCAGTTCTCTTTATTCTCAATTTTTGCAGTTTGGTTTTATGTTTGTTGCTCTGATATGGAAATTTTACTTTGCTCCCTTCATGGTTCTAATTATTGCCATCCTAAATGACGGTGAGACCATATCCAGTAAAGTTTAAGTCAATACATAATGTTTGCTTGCTCAATTTACCATGAGTTTAATAGCACAGTCATGAGTCTGATTTCATGCATCATATTCCTATAGGAACAATCATGATGATCTCAAAAGACAGGGTTAAATCATCTCCAATGCTAGACAGCTGGAAACTAAAAGAGATTTTTGCTACTGGCATTGTGCTTGGAGGTTATTTGGCACTAATGACAGTAATATTCTTCTGGGCTATGCGAGATACTGACTTCTTCTCTGTAGGAAATATATATTTTTGATTTCCATAGATATCTAACTTACTGATTTAAGCAGAATTATTTCAGATTTTAAACATTTATTTATTATTGTGATGTAGGATAAGTTTGGTGTAAAATCAATAAGGCATAGTCCTCATGAGATGATGGCAGCTTTATACCTACAAGTTAGTATTGTGAGCCAGGCCCTAATTTTTGTAACAAGATCTCGCAGCTGGTCCTTTGCTGAGCGTCCTGGACTTCTCCTAGTCAGTGCTTCATAGCTGCTCAACTGGTAAGAGTTTGCATACCTACTAATCTCTATATGCAACACAGCAATCTGTATTATGCTAAGTTTGAGCTAGTTTAGACACAACTTTTCGAATTGGAAATCAAAGCGCTGCAATCTAAGTGTCTATGCCTTGTTTCAACTTTCAAGTAAGGCCAAACCTTGCCTCGCCAAACGTGTCCACACTGCTTAAATTTATGAACTACAAAAGACTGCAGTTACTGTTAGAAAAGAGAAGTTCAAAATTAGGGGAATCAATAAAAATGATCATTTATGTGAGTGAGCATTTGTAGTGTGTGTTGTGGGAGGTGATAGCATGAAGGTCTGTAAAATACTCGGTAATGGCCAGAAAAATTGGGGTGAACAGTCTATAGTAACCTTTTATCCCTGCATGCTGTATCTCAAAGTTTCCCTATACTGAATTTGGGAACGAATGGATAATTTGCTCCGTTAAATGTAATTAACCATTCTGTAAATGACAAGTAGCAACTCTGATAGCTGCTTGAACTGAAAATGAAGTGCGCAATAGATTCCCAAGCATAAGAGTCCACCGGTCGTCAAGCAATAAATACCGAGGGAGTCCCCAGGTCATATCCACAGGGAGTGGAACAGGTCCAAATAATCCTTAGGTGTTGCTAACCAATGAATGCAAAAGAAAGTGTAAAATCATGGGGGTTTGATTGATGAGTGTTTGGTTATACTAAATGATGAAAACTTGAAAAAGAAACTAATTAAGTTAAGTAAGATGAATTCTATGGGTTCCTTCCTTCAAAACCTTTGGTACATGTATTTCTCATAATGATTCTCATCTAAGATCCATTGAAGAATGGTCTTCGATGGGGGATTTAACTTTAAAAGCATTTAGAAATGAATTCTCATCTCGGATCCATTGAAGAATGGTCTTTGATAGAAGATTTAGCAATAAAAGCTCAATTGAGTAACCCAAAATGATGGAATAAAACCTAACACTCTCTTTGACATTTTAGCAAACATATGGTGTGCATATGTGCTCAAGAACTACATATAACAAGCTTACAAGTCATACAATGGTCATGAATGCCTAATCACAAGGGTTCAAAAGATAAGAGATGATTAAACATCTCTTTGACATTTTCACAAACATGTGGTGTGCATGTGAGTTCAAGAACCAAATATAACAAGCTTACTAGTCATACAATGGTAATGAATATGACACCACAAGGGTTCACAAGATAAAAGAGGATTAAACATTATTCCACAAACATTAAAGGGTCAAGAAATGAGAAAATACCATATACCTAGGGTTTGGAGAGGAAATCCACCATTGAACTCACCTTTGAGGTGTTTAGCTAGCCATCCAAAGAGTAAATGCAAGTAGATGAAAAGAAAATACAAGAACAAAGTTCATAAATGCTTTGAAATTACTTGAAGGATGAAATACAAAGTTTGAGAATCAAATATAAAAGTTATACAACCTAAACTAAGCTAAACTACACTAATTTATGAAGAACAATGGAAATCCTAAGCTAAAACTAAGAGAAAAACTAAGTTAAAACCAAACTAAGTGGAGAGAGCTCCATTTGTCCAGCTGAAAATGAGGTTTTATACCTCTTTTTTAGGGTTACAAAGATTAGATGGAAAATTACAAGAATGCCTTTTGACCAATAATTGATTCTGCCCACGGCTTGCACTGCTAAAGGGAGCATGTACTGATACATGCTCAACACTGGATTGATACAAGCTCACTCACATAAGTGGAGAAATCTGGAAAAAGTATGTATTGATACATAGAAAGACTGTACCAATACCTACTTGCTGAAAAATACCAAGAAGTAACCCAAAGATCCCACACTCCATTCCAAGCACTTTGATCATCATTGAAGACTTGAGAAACCTCCTTCAAGCTTGCTCCTTTGCTAGCAATGCTTATGCATAATGATTTTGCCTAAAGTGCACCTTTTTACCTAAAATAAAGAAAACACTAGAAAAGAGTAAAATGCAACAAATAAAGATAATTAAAGATTCAAGCTCTACAAAAAGGGGCAAAAGATCATTAAATATACGCAAATATATGTACTCAACAATAGCTGTTTATGCCAACTGGGGATTCGCAAGGATAAAGGGAACTGGTTGGGGTTGGGCTGGAGTTATCTGGCTATACAGTATTGTAACATATGTTCCGCTTGAAATCCTTAAATTTGCCTTCCGCTACATTCTGAGTGGGAAGGCTTGGGACAATCTGTTAGAGAACAAGGTATGCTTCCGTATGATAGTTTCTCTACTAAAAGTGGGCATTTTAGTATCCGAGTTTGTTGAGTCATCATAATGTTTCTGATCAAGCTTGCTGCTTTCTCCTCTTAACAGACTGCCTTCACTAGTAAGAAAGACTACTGGAAAGAAGAGAGGGAGGCCCAGTGGACAGCTGCTCAGAGGACGCTCCACGGTCTTCAGCCACCTGAAACCACTAACCTATTCTTTGACAAGACCAGTTACAGGGAGCTTTCGGAGATTGCGGAGCAAGCCAAGCGATGGGCTGAAGTTGCAAGGTAAACAAGTCATATCCAATTGAATATTGAGCCGAGATGAGTTGAAATATATTATTTGAGTTTGATCATTTTTTTTTCACTAGGGCAAGCTCAAACTAGCTTTTTGTGAATTAGTTTTTTGCCATGATGGAGTAATTTGATTATTTAAAGTATTAATAAACTTATCGACTCAAATTGTCTTTTACTTGAGCTTTCTTAACTTAATAAACTAACGAGTTCAAAATAAGATTTGGTCTTATCTTGTTTATCCTATAAGCCAACCTGAAGAGCGTTTTATTGATCTCGAGTCAAGTACAAGTAGTTTGATTTGTCTTCCGGTTCCATTTGGAAGTTAAGCTAGAGATTTTAAAATTCATGTTCAATTTTCATGGGTGTTATTGGAATGTGCTTAATTCTTTGTTTTCTATGTTTGATTATGGAATTGCAGGTGGTTTTGGGTCTTATCTGCTGGGTTTGAACAAGAAGACATGAGCAAGCAGGGGTAGATACAGAGGGGAATACTCCTGGGAGCTACAAGGAACTAAAGCTTGGTTGGATGACTGGCTTCCTCTTTGTAAGCAGCTTTGTTGGGTTGTTGGCATTAGTTCCTCTTAGAAAGGTATTGTTCTTTGCTTCCTTTTTCATTTTTCTAATGATTGAAATGGTTTGCTTAGTGATTTGGAGGTAGTTTATTCATGGAATTGATTTCCCTCTCATAAAAGTGGGAGAGTGGATGGGAGAGATGCCATGAAACTAGAAGCCTGTTGGTTTGGTTACTACAAACATCACAATATCTCAATTCCCAATAAAGTACTACTAGGTATACCTAGATAAATTTATCAAATTTATTCAAGATCGCAAAAGGACATGAATTTCATGATCGTTCTTTAAATTCAAAATAAACATGACCCTTACGTTCTTTTTTTTTTCTTTTCTTTTTTTATACATTTCTAATTTACCGTTATCACATCTAAAAGATAAGAGAATAAAGCAATTTCTGTGAAACTTGGAATAGCTTGTTCATGCTTTTTACTTCTATTCTGCAGATCATGATAATAGACTACAAATTGACTAACCCTAGTGAAACGCTACTTCAGTTCTCATCAATGGGTTCCATACTCGTCGTGGAGATGACATGGCCAAGTATGTGATCCATTGTTTTGATGAATTCTTGTCTTCTCATATTAAAAACCAGATAAAACCCAAGTGTGAAAACAGCTCAAACAATTTGCCATGTTTCTCACAGGAAGCAGGTTCGTGGCTTCATGAAATTCTTCTCGATCAGTTTCTTGTGGGGTTTCTTCCAGTGGTTCTATTCTGGTGGAGCCCAATGCAGATACTCAAATTTTCCAACATTTGGCCTGAAAGCTTGGAAACAATCGTCGTACTCTGCATCTTTCCTCAGCATTATTTCAGTCTTACCTGAGATTTATCATTCCATCATTGTTAAAAGCAGTTTTTAATTTTGCAGATTTTACTTTGACTTTAGCACGACTTACATCGGAGCAGGAAATCTGTTCCCATCTTATTAACTTGTCTTTGCTCCTTGGTTAACTTGAATGATCTGTCCCCAAGAGAGCACAGCTCCTTGGTGCTGTGCTCTCTTGGGGCATGACATTTCTAAAGGTTTTGGGCTTGAATCCTTCACAGAGATAGGGGCACTCTGCTTGCTATTATCATGGGGTTGTTTATGTCTTTGGGGGTATGCATAGTTTTTTTTCCTCAAAAAACAAATCTGAATTTTTTGCCCTTTTGTCTTAATAATATCTTTATATTCCATGATATTGATGCTGTTTGTAGCTGGGATTTCTTTATCTGTAGTGCTTTTGTTTAAACCTCCCACCATTTATGATGAATATTTTATCTGACATTCACAAGTTTTCCAAAATTTTCAGGGTGATTTATCCAATTTCTACTTGACTGATTAAAGATTAAATGAATTTGAATAGCCATTATTTGGACTGAAAGAGCATGCCTGCGCTCAACAAGATCATGAGCAGACAGGTTTTGTTCTATAATATCATTTGTTATAGGTTGCTTTGGATATGTTATCTTGAATTGATTAACTAACCTCAGTGGATAGTAGCTTAACAGTAAAGATTACACCTGTAATTGATTTTGGTTTGAGTGCAGATTGTGTGTTATTTAGGGAAACATATCCCCTACGATGTCATCACCCTTGTTCCAATCCTATGTGGTCCGGTGGTACCCCAAACTACCACATTGTCTCGATATGTGGTTTGGTGGTACTCCAAACTACCTAGTTTCCTGGATATGTGGTCTGGTAGTACCTCAAACTACTATGTTGCCTAGATGTGGTCTAGTGGTACCCCAAACTACCATGTTGCCTCGATATGTGGGCCGGTGGTACCCTAAAATACCACTTTGCCTCGATATGTGATCCGTAGTATCCTAAAACTACCATGTTGCCTCGATATGTGGTTCGATGGTACCCCAAACTAACACGTTGCCTCGATGTGGTTTGGTGGTACCCCAAACTACTTCATTTCCTTGATATGTGGTCCGGTAGTACCCCAAACTACCATGTTGCCTCGTTATGTGGTTGGGGGTACCCTAAACTACCACCTTGCCTCGATATGTGGTTCGGTAGTACCCTAAAACTACTATGTTGCCTCAATATGTGGTCCAGTGGTATCCTAAACTACCTCGTTGCCTTGATGTGGTCCGGTGGTACCCCAAACTACCGCGCTGCCTCGGAATGTGGTTCGGTAGTACCCAAAACTATCACGTTGCCTCGATATGTGGTTCGGTAGTAACCAAAACTACTATGTAGCATCGATAGGTGGTCCTTAACCCAAACTACCTCGTTGCCTCTATGTGGTTCGATGGTACTCCAAATTATCATGTTGCCTCGATATGTGGACCGGTAGTACCCCAAACTATCACGTTGCCTCAATATGTTGTCCGGTAGTACCCCAAACTACCCCGTTGCCTCGATGTGGTCCAATGGTACCCCAAACTACCACGTTGCCTCAGTATGTTGTTTGTTAGCACCCTATACTTCCATGTTTCCTCAATATGTGGTTCGATGGTACCCAAAACTACAACGTTGCCTTGATATGTAGTTCGAAAGTAACCTAAAATACCATGTTGCTTCAATATGTGGTCCGGTAGAGCACAAAACTTCCACAATGCATCGGAATGTGGTTTTGCGATACCCTAAAACTACCACGTTACCTCGATATGAGGTTCGGTAGTACACCCAAAGTACCTCGTTGCCTTGATAGCAAACTACCACTTTCCCACGATATGTGGTTTGGTGGTACCTCAAACCACTACGTTTCTTCGATATGTGGCCCGGTCGTACGACGAACTACCAATGTTGCCTCAATAAGTGGTTCGGTCATACCCAAAAACTACCACGTTGCCTCGATATGTGGTCCGGTGGTACCCCAAACTATCACGTTGCCTCAATATGTGGTCTGGTAGTACCCCTAACTATCTTGTTGCCTCGATATGTGATCCGGTAGTACCCTAAAAGTACTATGTTGCCTCGATATTTGGTTCGGTGGTACCCCAAACTACCTCGTTGCCTTGATGTGGTCTGGTGGTACCCCAAACTAGTATGTTGCCTCAGAATGTGGTTCGGTGGTACCCTAAACTATTATGTTGCCTCAATATGTGGTTCGGTGGTAACCAAAGCTACTATATAGCCTCAATGTGGTCCGATAGTAACCCAAACAACCTTGTTGCCTTGATTTGATCTGGTGGTACTCCAAATTATCACGTTGCCTCGATATGTGATCTAGTAGTACCCCAAACTACCTCGTTTCCTCGATGTGGTTTGGTGGTACCCCAAACTACCACTTTGCCTTGGTATGTTGTCTGGTAGTACCCTGTACTTCCATGTTTCCTCAATATGAGGTCCGGTGGTACCCAAAACTACGACGTTGCCTCGATATATGGTTCAAATGTAACCTAAACTATCATGTTGCCTCAATATGTGGTCCGGTATAGCACAAAACTACCACAATGCATTGGAATGTGGTTTAATGGTACCCTAAATTACCACGTTACCTCGATATGTGGTTCGATAGTACCCCAAACTACCTTGTTGCCTCAATAGCAAACTACCACTTTGCCACGATGTGGTCTAGTGGTACTTCAAACTACCACGTTGCCTCGATATGTGGTCCGATCGTACGAAAAACTACCAATGTTGCCAAGATAAGTTCGATCATGCCCAAAAACTACCACATCTCAATAAGTTTCCGGTAGTACTCCAAACTACCACGTTGACTCGGGGGATGGTACCCTAAAACTATCACGTTGCCTCAATATGTGGTCTGGTGGTACCCAAAACTACCGTGTTGCCTCAATATGTGGTCAGGTAGTACCCAAAACTACAATATTGCCTCGATATGTGGTCTGGTGGTACCGAAAAGTGCCACGTTGCCTTGGTATACGGTTCGGTGGTACCTCAAACTGCCACATTGCCTCGAAATGTGGTCCGGTAGTACCCCAAACTATCTTGTTGCCTCGATGTGGTCCGATGGTACCCCAAACTACCACATTGCCTCAATGTGTGGTCCGGTGGTACTTTAAAACTACCATGTTGCCTTGATATGTGGTCTGGTGGTACCCAAAATTGCCATGTTGGCTCGATATGTGGTCCGGTGGTTCCCAAGGCTCCATGTAGCCTCGTTATGTGGTCCGGTGGCACCCCAATTTACCATGTTGCTTCGATATATGGTCCGGTAGTACTCCAAACGGCCTCGTTGTCTTGATGTAGTCAGGTGGCACCCCAAACTACAATGTTGCATCGATATGTTTTTCGGTAGTACCCTAAACTATCATGTTGCCTCAATATGTGGTCCTGTGGTATTCAAAGCTACCACATTGCCTTAATATGTGCTTTGAATGTAACCTAAACTTCCATGTTGCCTATATATGTGGTCAGTAATACACAAAACTTCCACAGTGCATCGGAATGTGGTCTAGTTGTACCCTAAAACTACCATGTTGCCTCAATATGTGGTCTGATAGTACCCCAAACTACCTCATTGCCTCGATACCAAACTACCACTTTTCCTAGATGTGTGGTCCGGTGGTGCCCCAATTTACCATGTTGCCTCGATATGTGATCCGATAGTACCCTAAACTACCATGTTGCCTCGATAAGTAGTCCTGTAATACACAAAACTACCATATTGCGTCATGTCACGGTCCTACATTAATTGCAGCGGAAAATGCCATTTTGATGGAGCCATCTAAAAAAAATAAAATTTATTGACTGTGTGAATGGTATGTTAAATCATTAATCTTAGAATTAAGGTTGTGTTTTTTTAGTTGATACAAGATATCGAAAGTTGTGACCTATGGATCTCTCTTTCCCATCAATTTTCAAAATAGCCCCCAGTTTGATTAAATTTGCATTCCACATATTTTGTTTTGGTCCTATTTAACCTATTAACTTTATATTCTAAAGTGTTTTTCCACAATTCTAACTTAAAATTAACCCCTACTCTAGTTTCATCGATTACTACTATATTGTCACCAAATCTCTCACACTCCTGTACAAATTGTCTATGCATCCAAGAAAAGAACTTAATTCCATTGAAGAGATTAACTATAGATCCAAGAGGAAGTGTGAGAAAGCCGAAGACAACATCAGCAGTCAAAAGAGGTGTGTTGAGGTCTTAATTCTCCTTCCACCTTATGCCTGAATGACCCATCTCCAACCATTCACTCTCACTCTTACTTAAACTGAGTAAAAATTTGAGTAAAATATTTTATTCTAATAGGAGCTATCCAATTATTTACTCAAATTTTTTTTTAAAAAAATTATATTTTTCTCTCAAAATTTATTTATTTATTTATTACTTTTGCTCCCAAACCTATGCTATGTTTCCTATTTTTTCTCTTTCTCCTGCATCTCCATCTCTACCCTAGCAGTAGCAACAGCAGGGGAGAGAGAGGGAGAGGTAGGTAGGGAGGGAGGAGGGAGAGCATCTACACCATTTACCCTATATTTTCTATTTCTCCTAAATCTGGATCTCTGTCCTAGCAACAGTGGGAAGAGAGTGAGAATTGCCATGGAAGTGGCGAGGAAGAGGGCTGGTGAGGCGGGGAAGAAGCCGCCAACAATCATATTTCTCTTACTCCATTTGAGTCAAAACTCAGTTTGGGTAAGAGTTTGAGTAAAATTCAAATTTGGTATAGGTTTGAGTAAAGATTGGAGAATAATTTTTGGGCATTTTCACTCAAATTTGAAAAAACTACTATTGTTTTCTTCTTGTAGCCATACTTGTAGCGATGTATAGCATTGCTCTTTATTAAAACCTATGAATTCTATGATTTCTATCCATAAACAACATACAAAGAGTTTTTTTTTTTTTTTTTTTTGACAGAGATAAGAACACACAAGCAAAACACATATGCACGCATAAGTATTACCTAAATGGCACATCTAAAAGGGTAGGAATGTGAGTTTTTTTTCTTAAAGATTTTTTATTTTACCGAAAGAATAAAAAATTGCTTAAACAGGCAAAGTACAGTCATTAATACTAGGAAATTTTGCGGCAATGGATCCTAATGTTTATAATATTACGTAAATGGACTCAGGTTTCCAATATTTACTTCAATGAACTTATGTGTATTTTTTGGATGAAAACACCCTCCTAATGGTCAAATTTTTTGAAAATTATTCGAATTTTTTTCATAATTCCCACCATAACATGTAATTTTTGGAGATTATATATAATCATCAATTACCACGTTAATAAATAATCATCGTACTCTTACATAATTCATAATCCCCAACTATGTATAGAATTTCCTGCTTTACTAATAATCTCAAATTTCCAATAGATCATTTTCTTGCTTTTATGAGTCAAATTAGTTGACTTTAATGTCACATCAATATTTTTAATTGTAAAAAATGTTTAACATATAATTCTGAGTTTGGATTTGCTGTAGATCTGACAGGTGATTCACCTGTTGATCACCGTTGGATGGCCAACATGCAGGAAAGGAGATTCAATGGCTCACATAAGAAAGACCCAAATCTTGTGTGTTTTGGATCACCTGTCAGATTCATGAGCTTTTCTTATGTGAGCCATTGGATCTCCTTTCTTGCACAAGTGTCTGTCATCCAACGGTGATCAACAGGTATTGATCACCTATCAGATCAATAGCAAATTCAAATTCTATAATTCCCACATCAACAAATAATTTACAATTCCCGTACTAATATATAATCCCAAATAATGCACATAATCCTCAATTTTCATTTATATGTTAACTAGTGAGAAAAATTTAACGTTTAGAATGATATTTCTGAATATTAAAAATATTTTGTCTACTCCTGTAAATATTGAAAACTGAGATCTATTAAAATAATATTTTAAACTTGTGATTACATTACCGTACAATGCGCTCGATCCTAAAATTAGGGGTTTTTGTATTTCGCGCAGAGTGTGCGTGTTTGAAAAGTTGCCCAAAGACAAAATACTATAGTTGAATCGAGTAGAAGTGTTAGCACCAAAGACAAAATACTCACAAGCAATCGATGCTCTCAACTACCACAGTTATGGCGTTTCAACCATTTCGCTTGCTTGTCGTTGACCCCTCACTAAAGATGTTGCAGCTCGCTTAGGTTTCGTGAACTCTCTCTCTCTCTCTGATTCACTGGAGAACGCTACTACAGGTATCCACCATTAATGAATTTTTCTTATTTTTTTTGTGTTTGTGCACTATTATGTTCTTTGAGTAGCAGCATTTGTTTCCCTAACTGATTATTTGTAAAATTCGAAATTGTTTTGGAAGAGTTGTTGTTTAAAACTGTTACTGTTGTTAAAATAGAAGGCTAAATTACTGTGTTGTTAATTGATTTGCTCATTAGCCAATGTGGATAGATACTTCTTCATTATGCTGCATTATCAAAGTAAAAATGGTTATTATACATATATCACTTTCAAACGGTCAATTCTGCACTCAGGTAAGATAAGTGCTTTGGATTAAGCTGCATTTTTAATTCAGTATTCTTGATTCTTACTTCACTAAGGTGGATTTTTTTTAACTCATTGCAGCCAATTCATTTGTAAATTGGTGCATTTATTTGGAATTGTAATTGAAAATTTGGGTTCGTTTTGGCAATTTTTGTAGCACATTGGCTATTTTATATAGCCGACCCCATGTAGTTGGTATCAAGGCTTTGTTGAGTTTAGCTGTATTGGACCTGTTCGACAATGATTATTGGATTTGGACTAGATTTATATAACCAAAATTGATTCTGTCATAGGTGTATAATGTATTGAATCCAATTCAATTTGGACCCTTATATAGTTTATTGAGTTTGGAAGTTTTGGATCCTAAAGAGCGGTCAGATCGGAGCATTCATGTAGTCTGAATGCTTGCATATCTACACGTACACAGAATACACACACACACACACACACACACATGGATAACTGGATCATTTCATTATTTAATGGCATAAGATCATTTCCGAATTTTATTATTATTTTTTAAAATTGGATTGTCAGTTTCGAATCATTGTTCACTTAGTAATATTTGCTGTTATCGGATAGGATTTGAATTATGATCATTTTATGATAGCTTTAATTAGTTTAAATACTTTGTTTTCTGCTATATTGTTGTCTCATACACTTCTTGGGATAATACAGTTGAGTTGTTTCATACAATTTAAAACTTTCTGCTGGCCAGAATGCTTTCTCTTCTTTGTTTTGTCTCTGCATATTTGGTCCATATGCTTTAAGTTTCTGATTATGAAACATGTAAATCGCAGAAGTCTCTCTCTCTCTCTCTCTCCCCTCACTTGGATCATTTAGTGAAAATCATTTCAATAAATAAAATGCAAATGAAGGGTTTTATTCAAATATATTTGATTTAGTAAAGAAGGAATTCAAGTTTTCAATTTTTGACATTCAATTTGCATTTGAAAGTCTTATGCTTGCTTTTTAGTTGCCTTTTGCTATAAATGGTTCCATTCTCATGTTGTATTATTGTCAGCCGTATCTTTCTTTTGCCTTTCATTAATATTAATATGGATGTAATCATATGAATTGAAGAATATACTCACACGGTTTGTCTTCTTCTTTGGTAAAGGATAGAAAAAATTCAATGAGGGACATCCATCTCTTTTCGAGAAAGGCTGTGAAGATGTATTCTCATCTGAATAGCTGTATTCAAAGGCCATCTGCAACTGCCTGGTTCTGGGTTTTCCTATTACTCTTACTACTGAATAATAGAGGGACTTTATCGGATTCCACTTAATTGATTGGCCTTGGAAGTTACGACATAACAGGGCCTGCTGCAGATGTCAATATGATGGGATATGCAAATTTGAACATTTTGCATCTGGAGTTCACTTCAGGTTGCGAGCTCGTACATTTATTGTGGCTGAACCTCAGGGGAATCGTGTAGTATTTGTAAATCTTGATGCGTGCATGGCTTCACAACTGGTTACAATAAAGGTTATTGAAAGATTAAAAGCAAGGTAATTCTCATTATGTTTCATTTTTAACTTTTGGTTCTGCAGTGCTAATCTATAAACTTGTAAAATACAAAATTAACCTCCAAGCACATCTGTGAAGCCTTTTTGAGAATATATATACAGAGCTTTTCTTAAAAATTGTCATTTCTCAAAATAAATAAATG
>JAESVK010000958.1:707506-733516 GCA_017140935.1 Hamamelis virginiana
CATATAAATATTAATATAAAGGTTAATATTTATTATTAACCTTTATAATAATAATAAATATGTTTCATGTTTCACATAAATATTAATATAAAGATTGGGAAACGGAGATAATTAATTTTTAGTGAAGTTGAAGCTACAAGCGCAAAGTTGGCATTTACAAATTTCATTAACCAAAAGCAACTTGTGTTTTTATGAGAAATAGGTCCCTAAGTGATTCATGCATTTAAACACAAAAAGCATATTTTCTACTCTTTTATGCTTCTCTAGCTCTTTTTACCCAATTACATCAAACTTGTATTTTTGGGCACTAAAAGCAACTTATGTTACTTCTACTTCTCTATCCAAACAACTGAGAATGGAAATAATCATCCGTAAACTCCCTCCATCCGATAATCAAGGTGCCAAAATTTGGGTTCAGAATAATTCATAATATTTGATATTATATAAAATAGGCTTTTTATTTTTTTTTTTCTTAAATACATATTTTTGTCCTTTAAAATAGGCTTAAGCTTGCATTCGTACTTACTCAAAACTTTTATCCTTACACCAAACACAGCCCAACTTTTGATATTTAAAGGGGAAAAAAAGTTTAAAGTCCATCCTTTCTTAATTTCAAAAGTAACTTTATGCAGTGAGCCAGCACTTGAAGATTCCTCTTCTTAGAAAAATAGATCAAATCAGGTGGAGACCAGCCTCCACTACATTATAAAAACAGATTAGAAAAATATAAAAAGATTAAACAGGTAAATATATATATACAGTCCGATGGTTTCTCCCATCTGGGCAACTAGCTAGCCCATCTGCTTAAGTTGGGATCTTCTGTTTGGATTTTGTTTTTTATACTTATATTTATTTGGGTATCTAAAATTTGAGTCTGGATCCTCTACTTGAATTTTTTTGTACTTATATTTGCTTTGATGCTAAGATCATACCACATCATTTAAATATATCATTCATCTCTCACTTTTGTAGTACAGAAAAACTCAAGCAAAAAAATCACATTATCTAAAGTGAAAAGTGAATGATATATTTGGATGATATATGATGATGTTTGTACTTAGTATCTAAGCAAATCCAAATACAAAAAAATCCGAGAATCTCGAATCCATTTGCTTTGGAGGAAAAAAGTGCTTGATGGGTGCATAAGAATTTGGCCGGACACTTACGTCAGGTCCTAAACACTAAAATACCATCTAACTTGGAATATAAATTAATGAAATGGTTTGAATTCACTTGCAAGACAGTGGGGACTAGCTGGAATAATTAATACCCAATGAAGTAGTACTCAAGTACCACTTCTTCATTTCCATGCGTGGAAATAGCAAGAAATACGAATCTGGCCTAGAACGCGTTTAATCGGTGTATACGCGGCTTTCGAAGTAGACAGGTCACTTAATTGCTGTCACATGAGAATAGGCACCTCAATTTTGCGGTTCACCCGAGTATCCACCCCATTCCTATTGGGACGGATTTAGAATCATTCTAACCCTAAGGGGTGGGTTTGGAATTGTCTTTGAAAGCCCTATATAAGATTCGGGGTAGGTTCGGGATGATGGCTTAAAAGCCCACCCCATCCTGATTATATATGTTTATATATTTTTATTGTATTTATTTTATAAGTATTTTACAATTAAATCTCTCATTGATAAAATGAAATTTCAATCATGTTATTTAAGGGGTTTAATTTATTTTACTCTTATAAATAGCAATTATCTTTAATGTATTTTGTAATTTGTTTTGGTGTTGAGAAAAATGAGGAAAGTAGAAAGAAAATAGCATGTGGAAATTACCTCAACTATGCCTAATATTGTATTTGGTTAAGTTGAAAATGATTGATAATTTAATGTTCAGAGCTCTAGTTTTGTTTATTTTCTTTATGTTTGTGAGGCATTACTACACATATATAATCTTTATAATATTTTAGACTTATTTAATATTGTTATTTATATCAGTTTAAAATAAGATATGCCATGTCCTGCCCCACCCCGCTAGGTGGGGCGGAAATGGGATGTAATTTTCTTAAATAGGATGGGATTGGAAAAGGGGTGACCTGTCCCAAACCCGCCCCGTTGACAGTCCTACATGAGAAGGTGCTCAATTGTGTTTAGGCTGGCATAAACAACGATTACACTTTTAGGCTGGCATAAACCGCGATTACACTGAATAATGTGTCACACACCATTGATATGTATAAATACTAACAAATATGGTACCATAACATTAGGTAATGTTCTTCCATTTTTATTGAGTTTTTTTTTATAAGAATGACCTTTTAATTTATTTTTTTTTTAATAAAAATGACCTTCAAAAAAAATATTTATAAAAGAATGACCTTCGTTGACTTGGTCAACATGCCATACGGGTAAGTGGAGCCCGCAAAACATATATGGTATCAAAAACCACTGTTTCATAATAAGGATTTAGAAGAATTTTATTTTATTTATTTATTTTTTTTTTTGCTTTAATTATTATGTTCAAACATATTGAAGAACTTTTAACCTGAAATTAAAACAAAATATACCGAAACACTTACATTAAAAAAAAAAAAAAACCAAAAACAAAAATTCAAACCAAAAAAAAAAAACACCAAAAAAAAACAAAAAAAATTTTCCAAACCACTTCTTTATTTTTTTTTTTTTTGGCCACGTGGTACCAGTACTTAAACAAACCACACCCTTCATTTGGCTTGTCGTTTTTTTTGAGTGGTGGATTTGGATCCCAATACGCCTCACAAATCCCACATTGTAGTATCTCATTCTTTACTAATTGACTAACAACTAACATTGATGTATACCATGTGGCAAAAAAAAATGAAAGATGTGGTTTGGAAAATGTTTATTGATTATTTTGGATGACTGATGTTTATGGTTAGAATGTTGGCTTGTGGGTTAATTTTTTTTTGTAAGTGTTTTGGAATATTTTGTTTTAATTTCAAGTAAAAAGCTCTCCAATTTGTTTAAACATAATAATTAAAGCATAAAAAATAAAAAATAAAAAAAAAATTGTTGTTTGAAACAGCGGTTTTCGATTCCACATATGTTTTGCGGGCCCCACTTGCTAATGTGGTATGTTGACCAAGTCAACAGAGGTCATTCTTATAAATATTTTTTTTTGCATGTTACTTTTATAAATATATTTTTTTTAAAAGGTCATTCTTATGAAAAACTCATTTTTATTAACTACTCAAGGCACATGATTAATTCAAAATATACACTAAGTCATCATATTTATTGATTGAATGGAGTTTCTGTTCTGTTGAAAAAAGAAAAGAAAAAAAGAATGGAGTTTCTGTTCCATTATAACTAACCTATATATGACATTAATGAGTCAACATGGCCCATTTGTCCTAGTCACACTAGTGGGAGAGCTGTGAGGGCGAAGACAACTAACACATGGTAGGGACTGCAAATTAAGTTTTATATACAGCATCATGTGCTCTCTTGTAACTTAGCAAAGAAAATTTTGAAAAACTGACTGTTGGATTAGATACTTCTATCATGTATGTCATGTCTGGCAAAATCACAGTGATCCAAAGGTTGGTTTTTGAAAGATGAAACCTTGAAAAACTATGATTTTTTTGTTCTTTAAAATGTTATCATTTTTTAGCAGCTATTTTTCTCATAATTAAACCAATTGTTGGATCACTATGATTTTTGATAGGCATGACATACATTATAGGGGTATCTAATCCAACGGTCAGTTTTCTAAAATTTACAATTCAAGTGGCTCTACAAGAGGGCACTTGATGCAAGATATATCAGGTGCACCTGACCATAGCACTTCTGTACACACACACACGAGTGCAAACTTGTGCATTGCGCGGGACACATAAAAAAAAATTTATCTAATTAATTATAATTGTATGAAATATATTTTGATCATATGATCTTGACCGTTTGATCGTAATTAAATTTATAGGATTACAATATCTTAATACATAAGAATGATTAAAAATGTTAAAGAAATTGGAAGAAAATTAATTTGTATGAATTATTAAAAAATAAAAAATTTAAAATAACACAAAGAAAGTGAAAAGTAAACTGGAATCAGTTTTTTTAAAATAAAAAGTAAAAAATAATTAGGAAGAGAGAGAGAGGAGAAGTAGATGAGACCCACAATAAATAAAAAAGTAAAAGAATTAATTATGGAAAGATAAAGGAAACTTAAATGGGACCCACATCAATAAAGAAATTTGAAAATCTAAATTTTAATTAATTAGTTAAACCAATGATATAATGTCATATAATTTTGAAGTAGGAATTAAAGCCCAAAACCAATAAGGATGAAGAAGGAGAGTGAATTGAGGTATGGAAGAGAATGAAGGAAGGAATGAAGAAATTCTAAGGCCGCCACATCAGTGTATTACTCTTTATATAATAGTAAGATATATTTTTCTGAAGTTCTACACTTCTACCATTCTGATAAAAAAAATGTGTTTCTATTAAGGTTAGAATTTCAAAAAGGCATAATTAATTTCGTGCTAGGTGGCCGGTATGTTTAGGATCGATGTATCGTTTTTTTGTTTTGTTTTTTTGATAGATTAAAGAACATCATATATAAACTCACATGCACACATCTAATAAGAATTGAAACAAGGACCTCCCCCTTTATAGAGCGGAAAGAAGTGCCATTGGTCTACAAGCCGCTTGTCTTAAAATTTTATTTTGTATAACTTTTAAAAAAAAAAAAAAAAAAAATTGTTGATCTATGCAGGCCTTATGTTTTGGTAAGTCTTTATTCATCCGGTATGTATATATATATTGTCTATTTATCACTCCCCTTTTTCAGGAAAATTTTCACAAATAATAGAATAACAAGACATGCGCCGCCTTACTATCAAAAAGAGCCCCCATGCCACAAGAGTCTCATGTAAAAATTTCGATCGAAGGCTCTCTCTTGTCCAATCTCAGACTGTGTCATCGAGTTGTTGGTACTCTTCAATACTTGATGTTAACAAGGCCAGACATTGCTTTTTCTATCAACAAAGCCTAAAGCCTATCAATTCATGCATGCCCCTAGTGAAGCTGATTAGGTGGCAGTCAAACATATTCTGTGTTATCTACAACTCACACGGGATTTTGGTCTTCTTTTTTCTCATAATAGCTCCAATGACATTTTGGTATTCTCTGACTCTGATTGGCCAGGGTGCATGTCCTGAAGATCGTCGTTCCACCAGTGGCTACACCATCTATCTATCTCTTAGTCATCTAGAAAACAGCGCAATGTTTCTCGTTCCTTAACCAAGTCCGAATACAAAGCAATTGCTGATGCTACAGCAGAGGTTACTTGGCTCCAGTCTCCTCTGGGTGAGCTCGTTGTTCTTTTATTCAAATTAAAGCCCCTACTTTATGGTGTGATAATCTTGGTGCTACCTATCTCACTTCTAATCCAGTGTTTCGTGCCCGCACTAAGCATGTTGAAATAAATTTTCACTTTGTTCGTGGCAAAGTTGCTCGCAAGGATTTACATGTGCACTTCATCTCTACAGAGGATCAACTTGAGGATATTCTTACAAAAGCTCCAAAAGATTTCAGCTCTTGAGGACAAGTTGAAGGTTCATCCTCTACCCCGTTCAACTTGAGGGGGGTGTTAGACATATTATGCAACATCTTTTTATTCACTGTAAATGTAATTATTTACTTATTGTAATTCACCTTTATGTAATCTCTGTAAATAGTCATTGCACCTAAAGCAATTGATGAGTTGAAAATACAAAGAAATTCAATTCAATAGTTTGGTGTTTTAACCAAGGCCGGCCTTGAGATTTTGGATGTCCTAGACGAGATCTTAAAATTTTGTCCCTACTACATATTGACAAAAAAGAAAAAAATTGCGTGTAAAATTTTAGTTATTTGACCTTAATTTCTCATAAGCTAAAACTAATTAACAACAATCAATTCACAAAGCGAGTTTTCAATAGGCTTACCCCGAACCCCTTATCACCGATTCACCATTACAAAACCTATAACAATTAAATCAGAAAGAAGGTTTTCAATATGCTCACCCCGAACCTCCAGTCATCATTACAAATATATCAAATAAATAAATAAAATCTACAACGATCAATTCACAATGAGGGTTTTCAATATGCTTACCCTGAATCTTCTATCATGCATCATTACAAATACATTAATTCTATTCGTCCACCATTTTTGTCCTCCCTTTTCGTCCTCCCTCATGCATCTGACCAACTAAAAAATAATTATTTTAAAAAATCGACCGTTGGATTTGATGCTCCACTTATACGTATTAAGAATGCAAAAAATCATATTGATCCAACAATTGTTATTTCAAAAAATAAATTGTGACAGTTTTTAACAATTTTTTCATTATATTTTAAATTTTTTAAAAAAATTGCAAAAAACGACCATTGGATCAATGTGATTTTTTACATTCATGATAAGTATAAGTGGAATATCAAATCCAAAGGTCGGTTTCTCGAAATACCTGTTCCAAGTTGGTCAGATGCACGAGAGAAGATAAAAAAAAAGAGAGGACGAATGAAATTTTCCTTATAAATATATCAAACAAATAAACAATTAATTCACAATGAGTGTTTTCAATAGGCTCACCTGAAGCCTCCTACAATCATTAAAAATATATCAAACTAATAAACAAGATTTGATTACAACTTTTGAATATAATTCCATTAAACTGAATATAATTCAACTATAATTTCCATAAATGTGTCAAACAAACGTAGAACAATGATACCAAGAAATCAACAAAAATCATATTCTAATTAAAGAAAAATTGGTTGCCTATGTAGTATATCACTACTAAAACCAAATTTGATGCCCCTAAATTTTACTAAAAAATTGCTGCTCAAGGCCATGGCCTCGTAGGCCTACCCTCAAGACCGGCTCGATCTGGTTTTAACTATGCCCAACTAACCGAATAATTGTGAAGTATATTAACATGTGTGTAGGGATGTATATGCCAAGCTAATCGAATAATTGTGAAGTTTTAGGGTATAGAACTATTGTGAGATATCTCTCATATAAAACCAATAATCATGAACATTAACAAGAGAAATATAACTAAAAGATGAATGTCCTTGTAACTATACAAAGGTACTTTTAATTAGCATGCATTTTCAAAGTGCCCTTCTTCTTTTTGTTTTTTGTTTTTTGGTGAAACAAAAATCAAAGTGAGTTTTTCTCTCAAAATTAAAGCAAGATGAACTGTACGTACTTGGAATTTGCCTTTGTTCTTTAAAAAAGTTACATGGATAAATTCCAATTCCAAGTCCTTTCAAACAACATACAGTACCTCAAAGATTTTCCTGGTGTAGCTTACTACTGTGGCATCACAAAGTCAAATTGACCTTTAATTTCCACGAAAATCAACAATATTAGGTCCTTAATTATGCACACACGGGATGTACGTAAATCCTAACCCAAACCATTAATCTCTCTCTCTCTCTCTCTCTCTCTCTCTCTCTACATGTATAGTAATATAAATCAATGTTATATATACTGTAATAAAATGCAAATGGAGTATTTGGCTTCATTAATTCCCTTCCTTTTTTCCTACATGTGTACAAATTTTGATAATTTGATAATATGCATAAAACTCAACTGATCGTGAAATTAACTAAACTAATTAATAAAGAGAATCTGAACATAATCTAGGGTGGGCTATATAATTACTGAGGTAATGCAACCACAGGGAAGAAGAACGTACGCCGGCCAAACCATATTCCATATTTCATTAATAAATCCCATGTATGAATATGTATACTTATGTATGATCTACATATATATATATATATATAACAAAAAAAAAAATAATTAAAAAAGCACAAACACAACTCGTGACTGCAAATGCATAGAATATGCAGTCTGCATCTCTGCACACATTTGAGCAATACAAAAAGAGAGAAACATACATAGGCATAACTTTCAGTACTTACACATATAAAAATTTACTGATCGAGCTAGGAATATGGGAGAGCGCGCTGTAATTATTTGCACCACCACCACCACCATCATCTGTTGGCTGCAGCGGCGGTGGAAGATTATCTGATTAGCATATCATTAGGTATATATATATAGTGTCAAGTTAGTGTAAACACCCATAGAGTCCATATATTGAACTTCATCAACATTTAAGGTTTCAGGTAAATAGAAAGCAAAGCAAAGCAAAGCAAAAGAAGTCTCAAGTCAGTAGATCTGCTTGACAAAGCAATTAAAATCTCTTTTCAATAAAGAGTAGATCAAAAAACATTCATAATAGATGATTGCTCAGGTTCTGTCAAGGATATATATATTGGGATAACATTTATTTCATCTCATAAAATCATAAATAAGAAACCTTAGATCCGTACCTCCAAACAGGAACTTGCACCAACATAGTATTCAAACAAACAAGAAAAACCACACAAAACAGGTTACCAAATTCAATACATATATATATATATAGAGAGAGAGAGAGAGAGAGAGAATATGTTGTCTTCGATTCATACATAAATTAACATAATAGTGTCCCCGAAAGAGAGAGAATATGTTGTCTTCAATTCATACATAAATTAACATAATAGTGTCCCCTAAGTCGTCTTCAAGTACTTAAAAGCAAACCCAAACAAACATAAACCCTAGTCTAACAAGATCCATGTCTTTCCTATTAAAATTAATTAATTAAACAAACCCACATAAGCAAAGAGCTACTAGATTGAAATCTAGCTAGCAAATGATCGGACCAAGATGCTTGATTCCCCAAAACAAGTGATTTTTGAAGGCTTCAAAAAAAAAAAAAAAAAAAAAAGAGAGAGAGAGAGAGAGAGAGACAGAGAAAGAGCCTTCACTCAAACCCCAGAAGAAAGCCAAGACACAAAACGACGTCGGGAGTCTTCAGCTGCTGCTGCTGCTGCTGCTTCAGCAAACACATGTCCATCTTTCTGATCTATCTTACCTATCTTTTTGTACCTTTTCTTTGTCGTAGCTGACAATGATGATGATGATGATACTTCGAGGTTTGTGGTGAGATTAAACATAAAAGTAGTAGGGATGGAGTGGGAACAATGATGGCGATGGAGAAGATAAGGTGGTGGAGAGAAAGAGGACATGATGATTGCTCTTGGTGTCTCGCGTTGAAACAAATTAACTAAATTCAAGGTTTTTCGTGCCATCTCTCTCTCTCTATCTCTCTGAGGGTTTGCTGTGTTTTCTCTCACATGATGAGGAGAGAGAGAGGGTGAGAGAATTATTGCCATTCGTGAAATCAAACGCCCTTTACAGTATAATAGGTGAAGAATATGAGTAGAATATGGGACACGATCTGGTGCACATTTACATCATGTCTGATTGGTGAAACCGATCATTTGAACGGTGTGAATGTATATACATTGAAACTTCTCGTTCACATTGGATAGTAATCAAAATGAGGATCATGGATAGTAATCAAAATGAGTCGAAATGATCAGTCTTATATAAGCTCATGTAAGAATGAAGTTAATAAATAATTTTGGGATGTATATTTTGAAAAATTGATTGTTAGATGAAATACTATATATACTTATGCATGTCACGTATGAAAAAAATCACAGTGATTCAACAGTCGTTTTTTAGAAATATCACTAAAAAAAACTGTGATAATTTTTAGTAGGCATAGCTTTTCTTATCAACAATTCTATTCAACTTCTCTTTTTAGCTAGTCTCCCTAATATGTCTCACCAACTTGGAACAGTTATTAATTTTGAGAAATCGACCGTTGGATTTAATATTTTACTTATACGTATCATGCATGCAAAAAGTCACATCGATCCAATAGTTGATTTTTCAAAAATAAAAAAAAGGAAGACAAGTACAGTTTTTCACAATTTTTCATTTTGTTTTATAATTTTTTTCAAAACTGTGAAAAACCGACCGCTGGATCTATATGATTTTTTGCATACAAGATTTGTATAAGCTGAACATTTAATCCAACGGTTGGTTTCTCAAATGCTTATCTTAGGTTAAATATACATACGAGAAAGGAATAAAAGGGAGGTTGAATGGAATTTTTCTTTTCATATAGTATATACGTATTTTGAGATTTTGATATTGAATCACAACAATTTTCAACATGCATGACATCGATCTATAAGAAAAAAATCTATTCCAACAGCTAATTTTTTAAAATTTCTATCGTAAAATCTATTAACTTTATTTCTTACGTAACTTACGGTAAGAAATCAGGACCAGTAAAATGAGATCCAATAAATGTGAACCACGTGCATGTGCGTGTGGAAGGAATAATGCTGTCTTTGTTAATTGCCTATCGTTTTCTACCAAAAGTCATTGTGCAGTTTTGAAATTAGTAAAGTACAATGACCAATTTGTTTCCAAAACGATGCAGGTGGGGACGTACACTATTTCCCTGTGATTGGGGCCTATACCACGCCTAGCCTAGACAAGAGTATTCCCCCCTCTCTCTCTCTCTCTCTCTCTCTCTCTCTCTCTCTCTCTCTCTCTCTCGTCAAGTGCCTTTCTTGTAGAACCACTTGCACAGTAAATTTTGAAAAATTGACTGTTGGATAAAATACCCTTATAAGGTATGTCATACCTGCCAAAAATCACAGTGATCCAACGGTTGGTTTTTGAAAAATGTAACTTTGAAAAACTATGATTTTTTTGTTGCAATTTGAATTTTAGGGCCTCTGTACTCTGTAACTAGATGCTGGAGGAGACCATTGATGCAATTTGAATTTTAGTGATGACAACCCTGCAGGCCTCTGTTTCAACCCCGTCCCGTTCAAAAATGTTCGATTCAGATCTATTTCGAATTTTCATTTTCGTTTTCCTTAAAATGCATTGTTAGAGTTAGGATATGTACGGGACCACCAGTTAAGTATAGGAATTTTGGAGTACCTGTTTTCACAAACACTCTCACTCAACTTCAACTTCACCCAACTTCAGCTTCTCCCTCACCTCACACCCTCACCTACTCTCGAAAACTATTGGAACTATTGATAGTCAATACATTTCATCCTGTTAATTGGGTTATAGTATCCTCTTACCTAAATATTGCCTCAATTTTTAAATATCTTTTACTATTAAAAAAAAAAAACCCTATTTTAAATGAAATTATATATATATATATATATATATATATATATATATATATATATATATTTTACGAAAGTCAGCTATGAACTAGAAGACGTTAAATGAAAGTCAGATGTGATAACTCATTTAATGTATTTCAGCTTTTAACTGATTTTTATCTAAGTTAGGCAGATGTGATAACTCATTTAATGTATTTCAGCTTTTAACTGATTTTTATCTAAGTTAGGCATACTTAGACTAAATCATTAGTGAAATGCATGCCATGAACTTTGCCAGTTTTTCTGAGGTCGTTTTGGATGTAGTACGTGGCAAGGCTATCCAAAATGTTAATTATCAAAAAAAAAAAAAAAAGGGGGTATCCAAAATGTTGGGGCGAAAGCAAAGATAAATCGGGAAAAAAGGCCAATTAAATGTGAAGACAAAGGAAAGTTACTTTCTTCGTGATCTTTTTCAACGCAAGTGAATCAAAATTTTCCTACTCACCGTCTTATCACCGGTCACCGGTGGCCTACTGGCATGATGCCTATTTCAACGGTTCCTCTTTTTTCTTTTTTTTCTTCCGTCAATTTTTCCCATAAAAACAAATTTGATGGAAAATTTTTATGGAGATAATTTTAAAAGATTTGTTGGATGTAAAAGTTCAACAGTAAAAATTTATATATCACTTTGCAAACTTTAAAGAGAAAAAGGTACTGGGAGCGTGCCTTATGAAGGCCCCTATTTCTATTTCACAGAATATTGTGTAAATTTCATAACTTTTTTATTTTTTATGACGAAGGTGTCCGGACTGTAATATCCTACTAACTACGGACACCGAGTGAGACTTAAGGCAAATACCCTGAGCAGGTGGCCTAAGAGATTCGAAACGGAGACCTCAGACTTTGTACACTGAAGTCCAACCATTTGAACTACCCTCCTGGGTTAAATTTCAAAACTTGCATTTTATTCTAATTTCAAAATTGAAGTACACTGCATAGGAAACACAATATTACTAATATGATGTTGTGATATATCTTAAAAGAACTATTATTTACATTGGGGTTTTAGAGATCATCTAATATATTTTCATAAATAACTTGACATTGTTTAAATGGAAGTTTTTTATGTTCTGCTTGGTAAGGAGGATGAAAAAGTGGAAATTGTAGACTTTCATTCTCACAAAAGTTTCTCCATGGAAGAAAGACCTACTTTTCTTTTCTTTTTTTCATGTACATTTGGTAGATGAATATAAGATTGATGGAAAAAAGAATTTCTTTTTTACTGTATGTTGTATGTAAGGGAAAGAAAATAATGAAAATTTTAATTTATTATTTTATCCTTATTGATTTAGTATAAGAAATATGGAACCTTTATTGATGCAAAATAAGGAGAGTGACATTATTGGATTTTTCTTCTTTCTTTCCCCTCCTAATTTCCCATCTGCCCATTTTTGGGCGAATGGCAAAAAGGTTGAATTTTGACATTTATTTTACCCTCACCTCTCCCCACCCTTCCTACCAAACAAAACCCAACTTCGTCCTTCCATCCATCCCCTTTTCCCCTCTACCAGACATAGGCTAGAATTTTTCCTCTCAAAATATATAAATGCTCGAGAAACATCTTTAAAAAATATAAAAAATTTAGAGATTCTATTATAAGATGGCACCTTACACAACTTTACGTAAGATGACTTCTATAGGACCAAATACATATTATATTTTTAAAAAATTGATTGTTGGATTGAATTCGTAAAAAATTATTTGAAAAATATCACAATAAAAAATTGTTACTTTTTATTTTTTAAAATTTCACTAATTTTTTCTAATTAGTTTTTTAAAAACTGACCATTGGATCAGTCTGATTTTTGGCAAATATAAAATTCATAAACAATTCATCTAATTCATCAAATAGTTTTTAAAAAATATGGAAAACTCCAAAGATGAGGGATGAGGGCCGGGCGCCCTCTTAACTATCTTACCGTACTGTAAATGATCTTCCAAATGATGCTATCTCGACCATAATTGATAATTGATAATTGAGGGTAAAGGAAAAGGGAGGAAATGAACATATATAATTTGATTAGAAATCTTTCCAACCAACAACTAAAATTAATGTAAAAAAATAAACAAAATAAATAAATAAGAATTGAAATGGGGGTTTCAGGTCTGTGTCATAAGCTGGGGTACAATGGCCTGCATGAAAAACTAAAATAGATGAAAAATTGCCTCATTTGGGTTAGGTTAAAAAAAAATTGTAAGAATGAATTCCTTCCATTTTTCGAAAAAAACCCAAGGCACTAGGCTCCAATTCCACAAACAGCTCAAAAAGCTTTGGTAGTATTAGAGGTGGGGAAACAGCTACATGTCAAATTGCCAAAATACAGAAGAGGTAGAATATGTGGTGGGGGGCAAATGTTAAATGTACATAGACTCAGGCGTGCATGGCACTAAATCTTATTCAGCTTCCTCATGGCTATGATGCTGCGGCCTGTGGTGATGATTTTTGGGCACAGGGCTTTGGGGTCCACTTCTGGCCTGTTTGTGGGAAATGGGGAAGTTTCAGAACTGTGGACACGCTTTTGGCACTTTCAAATATGGAAAGCTGGACATAGGAATAGTAAGATCCAAGATCCGTACTGTAAAACATGGCCGGCTGAAGAGGCAAAAAACACGCCCACATTTGGTCCTTCTTCCAACAGCCAGCTTATTTCATGGCCTTCCCATGTGATTTTTGAAGACTTATCACCTTCTACAGTCCCTCAAAGGAAGACATCTCCATCAAATTTATCTGCTCTCTACAAAACCCAAAAAATAAATAATAAAACAAAATAACAATAAAAAAAAAAAATTTAAAAGAAAGAAAGGCTATGTTTGGATCTCAAAAGAATGAGAGAAATGAAAGGAAAATACTAAAATTTGTTTAGAAATGAATTCATTTCTCGAGCATTTTCATTCTATTTTCTCTCATTGCCTTCGACTTTTCCGAATTCCAAACAGAGGTAAAAGGAAAGCATGTCTACTTGTAAAGTCATGGGGTACATAGAAACAAGAGGCATGGGGAATGAACAATTGTGGCAATACCATTAAAGTTAAATCCCAAGCTTACAGAGTTGCCTCTTTTTGCTGGTTGCACTGCAAACCACATTCAAGTCTGATTGCTGCCAAAAGCTGAGGAGAAACAACTGGCTGAACCCCACCCTCTTTGCCCGTTGATGTTTCCCTAGCAACTCTTGTGTTCTTACCAGCGTGGCCAGGTTCCTCTCCTGCACCCCAACCCCGGTAAAGTATGACTTTGCTGGGCTCCTGAGAAACTAGAACCGCACCTGTTGCTTGCTGTGAGGATAACACACGAAAAAGACAGCTAACTTTCAGCCAATTTGTTTTAATCTAAATGTAAGAACAAATAGAGAGAAAAGTGTACAGACCTCCAGCTTGAAAACCACCTCCTGGACTGAAGTCCCTTTGGCCCGGCCTTTGACATTCACTATAGCAAGGGGATGCTTCTGAAAGTGTGCCTTGATAGTTTTTGCAACTCCAGCAACACTGTTGCTCCTCCCTGATAAGTGATGGAAGAAGCAGCCAAAGCAAATGTGATGAGTTCCCATGATTTGGCATTTAGACTTGGAAAAATGGATATTGGAGGGATGGGGTGGGGGGTGGGAGGTGGGGATGGATTTTCAAGTTATTACAATTAGTTTGACATGCAAACAAATCCCCTTGGAAGGAAAATGTATAATTTGTTCAACATAAGGTATCGAGAGTTGGACAAAATTTGGGTCGTTACGTTTAGTTTTAAATGATCACAAGTCTCAAAATAAAACAATTAATCAATGCAAGATTCCAAATTCCCACCCCCCCTCCCCTTCTCTCTTTCCCAAGCAACCTACCGTTAAGCCTCTGTGTGGATCTCAGAGAAGTTTAGGGAAAGAAAAGGAAAAAGAGCACAAATGCTTTAAAAAGGAATTTATTTTTGAGCAAATTTCAGCATTTTTCTTTCTTTTCCTTTGTTCTTCTGAGATCCTTATTGAGTCTAAGAAAATTTTGTGGAGCAATAGATTTTTGTTGTGCCTAAACAAGCTTCAGGTAGGAATCCAAGTAGTAAAGAAAATTATGCCGAAAAATTGAGCCATTACAAATAAGCAGAAAGCAACCAAGACAGCAATTACACCTGGCACTATAATTGCAGCTAAGAGTATAATTCTCAATAATCCCACCTCATATGGAGTTGTTCACAACAAACAAGAAAACAGCTCTAACAACAATAGCAACAATACAGGAAAACTATGAACTGTTGGAGTATTAAAAATTACCTACTGCAAGCACAGGGCGTTTTCTCATCTTGAGGGCTTGCTTTCGTAGTAGTAGTCTGTCTCTATTAGAAAGAGGTGAAGCTCTAAAAGGTGGTTCCGATTTGTTTTTGGCTGCTTTGACTGATGAAACCATCATCCCATTGTCAGAAACACGAGACTCAGCATTAACAGTGGCAGAATAGCTCATCTGACCCTGTGACTGAAATCACCATAAAATAAGCTGGATCAGAAATTACAATAATAATAATAATAATGACAATAATATGGATATAAAAGAGATTGTAAATCTTACTATAAAATTATCAGACCGAGATGTAGAATCAACATTGCCATCATCATTCATGTTTACAAAGGCTCTGGTTTCTTTAAGTACTGATTCAGATGGAGATTCTGGTTCAGCTTTATCACTCTCATCCTCATGTTTTGAAGAGAAACCAATCCAGTTAACTTTCTGAATAATTTCGAGACTGTCCAATGAAGCATCCATGCCATCATTTGAGTTCATGGAAGTTGAATCAGATCCATGTATTTCTCTAACCTTCAGTGATCATGCCAAAGAACAGTGCAGGCGTGAGATGTGGAGAAATAGTCAGTCATACAAGATATACGCATGCAGTATCACATGCACATATTTATGCACCTGCATCAATAGGAGATGCCTATGTGACTTGGATATGAATTTGAATGCATTTGTATTGGATGAGTGCTGTAAGCAATTGGTGGTCAATCCTGCTGATATTGAAAGGGGGTTTTGGGAGGAGGGGGGAGTGAAGAAAGGTGTATGATGTACAAAGTTTTTTGAAAAACCAAAGTCAAAATGCACCAGTTGATGGTTATATATGAACCAGTAGATAATATATGCCGTACTACTTGAAACTTTAAAATGTACGTGTCAGATGCCACTTCGTCTACTTTTGCAAAACCTTCTTAAGCCATACACCTTTTCTCGCTTTCCCTTGCATAATTTACCAGGATGGAAATGGAAATGTCTTGATAAAAGTATCAGACAACTCACCGACTGATGTTTAGATTCATCGACTGACTGCTTACTGTTTGTCTCCTTGTCTTTGGCCTGGGTCAAGATAGAATTGTGTAATTTACCTCAAAACTAAAGTTATAAATAAATTGAATAAATCCAGCATAGAATTAACAAAAATGTGAGTAACTCACCAACTGAATTTTCAATTCATCTATGTCTCTGGAAAGCTTCAAAACATGTAGTTTCAAGGACTGCATCATTAAGCAGGAGAAAGAATAAGATGCCGAAGTAGATTTCATTTTGCATTAAAATGTATCTGAATCTAGGGGAAAATAAAGAAACAAATCAATAGCTTGCCCCAAAGATAGACGAGTCTGAACTGAGTTACAACAAGCGGATTTGCCATAACATGATTTTCAAGGCAAAACAACTAAATTCTCAAATTGATGATTCCAAAACAAACCCTAAAAAAAGATGTGGAAAAAACTCAATTAGACAATCCTAATCATCAATATGTTTTTCTTGTGATTTTTCCTCTGTCTTTTGACAATTGAAAAAACAAAAAACTATCATTGGGTTCCTTTGTTTCCTTTAGGTTGGGGTGGGGGGAGGTGAAGTAGGTGCAACCTTTGTTTTATATATATATATATATATATATATATATATATATATAAAATTGTATACAGACAACACATGTCAATTTTACCTCACGACGCTGTGCCTCTAAAGAGCGCTTCATTGCTTCTCTTTTATTTAGTAGTGTCTGGGGCCTTAAAGAAGCAGGCCTTTTGTAATTCTTTCCACGATACACAATGATTGCATAACCCTTACTCACTCTCTCCACTGCCACTAATATTCCTCCACTTTCTGCCTCTAATGTCCGTGCTACTCCATGAACATCCTGGATGCTTCTCTCTTTAGATATTATCTTCACAAGTTCCCTATACTTCCAGTGAAGATGCATGTTTTCCACTGTCCCGTCAAAAACTCCCCGCCTACCTGAGCATGGAAAGAGAAAATGCTCATCAGGGCCCACTTCTTTAGAAGCTGGACTGTAATGTTTTTTATGGGTTTTTCAAATGCCCTTTAATTGGCTCGAGGGAGGAACAAATTGTGAACCATCTATTTTGAGTTCAATAACCTTGCACTAGATGGCATAACTCACCCAGTAGTAGGAAAGGTTTCATTCTCAAGCCAACTTTCCTTAGCATATATCTTTCTTCTTCAGTGATACCCTCTTTATCTGTTTCGAGTTGTTGGGGGATTTCTGCTTTCTCCAGCTCTGCTAGAAGTTTCTCCGTTCTTGCTCTCTTTTCTAATGCCTGTTTTGAGAAAGTGGTAAATATGTCATGAGTAAGTCAAACAAGAACTCAGCTAGCTTATCCTTGCATCTCAACTTCAAAAAAAAAAAGAAAAAAAAATATTATTGTTGCATCTCAATAAAAACATACCAGGGACAGCTTGGTGCTAGTTCTTTGGATAGCTTCTTCAGTAGACTTTAGCTTCCTTTGTTCAGAGAGGAGATTCCTTTTCAGGTCATTTTCCCGATTAAGCTCATCTTCAGAAGCACGCTCAATGGTCCCAAGTTCAGGCTCTTGTGTAGTTATAACAGATGTACTGCTAACTGTCTTTTGTTTCTCCCCGCGTGTACCATACTTTCTCCGCTCTTCTATTGCAGAAGAAACTGCAGGTGGCAGAAAATCCTTTCCTCTATAAAAGACTATAAATTCCCTATCCCGTGAAAGTAGGGTTCCTCCAGTCAGCCGCTGCAATAGTAATTTTTGAATGAACAAATTTCTTTGAAGAAATTACTAGGTCAAAGACCCCTGAAAAAAAAAAGGTTTTCACCAAGAATTGCAAAAACAAATAAACCCTTCAGACATGGTAAAAAACTAAGATTTTTAACAGGATTGTTGATCAATTGATGTCAGACATGCTCTGCCCCTTCCCCCCCCCCCCCCCCGCCCGCCCCCTTCAAACTAAAATACCAAAAAGAATCCACGATATGGTCTTTTGATCACTAATAAGCCAGGTACCCTAACCATCAATTGACAGAGAACAGGCATTCAAAATCACTGAAACTTCTTATATCTGTCATTAAACTTCTCAACACAATAAGCAGAAATTCTATAATTTCGGAGGAAAAGCAACATCTATTCACTTCCGAACAAGGATCAGGAAGAAGATCGGGAACAAAGGATGAGCAATAAATTGAAGAAAGAATTCCAAAACCAGAACAAAAACTAGACGATGCTTTTGAACTTCTATTGGCACATATAGGTTAGGCAAGAGAGACATTCATCATATTATCCAAGAATATCCTAACAGAAAGATGTTATTCATTGGATTTTCTCTGGGTAAACTGTTTGGACTGTGACTTCTTCAATAAGATTAAAGACATTTAATTTAAGAGTGGCAGTCACAGTGCTTCATCACTTGGATAAAAACGAGATATATTCATCACCCATAAAGTAGGTAATGACCTCTGTATATAGGAGTTGCTAGATAATCTTTAATTACATCACTCATCTTCATACAGTCTTCTTACAGTTTTCAAATATAATACAGTACTACTCCCTATCCATTCACATAAAAGGTAAGCACAGATAAAGCAAGAGACATCTCCCGAAAAACTCATGACAAGTAAAAATAATTTTGCCAGAACTTCATAGAGATATAAAATTAAAGAATGAATTAGTAAACAATCACTAACCTTTAATTCTTCAGCCATCATCTCACTATTGGTGTTCTGTACTCCTCTCTTAACTGCAATCTTTGCAAGCTCACATTTTTCCCACAGCTTGACAATAGAAGCGGCCAATCCTTGAAGATTCCTATTTCTACCTGGTTAAAAGGCAAAAGCAAGTAAAACAAATGTTAACCAGAATAATAACAGCAGTGTAATTGGAAGCAAACTCACCTAATGCAAAATGGCATGGTAAGGGCCGGCCAAGTCTCCTTAATATGGTCATCTCATCATTTGTTAGTTTAGGGTTCACCCCATATGGAAGAAGGCGGAAGGGTCTCCTGTATCCAGGAACAACAGCTGGTAGAAGATCAGCATCAACAGGTAGAGGGTCGTATCCCCACCAATCAGTAAAACGAGGTCCCAGTCCATCTAACAAACTGTCAGCTTCTTCTGCAAGTTGTGCCTCGCCTGGTAGTTGGAATCGTGCTCTATTTTGGGAACCAACACCTTGTATCAAGGATGTTTTAGCCATTTGGTTGCTTGGACTTGGTTTGGCAGATTTTACACTATCCCTGCTGGACGAGTAGTTTTCCTTTCTATTGTGCCCTCCATTGTCTGCTAAAGCTTCATGAGAAGAATCATTTGTTGATTCGTCGTCAATTAAGAAGTAAGGATACTTATAGTTGGCCCCTCTATACAATATTATATTACTTCCAGACCTCCACACAACCAAACCTCCAGTTTTTCTCTGAGAATGTCAGACAAAAAGAAAACTCAAACCAATATATATTTGGGAGATGCAATGTTAAAACAAATGCCAAGAGAGCAAGACTCGATACTCTGGTGGCTTCAATCTGGATGTTAGTATTCTATGTCAAGCAATTACCCACATTAACCTCAGTAGATACATGCTGATTACTGAGAAATTCAAAGTAACATAACAAAGATCCTAAACTGCTATCAAATTAGGCATACGAAATGGTGTCTCAAAAGATAAAATATTCTTGGATAATGTCTTGAATTCTAATTTAGATCTATTACAATTACTTTTTACATAATTGTTTTCGGACGTAAACTTCAATGGGATATTACTTGTCAACTAAGTCAGAGTGTCTAGGACTGCACGTGACTGATGGCTTGGAAATGCCACCAAGATTTTTGGTGAGCTGTTCCTGGTAGCTTGAACATGCCATTCCCTTTCAATTTAGGATTTGAGATTTTTTTTTTTTTATTCTACAAAAAGGCTGAGAGCATAGAATTTCACTGAAACATGAAATAAAAGTATCTAAATTGATAGTGAAGCTCTTTTGAGTGTTCTCTTGAGATTATGAATATCACTCCTTAAATAAAGCATTGGGTATCACTCTTGCACGCTGGAGAAATTTTGAAGTGATTTCCAATTACATTCTCTAATTTCCAAACAACACATTTCTTAATCAATTTCACAGGTCGTCATACAGAAACAAACCAAATCCAGTAAATGTATATAAAAATTACCCGAAACCAGTATGAGAACCGCATAATAAACTCTCACCAAGTTAATCTACATTACGATACATCGGTCTTATTTGGGCGCACAATGCAATTAAATTCCAAATATATAACACATTGAAGAATCATAATTCATAAGGAATTGATTATAATTCAAACCTCCAATATATCATGAGTCCTCTTCATATTCATCTTACACAAATCCTCGCATGCAATCTTGACAACCTCCGTCCTTCTCCACCGCTCGTGAATCCCATTCACGATACCTTCCGTAATGCCAGCCTTCCCCACCTTCAACTTCTTCCTCAACTTTATCCCAATTCCTCTCAACCTCCTCAACTCCTCCGCCGGCAAACTCAACTCCGCTAACGTCGGCACTTTCTCCACCTCCTTCTTCACCCACCGCCTTTCCTTCTCCACCTCACTACTCAACTCATGAAACCTCGTAATTACACTCCCCGAACCCGGCTCCGGGACCGGGTTCTCCGGCAAGCTCCAGCTCGGATCGATAGTGTGCCCAACTCGAAGCTTCGGCAATTGCCGGGGCAACGGGATGAATATCTCTCCGGCGGAGCCATGGTCGGGTTTGGGGTCTAGGGTATGTTTAGGGTTTTCGTCGGCGTAACCGAGGCTGCGAAGCTTATCGGCAATACGTTGGATGGCGGAGTCGGTGACGGTGGTGGAGCTACGGAGGATGAATTTAGGGGGTTTAGGGTTTTGAGAGATTAAGGTTTGGGGGAGGATTTGGGGGTTTTGGAAGATGAGGGTTTTTGGAGGGAATGAGGGGCTATGGTAGAACAGAGGAAGCATCATTTGGAGGGAAGAGAGCTCACCGCTGAGACTCGAGATAGGGACTGAGCTTTAAAGACTGTTTGGCAAATATGAGATTTGGGCCTGGCTGGTTCAGAACCCAATTAAGTTGTCTTTAAACATTATTTAGTTCACATCAAAATCAATTTTACAAGAACTGATGATTCTTATTTGCAATATGTTTGTGAAAACTCCATGCTATCCTTGATCAGATTTTAAACATTATTCGGTAAACTCTGTCCTAAAACTATGATTCTAAAGTCTGCAAATATGAATCTGAATCAAAATCCAACAGAAAATAAGAATCTGAAGCAAAATTCAAGAAAATTTGAAGTGTACAATATATGTGTGAAGCATTAAAACCGGAATCCATAATTTCCATCAAATTTAATTTTTTTGCAAATAAAAAACTTAACTCACAAATCCTCAATTCCCATAACAAAAAAACTTTCTAATTTCAAAATATAATCATTAATCAAAATCATAATCTCAAGCATCAAAAACTTGCAAGCTGAATGGTTTTTTTTGAAATCCAGGGAGTAACTTAGGGAGTAAATTAACACCTCATTAATTTCCATCATTAAATTTGAAGCTTGTCCACGTGGCATTCCACGGTGGATCACCATGCTGATCCCTCAATGGATGCAAGCTCGTGTAATTTAGGGAGTGACCCTTTTTTTTTTTTTCTTTTTAAATCAAACAATCCCGTGAGGCAACCAAAAAGTTAGATAAGAATGAGCAGTGAAGAGGGTAAAATCCACAAGAGAGACACATGTTGGGACGGACCTGATTATCCAATCGGATGGATTTTTTCTAACCTGTAAAATGTCATTCGATTAGTCAACATTACCCCATAAAGGTGAGTTTGAATATGTTATACTTCTTAAATGATTATAAAACGGTCCTGATAACTGATTTGTAGAAAGTGAGGCATGATATGATGATCATTTATGGACTGCTCGATCAACACACGTTGAACCATTAATGAGATTTGCCCATTCAAGTGACCAACTCCTTGGCCACACTATAAAGGCCTTCATCCCTTCCTTTGACAGGTAAGTCATTAAGACCCCATTTATTACGTTCTTTCTCTCCCCCATTAACTCTGTGAACTAACTTGCTCGTTAGAGCCTTATAGAAAAAACACCACACCGGTGTTCATCTATCGGAGCTCAATCTAGCCGGATCTTCAATAGAAGGAAACTCACCCTTTAACTCTTTTCGACATCAACAAGTAGGATGAGTTTTTCTTTCATCATTGTTCAGTAAATTTCTTTTTCTCTGTAAATCTGTCAAATATTATGTAAAAGATGAAACATAAATGCAACATTTTTAAAACTAACTGATTTATTTAAATAGCATATCAATATATATTTTCAACAAAATAGATAAATTGACAGTGATGAGAACTTGTAGCTTTTTACCAGCAATACATTTCACCATTCCCAATTATTTTTACAAACAATAGGCAGGAGCTTTGTTGATACAGGATATAAAAATATACACACAATTGTATTACATTCGTTTTACAAGGAGCCCACAATATATATATACATGAGATATTCACATCAACACAAAACCAAGTAAGCGGGATGGAGATCAGGTGGATTTTCACGTAATGAAAGCGTGTTTGTTCCTGTAAATGGCAGAGACCCCCATGTTTGGGAGAAAAGAAATGCATCAGCAAAGAAAAAGTAATCACTGTGAAAGATAAATTCATGGTCATTCATTCTCAAGGAGAATTATCAGCTCCAAAGTTACATTTATTTATGGGGCATTTTTGCTGTATAATAACTGTAGCGGACCTGAATACTACTGCTCTCATACTCACATTTTGGGATGCAGGTACTGATCCACTGTGAGAGGTTTAGCACCACCGAACCAATCAATCAAAAATATATCTTCAATTTCTAATTTGAAGAACTGGAAGTTGTGACCCTTAGGCCAGTCTGTCAACCACCCAAAGCAAAATGAAAATAGAGGGTAAGCAACTTTTTCACCAATGAAATAACATCTGCAGCTATCATATAAATATTGCTGTAATTACCCTTCATCTCTGGATGCTTTGTAAACAAGGCACTCTGAGCAAATTCTGCTTCCTTGGAGTTTCCAGCAACCAACTTCAACTGAAATGCCATAAGAGGCAAAATTCTATCAAAGTTAGCCAACAACACGCAAATGCCCAATTTTCAGGAAAATTCAACATTTCGACTTAAAGGCATATCCCAACTGCTTAGGTGTAAGAAAATTATATATATGTGCATATGTCTATATTACCACTAAAAGTGTAAATAGTTCAAGCATTTTCACATGTTAACAGACAGAACCCCATTATCCCAAAACCACCCTTCCCCTTCAAAAAGAAAAAAAAAATGACAAAGTTTGCTACAGAAAACCTCATTAAGTGGTCTTCTCAGTTTCATCATGATTTCACATAAATTCGACTAAATTCAGATCAGACTGTGCTCAGAATAATACAATTAGACTAAACTCTTTTTCCATATAAACCGTATGGAGCTCGACATGGCAGTGCAAGACAGAACAGGTAGTGTCCTCCCGCTTAAAACATTCTCAAATGGGACAGTGGGTGGTGTTGCACAAAGCAGAAGCAGAAAACTGATCTGCATGAGTTTCAGGCATGTGTGCATGCTTGTCTTTTTGACAAGCATGATATAGTGGCAGGTGTTGCCAGTTTTCATAAAGAAAATTCTTTTGTTTCTGGTTATAAAATTTAACAAATATCAATATCATACTGAACAATGCCACTACTGGAGTCACTCCATGTGCTTGGGTTCAAGTTTCCTTAGTAGCTTGAACAACTTCTTCAGTGGATGGGAGGGGGAAGGGGTAGTATATGGTGGGTGGCTTCTAAGGTATTTCCAACGAAACCAAGAAAGTAAATAAAAATTAAATTAAAAAATAAACAACTATTGAGGTCAGCTACATAAAACTTTCTTCAGCACTCTACCCTATCTAGGGCTACAAATGTATTGTCAAGCCAATCTTTATCAATATAAAAACTTTGTTAAACACGGTCTGTCAAGAGTGCATTCCATTGGATATTACTAATTGTATATAGATATAACACATTGTTTATTTGTAATAATATACTAAATTTGCTCAGTAATACTAGCTAAATGTCTTCTAGGTTTATTATACAATATGGCTATATCAATGTATCGTCGAGTTAGTCGTCCAGTGTTATTCAAATCCCTTTTAGGTCTGCTCATGTTTATGGCTGAAATTAGTTTTAGTTACATAAATATACATTAAAGTCAAGTAGCTAAAAAAAATACAAAATTGGCATTCTAGTGCACTGAACTGATATAGGTACCACACTGATAATGTAAATATAATTGATTTAACTACACACCTTTCCTGTAAGTGTGATTTTCGCACAAGTGGGATTCTCTGGATCAGTCTTGCCACATGTTCCAATAGGGTACTCACTGATTGTGAATGAAGATCTTGGGTCTCTCAATGCATCTCTTGCAGTTGGATCGAGAGCTGTCAAATAGAAGTATGGGATGCCAAGACCTTTGGCAGGTAGTCCATCACTAAATGAAACCACATTCCTGCATGGAATTTAGATCATTACGTTGAGTAAGAAATAATATAAGGGAATTTGAGATTAGTATAATAAGTTCTACAGAAGGCCTCAAAAACAATAGGAGAGGGCAAAACTTCTTGTCCCATCGTGAGGCAATGCATAATGCATTAGTACCACTGAACTTTTCAACTTATTGAAATTAGATGTAAAAAAGAAAAATAAAAAGTAATGTGTGTGTAGAGAAACAACAACAAAAGAATTTTTTTTCTAAGAAGATTGTTTTCATGCAACTCACATCATAAAAATTCTAAAAGAAACTCTAGGAATTAAACTCATGTTTTGTATATTTTGTTATCTTTTCATTTAAAGAAAAACAATAACAATTTCCACAAACTCTTATTGGCATAAATTCTCAGGAGTATTGAGAGAAAAAACCTCAAATCAGACATCACATCACAAATAAGAATAATTAAAGCAATTAATTCTAAATGAATCCATAAAAATGAAATCTTAAACCAATGGTTCTAGATGCAATTAAATGTGGGAACAACCATTATTTTACTATTTAGTCTACTTGAACTTATCCCAACCATTTGGGATACTGGTATACAAACGCTGTTCACTATCTAATGTCATCTTCTATAGACTAGAACAGAGGTTTCAAGTTTGAAATGAGTACTCAATAATGATAGGTTTATGAATGAGGCATAAAGCTCAGGGAATCGGAGTCTCTAAAGCTTCGGTTCAATTTTCTTTTTCTTGTACTTTGAGGCATAAAACTGCCATGGTTCTAATATTTTTTTACCTGTATCTCACCATAATCAAAATAAAATCAAGATTATATAAGATTTAAGACTAGATTAAGACGAGCTTAATTTTGATTAATTTCTATTTATTGATTCTCATTCAATAATCAATACCCATACAAAAACTTTGGAAGGTCATTTGTTACAAGGTACACTTATGATGCATCTCATATACAACAACTTGTTGCAGTGTTCTCGAACTCTTCTACTAAATAACAAATTTGAGCCAATTTTACAACGAATTCTAAAGGAAGCAGTTGAATTAAATATTGCTTGAAAATTGGGAAGATGTATATGTTGACGAAATAGGGAGAATCTTACCCGAAGGGTGCTCCTCCCAAATCACTTG
>JAESVK010000958.1:793516-810081 GCA_017140935.1 Hamamelis virginiana
ATATATATATATATATATATATATGTATATAATAAAACAAGAGTACAATTATGAATTTTTTCTACTTTCCTTTACCAAATAAACCTTCTAAGCAGGGCGGAGGGATCAATGTATAGCCCCCCAAATTTTTACAAGAAAAAAAAAAAAAAAAGAAAAAAAAAAAACAACTACTCCATAACCATGAAGCCAGCCCATGAAAACATAACAGTCCAACGAGCCAGCCTAAGAAAATTCAAATCAGCCTAATGAGCCAGCCCATGAAAACTACTTTTACTCTATTACTATGAAACCAGCCCAAAAAATTCAAATCAGCATTCACTCACGCTCTCTCCCCAACAGGGCTGCCCCTCTCATTTCTCACATACACTCGAAATCCCCCTTCTATCAGTACTATCAGTCATTCACTTCACAACAAGATGGGGACGAATTTATGATAAATTTCATGGTTCTCTATATTGAAAAAGAACTTGCAGAAAACATTGATTTTGACTCAATAATAGATGATTTATATTCTGTGAAAGATCGCAGGGCGCAGCTTCGATAGTGTATTTTTTTTTGAACTTATCTATGTCATGTTTGAATAGATATTTTCTTTTATTTCAATTCCAATAGTATATAACTGTGAATCTTTGAGCATAAAATGAATTATAATCTTCTTTAGTTACATATATAGGGACAGGTTCCCTTGACACATATTTTTACTCCTAATTTGACATGCAGTTTGCAAAACTCAGCGTGAGATGAGTATTTTGAGAAACTGACCGTTGGATTAGATATTCTGCTTATATACATCATATATACAAAAAATCACATTGATCCAACGATTGATTTTTCAAAAAACTAACTGTGACAGTTTCATATAGTTTTTTACTGTTTATTTTAAAACTGTGATATTTTTTTAAAAGTAGCCGATGGATTAATATGATTTTTTGTATATATGATGTATATAAGCAAAATATCTAATCCAACGATCAGTTTCTCAAAATACTCATCCCACGCTGGTTTTTTTCAAACCGCGTGTCAAATTAGGAGTAAAAATATGTGTCAATGGAACCTGTCCCATATATATATATAGATTTATTAGTTTCTTAGTTCTTACCTTAGCCCCAAACTTTAAATCCTGGCTGTGCCCTTCCTTTCAAGCTAAGGATTCTTCAGGCTTCCACCATTCCCTTTCTCTCCGTTAACATTGCTGCTGGCGTTGGCTGCGGTGGAGGCACAATTCGGAAGACAACCCACGAACAAAGAAAGCTTACACCACGTAGCTTCGAACGGTCCTGTCCGAAGGTTATACGACAAAATGTAACCACGGCACCAGAAATAAATTATATCCAAATTTAAAGGGTAGAAAGCTATTGGTATGAGAGTTCTCTCTCTAACATGTATACCAATGTGTGCATCAAAACAACAAATTTCCATCTCTCTCTATCTGCTCCAACCTCCATTTCCCCCTAAGATATTCTTCAAGTACCCATAATGGCCATAAACTCCAACTTTCAGCACTGCGCCGCGGTGGGGCGGGTTTTTGCTTTTCAAATTCCGTCCCGTGAATAAAAAATATTTTTCAAATCCGTTCCAATCCCAACTTAAAACAAAACGGGGCGGGACAAGAATTATGCGGGTCAGGGCGAGAATTATGCGGGTCGGGACATGTTTTCCCATCGGGTTTGAAAAAATAATTATAATATTTTTTAAACTTCAATTTTATTTTATTTTGGAATGAATCCTAACCATAATATCGATCAACAAATTTTGATTTCTATCTTGGATTATAAATATTTGTAGTTAAAATATATATAACACTTTAACTTGGTAAAAAGAATAGAAAAAAATAGAAATGATAAAAATCTTAAAACACTAAATATTGTAAACAAATGGAAAATATTTTAGTATAATTATATATACATAGATATTCGGGGCGGAGCGGGTTGGAGAAGCCATATCCCAATTCCGTCCCAAATCCTACAGATTTTTAATTTTTTTTCCCAAATCGTATAGAGTTTTCAAATCTATTTCCCAAACCCTTCCCAATAGGGGCGGGGCGGGACGGGATGGGTTACCCTTTTAACCTATGTCAGACTTTGAAAAGATAGCAGGTTTCTCAAAATAATGCGCGCAGCTGGCCTTGGAACACGTCCAGCACCCCAAAAAGTCCATTAATTGTCCTGTTTTCCGGCATTTTAATCTAGCGGCATATATCACTTGTGTTTTTATCAGGCTCATAGGCTAATATTAATCCAAGCCGATGCTCAATCCAATGCAGGATCCCATTATAAGGAATAGCTTGGTATAATGGAATTAGCATCATAAAATGCTCGGGCAATTCTACCTCTGAATTCCTCCATTCACCAATTTCGGACGAGAATGTATCTATGTGCAAGAGGGTCGGTCCACAGCTTATAGACTGGCAGCTGAAATCTGTGATTAGCGCTAACTTGAAGTGTGCCACACCATTTTTTATGTGGCTCATAAAACCCAGACCCCATTTTTCCCGGCAAGGCGGCAGAGGAAGTGTTAGCCATCGCTTGGTGAAGGGGTTTGACACAAATCTGGATATGGAGCGTGGCTATAGAATAGCAACAAGTCATTGCTTGATGCTAAGACCTCAAAGTTTTCTTGTGGTGGTTGTTACTGCTGCTCAAAGAAAGAGATGAATGGAGGCAAAAAAGCAGCCATCCAGTTATACTATGAGTTTAGAGCTCTATATTATGAAATTCAATTTTATACAATGAGGTTCATAAGATTTCTAAATTCTTTTATTTATTTATTATATTAAAAGGATTCTTAATTGAACCTAACTAGTGGTATAAATTTTTTATATTAGAGATTTATGGGTATAGAACCCTTTTTTTTCTTTAATCCTTAGGAAAGCCCACTAATTATATATACAACACAATAGTCCTTCCCCTTTTCTTAAAACCGCCATCAGGAGGTGGGATTCAGTAATATATACTCCCTCCGTCCCGCAAAGATAGGCCTCTATTCTTTTTTGGAAGTCCCAAAATAATAGGCCACTTTGAAAAGTCAAAGTATATTTTTTTCAACTTTCCCATACTACCCTTTAACCTTTTTTTAACTTTACTATAATACCCTTATTCTTCTTTAACTTTACCCAATCCCAAAGTCCAAGAAGGGTAGTTTTGGAAATAGTCAAGGTAAAAGGATGACAAATCCATTCATAATGAGTTTTCTTAATATGCGCGCATTGAGAAAGAGGCCTATCTTTGCGGGACGAATGGAGTATATTTTAAGTTATTTTCTTTTTTTTTTCCTCATTCCTTCTTTGATCTAAATAGAGCGTAAGTAATAACAAGGTTAAGGATTTCGCCCAAAAGGTATATATATATATATATATATATATAAAGGAAGGTTAAGGAAAGGAGCCCTAATGTGGAAAGTCATTAAGCAAAATTGTGCCACTTAGAAACAAATAGCTCAATTGCAGTTCTCATTATCCAAATCATTCCTACCTCTGTAATATTTACACAAAACTATATACAACAGCAAGCTCAATGCACTTGACAAGGTTAGAAGCCAGTAGTATTTATCTAGCCGAGCTTCTCTCATATCATCAGAAAACCAACCATGTCCTCCTCCTTCCGAACTCGTAAAAAATTCAATGATCGAAATCAGCAGGGCACTCATGAAGCTTCCCACACCAAAAACACTTGTATATAATGCAATGCCCATTGTTCTCATTCTAATAGGAACTTCAGTGTAAAAGAATTCTTGCATCCCCACAACAGTAAAAATATCAGAAATGCCCAAGAGAATGTATTGAGGCAGCAACCAAAATATGCTTAATGGCACTGTTTGTGCTTGTGACTGATCAAGAATTTCCATTTTTGAGCTTATATGGAGCCTCTTTGTCTCAACAATTGCTGCAATGACCATGGCTATGATTGAAAGAAACATCCCAATCCCCATTCTTTGCATCACATTGATACCTTTATCGTCGCGGGTTATTCGCTTGAGAATTGGAATTAAGACCTTGTCATATAGAGGCATGAGGATAATTATAGACACTGTAATTGAGCTTTGAAGTGTTGCTGGTGGGATTTTGAAGTTGCTTCTGCCAATGTTTCTCTTCATTGTCATACCTTGTTTAGTGAAGAAAGTGGCTGGTTGCTGGAAAATTACAGCAAAGGTCAGAAGCATTGTCCATATGGGCACCAGCCGCCAGACTACTTTTGCATTTTGTAGCATATAAACTCCACTTTTGGGGTTCTCATTTAATCCTTCAATGCTGTCAAAACCTTGATGACAAAGTGGTTTCTCTTGAAGCCTATAATAACACATGCACACACTCATCAAGAATTGTAGCACATTATGATCATATGAAGCCTTCTTGAAATCAAATAAGGAAGGAAAATGCTATGCACAGGTACAAATAGGGATTAGGATCCCCTTTGGTTTATATCCCTGCAGTTTTGTGCAGTTTAGAAATAAAAATTGAATAAAATAGGTTGACCATTTCTTAATTAAACTTAGTCAATCTTTTCTAATTTAAATTCTCTCTAAACTGCACAGAACTGCAGGAGTATAAATCGGAGGGCATCTAATCAGAAAGTACGATTCAAAATCCTCTCTAGTTTATATTTCTGTAGTTTAATTTGCTACAATTATTGTTACAAATTAAGAAGGAACAGAGTTAGTACGTTTTGAAAATTCACAGTATTTCCTTTTATGTAGCGATACTTTGTAATAGTGCATAGCATTACTAAAAAAGGAAACTTACTCTAGCTCGATGGCATCGGATTTGTGGCTTGATTTCATCATTTTAGATGCAGCTGCTTTGATGGCTTGAACTATGTTCTCAAAGAGCTTATTATCAAGACCCTTGGCCTGATTATATGTATAAAACCGGCTTCCACATGAGAAAAATGCAATTGATATGACCATTGCCATCATGGGAATGGCAAATCCCAATCCCCAACCAAGCGTATCTTGGATATAAGACATAAGTGAGACACCCAAGAGGCTGCCACTGCAAATACCAAAATACCACCATTGGAAGAACAAACTCTTCTTGTCACACTTCATGTCATCTTTGTTACTTGGCAACTCCTCTTGGTTTTCGAGTTGATCAGCTCCAAAGGCTTGTAAGGATGGGTTATATCCACCTTGGCCGAGTGAAATCAAATAAAGAGACCAAAATAGAGATGAAGAAGAGGTTGTTTTGTTTACTGGAATCCATGCCCATACTAATGCTGAGAACGACAATGCCACAAGCCCCTTAAAGGAAAGAAAAGAAGAACAACATTCAACTTATATAAAATAAAAAATTCATCTAGCTAGCATATATGACAATCCAATTTCTTCCTACGCACAAAATTAACTAAATACACTTGATCATAAAGATGATTGGTTCAAGTTGGATAAATAATTAAAAATGAATTAAATGAGTGAATAAAATAGCATTTTCCAGATTTAAGTGGGACCCATGCCCTAATGCTAATCTTTGACCCTTCAAATGGGTTTTATGTATAGATATAGATATAGATATAACGTACATTTTGAATTAAACAGTGTCACCTTTCTTGTTTTATTTCTTTTGATTTAAAAATTTCACCTTTATGTTTTCATCTTGGACAGATAATGTTGGATTTGGAGCATTTCCTTAATGAAGTTGGGCAGGACCCACACCCCCTTTGGGCAACAGAATCTCCATAATTGAGATTCGAGATTCCCACTATTTCATGATATTATTTATTAACAAATTAAAAGCAAGATTATTGGTTGCTTTTACCTCAAATCAAAATGAAAAGCAGAAAAGAAAAAGAGTCCAGCATGGAACAATATTTGATAAACCGCACCGCAATAAATCCATTTTTTATTTTAGCATTTGATAAGGATTTGAGTTTCATCAAATATATTATGGGGCGTTTGGATAAACTTCTACTTCCTGTTATTCTATTTTTAAAAATAAAAATTTAAATAAAAGTTTTTTATATTTTCTTTAGTGCAAAATTTTGATAGTCCTAAACTTTTAAAAGTAACTACCAAAATTTTTTCATCTTTTTACTTTTAGAAATAGAAAAATATGAAATAAAAACTTATCCAAACAGGCCCTTACTTATCAAGAAAAATGCTAAATTTATCAAATGTTCTAAGTAAAGGTGACAATAACAACCCATTTACCCATTTTCCTGGAGGACCTGGTTCCCAAAATTCAGATCCGGAAGAGTGGGTGAAGACTCATGGCCCATCATCTTAATAAAATAGCATGCTTCATGAATATGACCCGGCCACCAATTTATATACGAATCATCAGCCAACTCAATGAGAGAAACCAACAATTTAGGTAACCACTATAATTATCTTAATTTAATGGTAATTATAGTTCAAATCTTATATACAGTATGTAAAAAAAAAAAAGAGCACTTGTTAGTATCGATATCCATTAGTTAGTATTAATTAAAAGTCACCTAGAGTAGGGTAAAAAGTAAGAATAAAAAAGAGGCATTAACCTGGAGATTTGTTTATACCAAAACATCAGCAGGAGTAAGCCTAGGATACTCAAATGGGGTGTTGATTCTTGAATATTTAGCAATTAATTTGCAAGATTAAATATATGAAATAACATGTTGTGTGCAACAATTGAAGAAGAAAATGGATGAACGAAAAAGAAACTGACCACCGCATAGAGAAAAGAAGAGGCCAAGATGGTGGAATAGCGATCCCAATAAGAGTCAGCAAGAGGTGCCACTAAGAGTGGCAGCATGGAAGTAAATCCACACCAGCTGTTAACTGTCTTAGCTGCGGACGAGTTGCTCATCTTTACAACATCAGTGAGATACGTTACAAGATTTGATGCCACCCCTTTGAATGCAAATCTCTCCATACCAGCTATCACTATCAACAATAAACAAATTCAATCAAAACACACTCTCCTAAATTCCTCAAATTTGCTTATTAATTGTCAATAAACTTGAGTATAGAGTGAACTTTTTAACCAAATTAATTAAGTAACAAAAAGAGTGAACTTACCTATGAGGAGAATACATGGCTTGCTGAGTCCCTTTGATCTCTGTCCTCCAGCCATCAGAAACACAACCAGTGTACTGAGCAAAAGAAGCACACTGACAGATTTATCACAGAGCGAAAGAAAGAGTAACAAAAATGAAAATTAAAAGGTCCAAAACAGAATCAATGAAGCGTGCCATCTCAATCATGCTTCCTTAATTTATTTCACTGTAAAGTCACTCTCAATTCTAACAACAAACACTGCTGCACTTCCACTTTGGCCTTTGGCTCGTCTCTCTCTCTCTCTCTCTCTCTCTCTCTCTCTAATCTCTGCAAGCTTGGTTTTGTTTTATAGGGGGGCTGTAATGGAACACTAGATGATCACTAAAGGCCATGGCAATGAGAGAACTTTAATAAAGAGAAGTTATTGCTCAATTTCAGTAGGACATATTGTCACGGCGACGTTACCCAAAAGTTCAAATGTCGACATGCAACAACTCCTATACGTCACTTAATTTATCTCATAATGCACAGCACTCATAACGTTCTACCTGAATGAAACGTGGCGTATTTGACACGTGGGACGTCCATCTTCATGCCAAATTTGTCCCACGCTTATTCCCGAGGATAACCCGGCACAGGCATAATATTAAAAACGGATTACCCTTGAATCCATCAAAATTATCGGTAGCCTGCAAACTGATTCATTATACTCTTACCGCAATACCAATTCAAAAAAACAAAAGATGTGTACTTCAAATCACCCGAGTTATCTCGTATGGTGAAGGAATCTAATAGAATTAAATTATATTTTAGATGTTCTCGCTCTCATTAGATGGCTATTAAAGTCAGCAAAGACTCCGGCCATGGCTATTAGATCTCTTCTGATCATGGCTGAAATTTAATGGCCATTGAAATCTAATGGTCATGGAGTGTTTGCTGACTTTAATAAAGTTAGCAAATATCGACACGATCATTAGTTATAATGTAGTATAGATGGCATAACTTTCAAACTTTTCTTCTTTAATAGGGCTGCAAATGAGATGCTAGCTCGCAAATGCGTTCGATAAGGGTTCGACTCAAGTTCGTTTATTTAGTAAACAAGCCAAGCCCAAGCCTTAAATTTAGACTCGTTTAATAAACAAGTCAAGTTCAAGCACACCTAACTAGCTAGGCTCGGCTCATTTGTGTTCGTGAACAAGTTTGTTAGTAGGTTCGTGAATAAGCTCATTAAAAACTTGTGTTTATATTCATAAAAAATTATAATTTAGGCTCGAATAAGCTCAACATATTCATAACTTTATTTTTTTGGCTTGAATTTTTTATTTCCAATATAAATCAAATATATAAAAGTCATTTTTTAAGCTTTCTATATTAATTTTTAACTTTTTCTTACTGAAATTTAAGGTTGCAAATTAATCAAGTCGTTCATGAATAGCTCACGAACAAAATCGATAATAAACAAATCAAGCTCAAACATACCAAAGCTTGACTCGTTTAACTTAGGCTCAAGCTCAACTCGAACTTAAATATAATCCAATGCACACTTGCAGCACTTACATTTCATTATTCATTTTAAAATTATCTTCCTTTTATAACATTTCTTCATCTTTCATGGATTTTATAATTAATTTCATATATTTATAAGATTTTTTTTAAAATACACATAATATTTCTGAACATCGTGTAAGTCACTGCTAGTACACGTAAATGTAAATGTGTATAGGTCAGCTGGCAAATCATAACCAAAAACCATCCAATGCATCTTAAATTAGAGATACTTAACACACGAAGCTTGACACTAGTGTTGAGCTTTGCTTCCGTGTTTGCTACGTCATGCAAACAGAGAAAGATTCTCATTAATGGAAGAAAAATGGGACAGAATGTCGAGCATTTATGGGGGTCGACGTACTCGATCTATATTCTTGTCTTGACAAGAAATCTTGTTTTTGTCCATTGGATGGATTTATGCTTATTAGATATATATATATATAATATGTTGTAGTGCAGACGTACACAAATAAGATTCACACCAAGTCAAGCGGACGAGCTGGAGCCAATAATTAATTAAGGTTTTTGGTGTGTGTGTGTGTTTTTTGTAGGATGTCACATTAGTTAATAGGTAAAGCTGACTATTGTTTGAAGTCTCTTGACTCTTGAGCTTATTCAGATTATGAGACAGGATGTAGAAAAGGAGTCTGGGTCATGTCTATTTGGATTTTTTTTTTTTTTTTTTCCTCCTGGATACTAAGATTGTAACACTTCATCTGAATATATCATTCATTTTTCACTTTAAATGATATGTTGTGAGGTATCCGGCAAAGCCCAAAAAAAAATAAAAATCGAACAGAGGATCCAGACATGTAGAGAATGGTTAGAACTAAGCTAGATATTGGTTCAATGAAAGAAAATGAAAGAAAAGTTGAGTATAGTAGTGTTTGATTTTTTTTTTTTTTTAAATGAAACAGAAAAAGAAAGGAGACAATAGCTTGGATTTACCCATATGACCAGAGTATTAATTGGGTAATAACAACCCCACAATGATAAGAATAGGTGGAAATAATTAATTAAATGAAAGGGGGGGTATCAACTTTCAAGCTTGGAGAAAAGCAGTGGAAATGCATGCATGTGGCTAATATAAGGTGCACTTGATGCATCTTGCATCAAGTGCCCTCCTCTACAGCCACCTGTGATGAAAATTTTTAAAAACTTACCGTTGGATTAGATACCCCTATAATGTATGTCATGTCTGCCAAAAATCATAGTGATCCAACGGTTGGTTTCTGAAAAAACTGACTGCTAAAAAATGATAACATTTTAAAGAACAAAAAAGTCATAATTTTTTAGCAGTCAGTTTTTTCATAAACCAACTGTTGGATCACTTTGATTTTTGGCAGACATGACATACATTACAGGAGTATATAATCCAATGGTCAGTTTTTAAAAATTTTCATAACAGGTAGCTGTAGAGGAGGGCACCTGATACAAGATGCATCAGGTGCACCTTATATTAGCACCTATGATATATATATATATGTACACAAATTTTCGTATAGTGTGTGAGAATTGGTAGGCCTTTCAGTTTTTCTAACCGAAGCTAGCTACAACAAGAAGAAACGGCTCAACAACAAATTTGGATGCATTTCTAACTTCCTACGCGTTACGTTTCAGGAAACTACCCATTCAGGGCTACGGCGCACACACGCACACCAAACACAATCACACGCCTGCGCGCACACAGAGAGAGTAAGTAAGTTGTTTTGAGATGAGTTAATCTCAAGTAAAATTATTATTATATATTCACCTTGATAAGTTTTTTTTTTTTTTTTTAAACGGAACGGTCATAACTCTACTAATCCCCTTATTCCACACGGGACCACCGCCAACTCTACTAATCCCCTTATTTCACACGGGACTACCGCCTCATAGAGTCCATATCATCCGGACTCGTCGCTGGTTGTCGATAAAGAGCTTGGCTCGTTTTGAATTCAAAGTATGTAAATTTCTAACACAATTCATTGCCGCCAGACCAACTTATCAAAATCCATAAATTAATTGATATGTTAATCAACACAATTGTTGAATCTCAATTTAAAATGGGTAGAATAAGATATTGTTGGAACTTTATGGAAAAGTAAATAAAATAAACTCAAATTTTAAAACAAGAAAAAAGAAAAACTTGATAACTCAGTGGATAAAAACTCTGGATAATTAATTCGATTAAATATTAATGAATAACTTCAAATTATCAGAAATACCCTCAAAATGGACAGGTGCTGATTGCAAGCAGCAAGTATATTCCCTCAAATTAAGCTCGTAATGGCAACGCATCTTCAGTCTTCAACAAGGTGGTTTAGTGAGATGGATGTCACTTGGTTTTCTTGGCACCACCACTACTGGGGATCTCTTCAAGAACTGATATTGCTATTCATTGTTTGGCAAACCCATCTTATTATTTGACACTTGTACAATTCTAATTGGTTTTAGTTTTAGTTTTCTTCTTTTTCTGTTTTGGCGGTCTTTATTGATTGGGCCGTCCACAGGTCTTTCTAACAGAACTGTAAGATTAACGTCCTTAGCAAGCTTAGAATTAAAAAATAAAAAGGCTGTAACAAAAAGGTCTGTTGACACGTACGCTTGAAACACTAAAGAGACAAGAGTGCGCACACGTTGGTGCATGTAGACAAGAGTGCGCACACGTTGGTGCATGTACGTTGCGTTCTCTGTGTATCACACTACACTATCTATCCCCCTCTTATCTTCCCAACAAACATACAAACATGGATCATTTCGCTGACTTCTTTTGTCATTGGATTTCTTTTTTCATAGTTTGGAAAATCGATATATGGGGAAACGTAAACGATTATTCGGTGCGTTTGGATAAACTTTTTTTTTTTTTTTTACTTTTAAAAATAAAAATATTAAAAAAAATTTATATTTTTATAGTGCAAAATTTTGATAATTACTTTTAAAAGTAAAAAAAAATGGAAGTAGAAGCTTATCCAAACAGATCCGACGTTTCCATTTATATAAATCATGCATATCAAAAATCACATTAATTTTACGGTTGATTTGAATTGATATATTATTTTATACCCTTCAAATTGTCTAGAAATGATTATTATCGATTCATCTCTTTAGATCAAATAGAATTTTGAGCTGCAAAACTAATTTTAGTTGACGGAATTATTCCACACAAGCGTTAAGTATAACAATCAAACTGTTAACATACATTACTTTTGATTCAATAAGCTAGAAACCTTATTTATAAATAAAAAAATGCAGAAGGAAAATTAGACATAAAAAATCAACATGAGTTAATTAATTCCATGGACCATTCTAATCAATGTATAAATTAATTTACTTGAATGATCAATTCCATGGATTGCTCCAATCATGCATGCGTGACTTTCTTTAAGGGAAGTGACCTCGCTTTAATAAAGAAACTAAAATAATGAATCTCCAAACTTTAGGACCTGTTTGGACATTCTATGAAAATCAAATTTTTCATCATGTTGCTCATGCATACGATCTTATAAATAAATTGACCCATCACGATTCATGCATGATAACGTACACTCGAGTAATATATAAAATGCATGTCAAATCATTTGGGTTAAGATAGATACCGAACCTGCAGTTCGTACCATGTAGGTTCACTGGTTTCCACAAGGCATGCCCACGAGCCTACTTCTTGGTGATTCTTCATGCCACTCGGTTCTGCCTGATCAGTGATGCCAATTTTTTCATCTCTCTAGCTAATATGCAACAAAATGAAATGCTTATAACCATATATATATATATATATATATATATATAACATCCAAACGTACAATACCACCAGAAATCAGGAGAGAGAGAGAGAGAGAAAGAGGGAGTTGTTGAGATTTATAAGGGGTTTGTTCAGCATCTCATGGCTACTGAAGGGCTGAATAAGAAGAACGCGTAAATTGGATATGTGTTGTTTTTCAGTAAGATGGCACTTCCGCAGCATGGCATGGTGCGATTTGACTGAGAGGGAGATGAAACCCATGTTGGAGAATTAGGATCAATTATGATGATATCTTTGACGCTGGTGGATAAGCTTAATTATGCCTAATTTAATTACCATGGTTGCATGCATTCCTTCATCCTGCATGTTGTGTGCATAGAAAAATACTAAAGGGTTAAATTTTGAAAAAATATGGAAGCAAAAGGTTTATCATACTGGAACATCAGATAGTTTATAAAAAAAAATTGAATTATAAATTTAATTCCCGTAGTATTACTTGTATGCATGTCATATTGATTCACATAAGCTTAATTTTGTACCGATAAATTAATTTCATGGTACGTACAAATATAGATGTTGCCATCAATTTCCTAGAAATTTGGTTGCAGACTCGAGCTCAAATCAGGCTTAAACCAAACTCTGACTTGCATTGTACAGTTTGGGCTGGGTTTTAACTTACCTTACGGCCCATTTATGTTAGGTTTTTTTTTTTTTCTTTTTTTAAATCATTTTTGAAAAACCATCTCTTCACATAATATATTTAAATTTTGTCCTCACATACCAAAAATTTTATTATAGAAATGATTATGTCAAAATTTGGAACCCCCTAACTTTTGCTACAATCACTTTTAGTATGAAAATTTTACTAACCATCCTATCACCCTTCACGTCATCTAGAACTGATTGTCACGCCATCTCTTGAGGCTCATTTATGTAAACTTTTTATAAAATTATTCTTGAAGAAGTACATCTTTACATATTTCTTTAAAGTTATCTTCAAACCATGCCTTCACATGCATATCAAAATTTGTATGTTTACAATGATTGTGGCAAAAGTTGGAGCCCGCGTAATCAGTAATCACTTCTAGTTTAAAAATTTTGCCAATCATCCTATTACTCGTTCAATCATCTTAAAGTAATTACCACCCCATATCTTAGATCAAATAGAATTTTTAAACTCTAAAAATGATTTTAAGAAAAATTAAGTCCGTTTGCATTAACTTTTTTAAAATGAGAATTTGGCTAAAAGTCCTCATTTAGAATATTTTCATATATGCTAAAAAGTCATCTCAACAGATTTTTCTTTCTAAAAGTCCTTTTGGCATGAATTGGACAAAAATACCACTCCTTTCTAACAACCTTCAACGCTACCTACACCCCCAATCCCCGGGTTCACTATGTCACACCTCGTAGTGACATGCGTTAGTTCCCTATGCCAGAATCATAGGTCACTACGCCGGAAAATGCAGGTCACTACACCGAAAAAATCAAGTCACTACACCGGAAAATACAGTCACTACCCCAAAAATAAAAAAATAAAAAAATTCTTTCTTTTTCTTATATTTTCCAATCAACCAAACAAAAAATTAATTAAAATTTTTTTTTTCTTACAATCCAATTCATGGAGTTCTTTATATCTAAATCAAGTGATTTCAACACCCATATTGATAAAAATCAATTTGCCTACAGTGCATTTAAGGAAAACTATAGGCTGATTGTCATTGGGAAATTCGATATAGAATCACGAGACTCATACGTTTATTTGCAAAATCCATGGCAGTCTCTCCTCCCTCTCTCTTCCTCTTCGTTTCTCTTTCCACCAGATTCGCAGAGTTCGCTATCCATTGGATCAATCCTTGCTGATAATCGCGATTTAGATCTGAGAAGTTGAAAAGTGAAGCGCTGGAATGTGGATCTTTATCACTATATAAAGCATGAGCAGCTCCAGGACGAGATCCATATCAGTACCCTTTGGGCCATGCCATCTCCAGTTTTTGCAACTGATCCATTCTCAGAAAGCTTTTGATCCCCATTTGTGTGGACAGCTGGGACAGATTCTTTGATCTGATCGGATCGAGGCAACCTCCAATGACTTCTGTGATCTCAGTTCCCCATTTGCCCCTTTTTTGTTCTTCTCATCAGTGGGTTTTCCTTCCCGTACTTGTGATCAAGTGGTTTGGGTCAATGTTGCTAGAAGTAGAAAAACGAATAGAAGGAAGAGGAGGGCATTGGGCAGAGGTCACAGCCATGGTCGGCGAGGTCACCGCCATGGCTGAACGTTTTCAGAAGATAAAGAGAAGAAAAAAAAAAAAAGGCGAGACGGTGGGCAGAGGGCAATTTTGTCTTAAAGAAATGAATTTCTTTTTTTAAAAGGATGAGATGATAATCACTTAAAGGGACTTGAGAAGTGATTAGATGAATGACAAAATTTTCATACTAAAAATAAATGGCAAAAGATAGGGCTTTCAATTTTTTCTACTATCACTTTTAATACGAAAATGTTGATATGTAAAAACATTATTTAAATATACCAAGAGGTATGTGAAAAAAATAGTTCTCCATAAATTATTTAAAAAAAAAAAAATTGATACAGATAGATCCTTTAAATCAGTTAAAATTTTGAACTCTAAAAATAATTTTTTAAAAGAGTTAATGCATGTGGCCCTTAATGTGCCTCAGCCTAGTGTTGCAGAGTCCAAACTTTATGATTTCATGGCCTATGCTCAATGGCTATCGTCCAAAAGGAACTTCCAACCATTTAAGGGAGAATACATAAAACCTCCTCAACTATCATCTTGTGATACTTTAATCTCATTAATTATCGATTGCAATACTTTGGCCTCCTAAACTATTGAATTGTGACAAATAACTCCCTTTCATGATTTTCATAGTCTGTTTTATGGCAAACCAATTGTTGAATCACTGTAATTTTTGGCGTGCCTGACATAGACAGACAGATTATCCAATCGAATAGTCGATTTTTGAAAATATAGACCGATAGATTAAAAATACAAAACATTAAATTAAAAAATAAACTATGAAAATACAGACGTTTTCAAAATTGTATTTTAAAAAACAGACTGTTAGATTAGATAATCTGCATGTTCATGTTAGGCACACCAAAAATTACTGTGATCCAACGGAAGATTTGTCATAAAATAGACTGTAAAAAATCACGAAACAAGGTTAGTTATCACAATTCAATAGTTTAGGGGGCAAAGTGTTGCAATCGATAGTTGAGGCGAGTAAAGTGTTGCAGGATGATAGTTGAGGGGGGTTTTCTATATTTTTTCCAAGTATTTATTAGGGCTGCAACTCGAATCGGATTGGACCAGTTTTGGGGTAAATCAGGACTAATCCGAACTAATTCGGTTTGGGATTTCCAGAACCAGGACTAATCCTAATTAAATTCGGACAAGTTCTGGACCAATCCAAATCAAACTCGAATTGGACCGCAGTACATTCTTCATTTAAAAAAATGAAGGAAAATTTAAAAAAATTCCCCAATATTCATTTCATCATAGATACTTAAGGACTTGATTTTTTTTTCCAATGTTCTAACAAAGTAACAAAGTAAAATTCATACTTCCACATAATTAAACAATTGAACAAAATAACAATTAGTCCAACAATGCAAAATAACCAACCTACTTGCTTAATTACTTAATACATGCCAATCCAAAAGAGAGAAAAAGTTCAAAACTTAATAAGTTCTACTATTCAAATGTCCAACAAGGCAATTCAAGCCAACAAGCCAACAACCATCAACATTCAACACATAAATTAAACATCCATAGTTTCATACATACCAACTTAATTAAAAAGAAAAGATAAAAGTTTATATTAGATTATAAATTTATAATGTTATAAAAACTTAAAAAGAATATTAATTGCAGGTTGCATATAATATATAATATATAATAATAATAAGTATATTTTAATAGGATCGGACATACGGGTCGAACCGGTTCCTAGAAGGCAAAATCCAAGAACCTGTCTGAATTGATCAGTCCTTAGAAAACTAGAACCGGAACAATTCAGATCGGTTCAGAACCAATCTGACCAAGTCGATTTATACTGGTTTTCGGATTGATCCATTTCAAGTTGCACATCTAGTATTTATGCGTGATGCCTAGGGAGAGTGTGCACAGTAGCACATGCGCTAACATAATGTTGCACAAATCTTGACTCAGCTAAATGGAGTCAAGATTGAATTGGATTAGTTCCAACATTTTACTTCGATTTGGTTTACAATTGATTTGAAATAAACAAAAAACAAAAAAACAAATTATGATTATTTCTTGTTTTTTTTTTTTTTTTTTTTTTA
>JAESVK010000958.1:810181-847699 GCA_017140935.1 Hamamelis virginiana
AATAATCTAAATTGATTTATAAAAAAAAAAAGATGTCCCTTTAAACTCCAAAAATAATTTGAACAAAACTAATATAAATAATGCGTTGGCCTATTCAAAAACATTACAAGGGTACAATGACAACTATGGGCTTTCTGGTCTACTTTTAAATAGACCAGTCCAGGTCCAGCCCAAGAGGCCCACCTTGCATGACACAGTGGGTAGGGATTGCAATTTGCCCCCATTCCTGCAGGCCCGCCTCGCCCCGGGTTATTTTTGAATTTTTTAGAATACGGAACAGGAATGAGGTTAAAAATACTTACCCTGCCCCGCCTATTTATTCACGTCCTGCGGGAATTTCCCATCCCTCTTATATAAATTTTATATTTAAAACATTTAATATTATATCATTCATAAATTATATTTTATATATTCTATTATATATAATATATAATTTAAATTATTAATGACCTCCTAACTTTTATGTTTCACCCATCAATTTTAACATTTTTAATCATTTTTTAATAACATTGATTCCTTGATTTTCTCCCATCCAGTGATCTTACTAACAATTTAACATTTTCTAAACATTCATATATATTTCTTATATAATAAGTCAAGTCTCACTTATTGTGTTGAGTTGGTTAACTCTCTCTTTCTATTCAATTATTCAATCTTTGTCTCTGTTCAGGATGACATGAACGATGTTCTTATAAGTTGCACTTTACACAACTATGTTATCTATGGGTAAGGTGATCTCTATAATCTATAGTTTATAGGGGAAAACACAAAATAAATTTTGATAAATTGACCGTGGATTAGATGCACTTTTTATAAAATACATACTTGCCAAAACTATAAACGATTCAACGGTCATTTTTTATTTTAAAAAAAAAAAAAAAACTATACGAATAAAAATTGTGACAATTTGAAGAATTAAAAATATTATAATTTTTCATGGACATTTGTCATAAATTGACCATTAGATCATTATGATTTTTTTCGAACATGAAATTTATAACAATTGCATTTAATCCAACAATCAAATTTTCAAAATATTTTCTACAATTGATCCTATGCACACCATCTTATCCATAGTATGACATATGGGTTGTAAAACTAATATGTAATAGGTATTTTAATAAACTAACGATTATATTAAATTATATGTGTGTACACATTACACATCATATATACAAAAAATCACATTGATCAAACGATTAATAAACGATAAAAATATTTATATATTTTTGAGATGAACTATAAAAAAATACAATAAAAAATTGTTACGAAGTATATAATTCATAATTCTTGTTTTGAAAAATTAGCAATTGGATCAATGCATGTGATTTGGGCATGCATAAAGTATATAAGCGTAATACCTCATCCAACAGTTAATTTTCAAAACATCCAATATAATGTTTGCTTTTTCAAGTGGATCCACTTAAGAGGGTCGTTGAAAGATTATTTATTTTAAAAGTATATTACAACCAATAGTCTCTGAAAATTTATTTATTTTAAAAGTATATTACAATTAACATGTAATTTAATAGTTTAAACTCTTAAAATATAAGTTTTTAGTGAAGAATGAGTTCAAATTCTTTCGAAAGTACATCGAGTATATTATATTTTGAATTTATTATTAAAATGATGGGACAGCTAGGCAGGAAAAATAGAATGGGAATGGGGAGTAATTTTTTAATCGGGGATGGGATGAGGAATGCAATATGCTCCCCTCCATTGCCATCCCTACATAAGGGAGGAAAGCAGTAGAAATTTTTTTTTTTTTTTTTTTTTTTTGTGTGATAATTAAAAGCAGTAGATTTGTCAATACAGAAAAGGCAACTCCCAAATCAGAAGGCAAAATGTTGAATCTTCACCCTAGAAACTACTGACCTTCAAGACTTTGTCATACATCAAACGGTCATAGTTATAACATCCTTCATAGGGGCCCCACCCTCACATGAGCCGCATGGCCTCAACACACCATGCATCCTCACAAAAACATGGGAAAAGTCGCCTCTAGACTCAGTCACTCACTGGGTTTTGGACTACTTTATTCAAATAACTACGATCTCAAGTTTCCCCCAAACCACCAAGCCATGGCCGATCACAGCCACCACCACCGCCTTCACCGGCCTCACCGGCTTTCAGTTCCACCACGCGCCACCACCCCAGCCTCACTTGCCACCGCCACCTCCTCCAGGCCCTATCCTCTCTACCCATACACGCCATCATCAACCCCAATCGCAACTCCATCCAAACTCCGCCTCTCTTCTTCTCTCTCCTCTTCCCTCTCCCACTCCACCAAATCCAATCGATCCTCTTTCTCCTTCCTCTTTCTCCTCCTCTTCTCTCTCCGTTCTCTTTACTCTCTCCTTCCTTTTCTCCGCTCCTCCCCTTCTTTCTCTCTCTTCCCTTTCTCGTTCCTCGTCTCTCTCCTCTCCTTCCTTTTCACCCTCTCTTTCTCTCTCTTCACCTCCTCTTCTTCTTACAGCAAAGACCCTTTTCAACAAACCCACAAGCCGAACCAACCCATCTTTTCTTTATCCTTGATTACCCAATCTCAGCATAAACTTCTCGTCGCCAAATCGCTTCTTCTGGCTGTGGTCTTTCTCCTTCGCTTCCAAGCTCTCCGATACTGCGGCGCCGCTGCAATGATTCTCGCCGAATTGTCTGGAAACGTCGCGGCACGATTCGTTTCCGAGGGCCGGAAGAATTTCGGCGATCGGAGTCGAAGAAAATTGTCTAAGGTTGGTGGGTTCTTTGCTTTGTTTGTTGGGTTGTTTCTATTATCAATTAGTTGGGATCGGATTGAATGTTTTCCATTGTCGTCTTCAATTGTTGGTGTGTGGGGATTTTCGGTGTTTCCCAGAGAGAATTGTGTTAGAGTTTTGCCCATGTTACTTCCGTTTCTTTCGGGATTTTTGGGATCTTATGAGCGTATTTCGATGAATTGGGCCACAATTAGGCAACTTGGTGGAAAACGGGTTCGATTGATTTCGCTGTTTTTCACAACGATATTGCTTTTCTTTCCTGCTGTTATTAGTATTCTTTTGTTTGAAGCTGAAGGAGATGGCGTTTCTATTAAAAGTCTAGGTTGGCCTCTGGCAAATACTGTTGTGTTTGGAGTGCTTTTGAGTGAAAGTTGCAGTGATGAGAGGTTAGTGAGTTCCAAAGATTTTCAGAAGGAATTTTTAGTCACCTTTGTTTGCACTCTTGTTTTGGAGCTGTTTTACTTTCCCGAGCTCTCGCTTTGGGGATTACTGCTTTGCGGTTTCTTGCTTTGGATTGCTGTTAGGGAATTGGATCCTGTTTATTCGAATTATGAGTTGGGGTTGGATTCATCGGAGTCCTTTACTACCTCAATTATGAAGCCTATCCGTCACATTTTGAGTGAGAGAAAGTCCCGAAAGATTGCACTTTTTCTTTTGATCAACACGGGTTACATGGTTGTGGAATTTGTTGCTGGGTTCATGAGCAATAGTCTTGGGTTGATATCGGATGCCTGTCACATGTTGTTTGATTGTGCTGCTTTAGCAATTGGACTGTATGCTTCTTACATTTCGCGATTGCCAGCAAATAATCAGTTTAATTATGGTCGTGGGAGATTTGAGGTTTTGTCTGGATACGTTAATGCTGTTTTCCTAGTTCTGGTTGGAGCATTGATTGTGCTAGAATCATTTGAGAGGATTTTGGACCCTCAGGAGATATCAACTAATAGTCTGTTAACAGTTTCAATTGGAGGGCTTCTTGTGAATGTGGTTGGATTGATCTTCTTTCATGAGGAGCATCATCATGCCCATGGTGGATCTGGATCATGTTCCCATTCACAGTCGCACTCTCATGCACATTCCCACCACCACCACCATCATACACATGACCATGTTGGACATGATCATAAAGTTCATAGTGGATATCAGGAACCCTCTGTTTCTGATGACTGCCATGAAAAATCATGTATAGGCCACGATGACCAACATAATGATCATCTTGAACACCATGATTGTAATCACCATGGCCATTCTGGAAATTGTACAGAAGAACAGGAACATGCAAGCGCCAAGTGCCATGGTCACCATCACGATCACCACGACCACAGTCACCATCACGACCACAATCACCAACTTGACCACCATGACCACTGTCACCATCATGACCACTGTCACCATCATGACCACCATGACCACATTGAACATCATCATGATGATCACCATGCCAACCATCATGTTCGTGGCAGCATCCCTGTTAGTACTTCAAGGAGTTTGCATAGTCACTCCCATGAAGGTCATGCAGGGGGAGATTCTTCAATTCGAGGAGGAGATTCACGCTCCCATGCTCACAGTTCAGAATTCAAAAATTCATCGTCAGGAAATAGTGGTTCCCAAGTAAGGAAACTGCCATCTGATGGAAAAGTACCTGAGAAATTGCAAAAGCACCACCACCACCACCACATTGACCACAACATGGAAGGCATCTTCTTGCATGTATTGGCAGACACCATGGGAAGTGTTGGAGTTGTTATATCAACCCTATTAATTAAGTATAAGGGATGGCTTGTTGCAGATCCTGCCTGCTCAATATTTATTTCCGTCTTGATTGTAGCATCAGTTATTTCATTGCTCAGGAACTCTGCAGAAATTTTGCTCCAAAGAGTTCCGAGGGCTCATGATCATGATCTGAAAGAAGCTCTAGATGATGTTATGAAGATAAGGGGGGTATGCGGCATTCAGAACCTGCATGTATGGAGCTTCACAAACACTGATGTTGTGGGGACACTCCATCTTCACGTCTCAACAGAAACCGACAAGGCATCTACAAAGGCACAGGTGTCACACATATTACGTGATGCCGGAATCAAGGATTTGACATTGCAGGTGGAATGTGTCAGGAGTAGTTAGTGCAATAACTTTGGACCAACTATTTCTGCTTCTTTTTAAAGTGTTTAGAGAGAATATCTCATCAATTTGAAGATTCAATGTGACTATTAATAGAAGTGTCTTATGAGCTCCTACCAAGGTGCTTGTGATGGCTACTGAAATGTGGGTTCTTCGATGCTTCTCCATATCATGTTTCAAATCAGATGGATTTTCAAGAGTTGAAAGAACATGAGATGGGTTTTTTCAAGCGTCAGTGGAAGCGTGATGCTTATTTACTGCTTCTAGGATCCACTCATGAAGACGATGGTTTTCTCATTGTATCAAAAGGAGAATGCCCAAACAGAAATTACTTGGGTATGTGTAAACGAGGAAAAGTGTAAAGAAACATGCAAAAATTGCAGTGAATTACTTTGGTATATGTAAATTCAATGCTTTTATTGGCTTATTTGAATGGCTTATATCCATGGATTTTTTGGATATGGATGTTTTATCTATGTTTTTAACTGTGTTATTTATGTTTTCTTGCATTAATTGTCCCCATCTAAGCTTGGGATGAAAATATGAAATATTTGGTTGCTGCTTCCTCAACACAACAGTTTAGGAGCTGTTGTTTGACTTGTGTTTTATCTACTGAAATGCTGTTTGACTTGTGTTTTTGTATATACTGCTGTTTAGTTCCCACGGAAGCGAAAAACCACAACTTGACTCAGTAAAATAATTGTTCAAAATAGAGTTGCTTTGTCTGCTTCCAAGGGAACCAAGACATTGGAAAATATAATGTTTTAATCTGCATTTTCTTTTCTTTTCTTTTCCTTCAGTTTCTCAGCAACCAAATGAAGCATCAGTAATAAAGCATTTGCTCGGAGTCGAGCAACCTTGAGAGTTCTGACTTCTGAGGACCTCACTTAGTGAGGGCAATCCTTGCTCTGGGCATGCCTTTATTTAGTATTTTGCCTGGCTGGGGCCGAGCTGTATTTTACCTGGGGATGAGCTTCAAGAATCAAGCATCACAAGTCTTTTAAAACACTATGAAGCCATGACTAATATGTATATGACTATATGCCACAAAAATTCCCCCTTTTTCTTTTCATATATCCTGTGCTCTATTCTTGATAATGGCATTACGAATCCAAGGTAGCTTTTGGTGGGGGTGATTGAAAGAGAAGTAGATTTTCTTTTTTTAACTGCACTTTCTCTTCCAATCCTTTCCTTAATGTGCTTTTGTTTCGTAGGAAAATATGCCAGTGTAAATTTCTCTTATTGACATGGTGAAATTGAGTGAGAATCCAACTCCAACATGTTGGTCTGGACAACACAGAGACAACTTCTGCTCAAAATTTTCAGAAGCTTTATTCCACAAACCAGGGGAAAATTGTTAGGTTTTTTGGAGGATGTGGCTGATAACAAGTTGTTTTCTTGTAAGGTTTTCTGAAGTAGAACTTTATGCAGAGAAGAGATTAATCCCATGACCATCATATGGAGGCAGGAACACTCAGTTTAGAAAATAAACTAAAACTCCATCAGTGAAACAAATTTTAATCTCTGTTTAAACAAATTTTCCATCAGTGAAAATTGTAAATTTTAACGAACCAACAGAAAAGAGAGAAACCACTAATGTTTTTCACAGCTTTGAAGACTAGTTTTAGGAAAACAAGCTGCAGAATGTCCAACTGAGTCATAAAAAAATTCAGCTTGACAACTACCCACAAATAATTAAGGAAGCCAGCTTTTGTACGCTTGTAAATGGCGACTTCTGAGAAGAAAAGTTATGGACAATCAACGACTCAATGCCACAGAAGAACACTCAAACAATCCAAAGTGTGAAAGTCTACTCCCTCTCTCTCTCTCTCTCACTCTCTCCCTCTCTCCCTCTCTCCCTCTCTCTCCTCAGTTTGTTCAGTTCCTCTGTAACAAGGGACAGACAAAGCCATGGCTATCCCAATTCCTTCACGTAAACTCTTCATCGACGGCGAATGGAGAGAACCCCTTTTGAAAAAACGTATCCCCATCGTCAATCCAGCCACTGAAGATATAGTTGGTTCGTTATAATCTCTTTTTAATCAAAACCCAATTAGTTTCATGCTCTGTTTGGTTGCTGAGAAACCGTAGGAAAAGAAAAGTGAAGTTTTAGATTAAACAACTGTTACTTATGATTCCCAAGTTTTCATTTCGGTTTTATGGTTTCTTATCAACTAAACAAAACATCATGTTCCATTTTTATTTTTTTTAGAGTTGAACGTAATTTTTGTTTGCTTTTAAGGGGCGTGTTTCAGGGGATATACCGGCAGCAACTGCTGAAGATGTGGAAATTGCAGTGGATGCTGCTCGCAGGGCTTTTACCAGGAACAGAGGAGAACAATTCTTAAGAACACATTTCTAACAAGTTATCTGTAACTCGGAAAATAGAAAATTGTTAACTATGAAGTCATGTGTCATTGGACTTTGTAGAAATCATCCAGGTTGATTCAAGCTTTTTTGTTCTGATTCACTAGTATATATTTGTGTGAACTGTGACTTCACTAAGTCAATTACAGCAAGTATCTTCAATAGGCCCTCCTGTTTGTTCTGCAATGCACCTTCTAATTTTAATTGCAGAATAATAAACATTCATATACAAGTCCTTGAGTTTTCAATATACATGATCTGAGTCGCACTTACATTAGCAATTTTTTTCTCTGTTTGACAGTTCTAATCTGAACAATTAATTGCTATACGTGCCATCAAGGGATTCCTTTATTGTTTCTCAAGGAAATCTTTCACTAGATTCCATTAGATAGCAGTGATTCTCAGTGTTGAGGTTAAAAAAACCACTAAAATGCAGACTCCTGGTCTTTCCTAAGTCTCAACTTGGCTCAGTGCATAAGGAAAAGAGGAGCGTTCAATATTTAATGTATTCTGTCTATTTGTATCAAATATAGGATCGGTCAGCACTAGAACTGGAAGAATCAATCAAGCTGAGTTCAATGTTTTTTCATTTACATATTTACATTAGAAAATAATTTTGAAAATGACAAGGATGGTGGGTTGAGTTTGGATGATGCTCTAATAAACCAGTTGGACTCCAGTTGGTTTTTAACCCGAGTATAGACGAGTCGGATTGGTCTGGGTAGTTTTGATCCCCACCTGTTGCCATCTACAGTTAGAATCTGACAAACTAGTTTTCTCATCATGTTGGAAAGGCCGTGAGTTACAGAATCTGTCACTGAATTAGGTGTGGCTGCACTGCCATTGATTTTCATCTCTACATCTGGCCTTTGGAAAGATGTTTGGGTCTTTTCTCCTTGTTTTATATGTTATGACTCGCCTTCTTCATTTTCAAGTAGATACTGGAGACGAAATCTAAACTGGCCAAATTAGAAGTGGTTGATTCTGGGAAAGCCATTGGATGAAGCGGCATCAGATATGGTATATATACTTCTGATACTATTACCCCTTGGTTTTTGGCACCCCAGAACCTTGATGTAATATATAGGAGTAGAATGATAATTAAGGGGTACGGTGTGTTTCTGCGCGCGTGTATATGAATTTAGGTAGGCATTAGGCAATAATCTCTAATGAGTTTGTGTGATTTCACCTGTGTTGTATCAAATGGCAAGGATGTTTTGGGAGAAATGTCCATGTTGCTTCTTATTCTAGTTTCCATCAAGGCCTTTGTTGAATCCTTGCATTGGAGCTTCAAATCCCAATTGACAGCAGAAAAGCTTATGTTGCGCCAGTCCCAAGTGGTTGAAAAGATTTCAACTATAATGATTATGGTGTGATATGGCTTACAGTTATACAGCCTGCAGTCTTGCACAACTGGTCATATTATTGTTGTACATAACATTCTTGATGGATCTTCACCAAAAATGGTGACAGTAAGTTACATTGATTCTTGAATAGATTGCATTTACTGGAAGCACCGCAACAGGAATCAAGGTCGCTCATGACAGCTGCAGCTCAGCTGGTCAAGGTATGTTATATGCAAATATCATGGAAACATAAATATTTTTTCATTTTCCCTACTCATTTATTTTGGGTGGCCTTGCAGCCTGTTTCACTAGAGCTTGGTGGAAAGAGTCCTATTATTGTGTTTGAGGATGTAGACTTTGATAAAGGTTAGTGCTTATTAAAAGTATGATGAAAATCTGCAGGATTGTGGCTCATCTCCAATGAGATGCTGGAAGGCCCTTCAAAGAAAATAATGGTTGCCCAAAGAACCTGTTCAATATAAAGTTTCATGGCACCCAAACACTGCCATTGTGTAACTTGCAGCATATTTGATTGTTGATCTTGTTATATAAATTCACTTCTGTCATTCCAAAAACAGCTGCAGAATGGACTATTTTTGACAAATGGTCAAATCTGCAGTGCGCCTTATTATTCATGCAAGTTTAAGAAGCAGAACCTGAATTTCCACTCATTGTATTTCGTTTATTTAGGATTAATCATCAATGGACAAGTGTGAACGTTTGTCTTTCACAGCTATGGATTGGGAGCTGCTGTGATATCAAAGGATCTGGACAAGTGTGAACGGTTGAGCAAGGTAAGATCGAATTTTAACTGAACTTGCAATCAATTTTGTCCCCATTGTATTATTAGAAAAGATTGTGTTCCTCACAAATTTATTTATTAATATAGACTGAATTCTAACCTCCCTGAATTTGGTTTAATTAGTTGAAGATAAGAAAATTGAAGAAATAGCAGATGTCTAGGTTTGTTAAAAGTGGAGCTTATACTTGATCCCCCTAATGGTTGATGCACAAGCTTCCATGGAAGGCTCCTGCAAAATAGGATTAAAGGAAAGAAATCCATGCTCCTCCACTTTCAATTGTCTATGAAACCAGTCCCAATCTTATAACATTTTCAAAATGTCCACCCATTTTCATTGGGATAGGAATTTTGAAAAATAAGACTACATACTCTTCTTCTTATGCATGTCATGCATGCCAAAAATCGCAGTGGAAGCCAAAAATCGCAGTGAACCACTATGAGTTTTGGCATGCATGACCCGCATAATAGTTGGTTTTTCAAAATACCTATCCCAAGGCTCCCGGTGGAGGTAGGCTGACACTTCGAAACGTCAGGACGTCCTGACCTGATAATTTCTACATAGTATATACACACATGTTGGTATAAATTTGTGAGGACAGGCAGCACTGAAAATTCATTAGATCTTCACGTTGCTTTTGTGTGATTAGGGTTTAATAAGAGAGAGAAGAAGGAGGAGGAGGAGGAGGAGGAGGAGGAGGAGGATAGAGTTAGAATAGGCACTGCTACTATTCACAGCAGCCCACAAAAATCTTATTATATTATATAGTGTGAGAATACAAAATACCCTTGATACTAACTCTTAACACATACATATATCCATTTGCTTTCAGATATGATTGATATAGTTCATCATGTTTCTATTTGACAGGTTCTCCAGGCAGGGATTGTATGGTTGAACTGCTCACAGCCCTGCTTTAATGAAGCTCCTTGGGGAGGCAACAAATGTAGCGGCATTGGGCGTGAATTAGGAGAATAGTATGATAACACACACAAGTCTCAACTGATACTTGATTATTATACCCTTATATTAGACTAATCTAGATTTAGTGTTTTTAAGTGATGTTACTTCATTTGCAGGGGACTTGAAAACTACTTGAGTTTAAAGCAAGTAACACAGTAAGTCTCCAATGAAGCATGGAGACGGTATCCTCCTCCCTCAAAGCCATGAAGAATTTGAAAGAAGCTGTAAACAAAATCAGTACAAGGAAACTAAGTGATTGTCTGGACTCATGGAAACATTATATCTATAAGCTCAATAAACAAATGAGACCAAATCAGGATATTTTTGTTTAATTCATTGTGAATATCTTCTTTTTTCATGAATCTTATCTAAATAAAAATCAAAAGGGTATGCCTAAAGAAAAGAGATGGGACCGGCATCCCAATGAAATGAGATGGATTAAAATCTACAGGACATGAAACGGATTATAAGCTCATGAATTTACAAAAATTGATCTTTCTTTTTCTTTTTTCTTTTTTAAAGAATAGGCTAATAATTTATTTTATCATGTTTTATTTTCAACAAATTCAACTAGTAGCTCTAATATTAATTTATGAGCAATGAAATTCCTCTGTAGAACCACTTTTTTTTTTCTTTTTCTCTTTTGGCCGAGCTGTAGAACCAGTGTTGGATCCTTCTTTTTTAAAGCTATGATCAGGTAGTAATTGAAGAGTGCCAATGGTTATACGGTTTTTAGAAGTGTGAAACAGGCCCTATTGCCCTTGAGTTCAAGTAATAAATAAAGAAGGGCTATTTTAAACTTATAATAATAATAAATAAATAAACTATCCTTAATTTCTTTTCTCTTTCTTTGTATTTTCGGATGAGGCAGCATCACACTAGTAAATCACTTAACATACGTCTTGTGTCAAAATGTCAACATCCACATGTTCTGTTCCTATCTGCATATACATATTTCCACATAAATATGAATACATTTCCATTTTAAAACACATGCATGTCAAGTTCTTCCTTACTGCCAGAGGAAAATTACGAATTACTAAACATACGCTCACAAGCAAAAATCAGGCAGACATGAGGTTTAGAAGCTGGTAACAATAATTTGCTTAAATCAATGATGGAATAGGCAATAAATTTCTTCTCTGTAAATTATATATATCAGAGTATTATTAGGACACAAAAAGAAAAGATTTTCTAGGAACAAATATTCCATAACATTTATGAACATGTAAGCTGAACTAAACACCAAGAAAAAAAAAAGATGGAATAGCTGGGCAGTTCTGGTATGCATACCGCATGTCCCTATACAAACACTAGTGCTTGTCCTCCTTGGGAATATCTTTTTGAGAACCCTGCGATTCTAGTTCCTTGGGCTTTACTTTCTCCGCTGTCCTGTAAGAAAATCCACCAGAACTTATACTGATGTTAAAAAGAAGGTTTGCATGAGCTACATGACTATTAACTGCTAAATAAAGTTTGCTTGCACCACTAATCTTGTAACCCAGGTGGTATTTCCGGTCAGAGTTGAAAATTGACCCTGCTTCATATAACAAAAGGTTGGTTGAAAGAGGAGAGGGGAGGGGAGGCCACATATTAAATTGAGTAATGCTATGTGATCATATTTTAGACCAAATTTTTTAGACCACATGACGTAGCAACAAGATAGAACCTCTACTTTACCATGCTGCCATAACATTTGGTTTAAAAACTTTGATCTAAAATTTGGTCTATTTAACATTTTTCTATTTATAATTTAAGCATGAATAATAAGTCTTTATCCAGATGTTTAAGCCTCGTTCGAATAAGCTACAAACTAATACCTCTTGTTTCTTACTTTTAGAAGCAAAAGAGTCACAGTTTTGAATATTCAGAGTATTAATAGATTTTTGCAACCTCAATTTTTAAAAATAATTATTAATACTTTGCACTCTAAAAAATTATTAAAAATTTTCAGTATTTTATTTTTTTTAAATAAATAAATAAATAAAAATTTAGTAGTTTCCAACCAATCTCTTAATGCACCATCCATCTATTATACCTGACTTGCAAGTGTAAGATGAGGATTAAACAAATGATGGGTCTTCAACCCTTTTTTTTTTTGGACAAGCAACAAAGAATAATGAGTATTCAATTCAATTTAAAGTTGTTTAGATTCAGAAGTAAATGGAAAATTTTCGTAGAAAGACGACAGATAAAACTCCCAAATCAAATGGCTGCCGATTTGGCGGCAAAGAGTCATAGAGCTTGGACCCTTTAGTTAACCTTGTTTCGATTCGAAGGTAAAAGTGGAAAATTTTCGTAGAAAGACAGTGCATAAAACTTCCCAAATCAAATGGACTACTGATTCAGCTCAGTTTCTTAATCAAAAACCATCTCAAAATTTTGAATAAGGATCATCATGTTTTCGTTCTTATTCATATTTGCAGCAAAAGGAAGAACAATCACTGTCATGATGGATTCGTTTGTGCTTTCATCTCCAAACATAGAATTCAATGTTTTCAAAAGATGCAGAGCATATATATATATATATATATATATATATATAGAGAGAGAGAGAGAGAGAGAGAGGTGCTAATATAAGGTGCACTTGATATATAATATATATATATATCAAATCAGTAATCAGGGAACATATGAAGAGATGGAGAGTTTACTTGGAGGCAGAGGCGGATTCTTCTTCGAGCCAGTGGCGAATATGACGAACATTTCGCCTGAAAATGGAAGCCGATTGTTTCACATCGCTCCTCAACAGAAGTATGACTGCGCTCACTCCCGCCACTGTCAGAATTAAGTTCGTCAGAGCCATTTCTCGAGTCCAGAACGATAATCAAGGGTTTTGCACGAACGAGAGGGTTAGGGTTTTGGACGCAGTACTCCTTATGATGATTAATGACGGTGGTCCTAATTGGGCTTCTCGACGGCCTAGGCTGAACATTTTCTCCCTGGAACCAAGATTGGGCCCAAAGTAGATATCTTAGTTTGGGCCGATCTCAAGCCCGTAGTGCCACTGTTAAAAACTTAAATCAAACCAGATCCAATCATGTGGACAAGGAAATTCCGATCAGGAAGCGTTGTTTCGGCTACTGAGTAGTGAGTACTGATCACTGTAATCGTTCTTCGTTGACTCGATCCCCACTGACGTCTCTCTCCCGAACATTCGCACCTTTTATGCTCTGCTTTCGATCATCGTTCATTACACTGTTTGCAGACAATATATATATGTACACACACACACAGACATTAAAGTATGACAAAATCTAGGGTTTAAAGTTTGGTTTGGAGATGGAAAGCTCGGAGGAGAAGGTGGTGGCTGTGATCATGGTGGGTGGACCCACCAAAGGTATGAAATTTGATTGTGATATAGAGATTTCTGATTTATTATTCTTGGTTTTTTTTTTTTTTTGTTAATTGCATTTTAAGATTTGCAGGTACTCGATTTAGGCCTGTTTCGTTTAATACTCCGAAGCCTCTTTTCCCTTTGGCTGGTCAGCCAATGGTTCAACATCCTATTTCAGCTTGTAAAAGGGTAGCTTCTTTCACTCTGTTTGGTTACTGAGAAAATAAGACTTCTTTCACTCTGTTTGGTTACTGAGAAAATAAGACGAAAACAAAATAATTTTTTTTTAATCTTCTATTGCTTCATTTGTTTTCTAAAATTAAGAAAGACTCAGCTCAACTTAAACCAATTAGTTGTAGTTATATTGTGGGTTAAGGTTTTTTTTTTTTTTTTTGGGGTAAAATTACCGTGGGTTTAATTGTGTGGATGTTTTGATCTCTCGAGTCCTGAATGATGAAAGATCTAATATCTGAATTATGTTTTTGTTTTTTCTTTTCCGACATTTTCTTGGCAACTAAACTGATTAGATTTGGGGCAAAAAAATGAGGAACGAGTTTTCCATTACAGTAGTTGATTTCCAGAGTAATTGGGATTGTTGCTTTCTGTTGTATAGATACCCAATTTGGCACAAATTTTTCTTGTTGGATTCTATGAGGAGCGGGAATTTGCATTATATGTCTCTTCTATCTCTAATGAGCTCAAAGTTCCAGTCAGGTGACTAGTGCATTGGTTACCCCGTCACTATATTTCATATTTTCAAACTATTTGTGTGTATTCATTGTTGATCATATAGAACACAAAGACTTAATAATGTTGGATCTTACTGTTGTTTCTTGTTGTCAATGCTGCTTTAGATACCTGAAAGAAGACAAACCGCACGGTTCAGCTGGTGGCCTTTATTACTTCAGAGATATGATCATGGAAGATGCTCCAGTATGCTTCCCGCATACAGTTCCTTTTTTTTTATTTTCTGCGTGTATAAATGTATAGATATATGTAAGTACTGTGTTGTGCCTTTGAGAATTATGGTTTTTACCTTTTTAACCGGATTCTCTCAACTGGGGTGCTGCTTATACTCCCATACCTTGTAAATTTGTAATGGCAAACTAGAAGCTAACTTTCTAACCCTTGCTTGTGATTTAAGGAGCACTGATTCAAGATGCTCCTACCCATACAGCTTAATCCTTTACAAAATTTTGTAAACTAGAGCTATTGGGAATTCTCAGGTTGTCAATAGTTGTAAAACAGGATTCACCTCGTTTTGTTTTGGATAAAGCAATTTTATTCATTGATAATATTTTTTTTGTTTTTTGGCCAGTCTCATATTTTTCTGCTGAATTGTGATGTTTGCTGCAATTTTCCACTGCCAGACATGCTTGGTAAGTTTCATACTCATTCCTTAAATGGTCCCTCATTTTATTTTGTTTGTGCTATTGCCTATGCTTCCTGTAAACGATATGCCTATTGCTTACTGAACATGTATTATGTTGATATTGCAAAGTCATTATTTCTTATGTATGCATGGTTGGTACATAATCTATCTATTGCACCTATCCTTTCTTATTTGCAGAGTCCCATAGAAGATATGGTGGGATGGGAACAATGTTAGTAATCAAGGTTGGTTTGCATGCATGAAATTTTTATTATTGTACTTTATTGTTATTATTAACTTTTTAGATATTTATGCTAGAATATCAGTCCCCAGCACAAGCATTGTTTGTCCTTTAGTCATCTTCCGTTGTGCTTCATGTGCAGGTTTCTGCTGAGTCAGCCAACCAATTTGGTGAGTTGGTTGCTGATCCAATCACAAAAGAACTGTTGCATTACACGGAAAAACCCGAGACTTTTGTATGTACATGACCAAAGACGCAGTTTATGTTTAGCATATTTGAAAGTTCTTTGGTGCTTAATAGCCTTAATAGTTTGTTTGAATTACCTTCTCTCCCACCTTGTTTTCTTATGGTATATTTCTTTACTAAAAATGCAGGTGAGTGATTTGATTAACTGTGGTGTTTATGTATTTACCCCGGATATTTTTACTGCCATCGAGGGTGTCTCCACTCACCGGGAAGATAGAGGTTGGTCTTTTCATTACATGCATCTTGGATAAGCATCCTGGATGCTATCAAAATCACATTAATCTTAATTATATGAACATAGTGTACATGAGCATTTATGACTTTTATTTTCCCATAAAGTATGCATGGCAATATCAGCAAAGATTCTTTCCCAACACAACTCGGGCAAATTCCTCACTGCTCCTTTTCAGCAGATAATATTTAGTATTCTTTTTTTAGATGCTAGCTTCATTGAATTATGTCTTATATGATCTACAAGAATGCATTTGCTTGATAATCCACTAATTTGGAAAACTGTCATAGAGCTTAAATCATGATGTCAAATAGTTTCTAATGAGGAGCTAATGCAGGGTGTTCTTTCTGGACTCGATATGCATTTCAAATTAAGAAGACAAAGAAAAAATCTTTCAGGTTTGAGAGAGTGCATTACAAAATATAAACTGTCACAAACAAGAAATCATTACCAAATTAGTGTGAATCTCCATTTTATCAGATGGTGAAAAGCATTAGATTAACTTGATGATGTGATACTTTATTAATTTCCATACAACATTATGTCCAAATACCAATTTTATTTCAAAGTTTTCATGTGTGGCATTTTTATTTATGGAACTTAAGAAAGTGTCCTTGTGGCTGAGGTTTCAATTCTTCAGTTGTTCATGGGTTGATAATGTTTTAAATACTTCCATGCATAAAAATGGTTGTATTCTTTTGAATATTAGCCATGCTTCAATTAATGAATTGTTTTTATTGGAATCAGTTGCATAATATGAAATACCTGCTTCTCAAACCATATGTTTCAGATGTTCATTTGGTAAATCTAATGAATTGCAGGGGCATTTGTTAAAGTTTGACAATATCTGATTGTTTATGTTTTTGTTCCATGTGCAGTTAAAATTTCACTCCCTCTTGGTATCTGAAGTATATTTTGTTGTTTGCAGCTAATCTACATCGGGTGTCCAGCTTAGAAGCCCTTCAGTCAGCAACAAGGTATATCGTCTTATTATTTTTATCAAATTTCTGAAATAATTAATTTTTTTATGGTTCTGCTTCTGAATTTTAAGCACATACGTTGAGGAATGGGCACTCATTTGCTTTGCAATTTGCATTGTAAATCATAAATATAAATTTCTTCTTTTTTAGGGTTGATTCTGTTGTCATTCTGTTGGAAAATGACATGTTATATGAACCATAGTTTCTGATGTAAATGTAAGATGTAGGATATCCCATATATAATCCCTTGTGTATTTTTTTCTCGGGACGTTGAAGCAATCTAAAATTTCATCTTACAAAATATTGGAGTTCTGCTGCTTGAGCTAGCATGTTTCCATGTTACAGAGACAATGTTTTGTTGTGCACCTATTGATTATTGAAAGCTGTAGTTGCTCTTATTTTCCATGCTAATATAATTTCTTCCACCAGGACCCTACCTACTGATTTTGTAAGATTGGATCAAGATATCTTGTCACCTCTTGCCGGAAAGAAGCAACTATATACTTATGAGACAGTAGACTTCTGGGAACAGATAAAGACTCCGGGGTTGAGTAATTCTGCTCAATATTTCTATTTCTTTTTTCTGGTGGCCTCATCTTGGACCACCATGTGACCATTCTAAATCTGTGTTTAATCTTACAGAATGTCTTTAAAATGTTCCGCTCTGTATCTTGCCCAATTCCGATGCACTTCTCCCCATCTTCTAGCAAGTGGAAATGGTACTAAGAGTGCAATGATTATTGGTGATGTCTATATACATCCATCAGCAAAAGTACATCCAACAGCAAAGGTAGTGCCATGTTCTTCTCCTTCCAGCATATGTATGTTCATCGTGCTATAGTGTTGCTTAATTTACTACGTAATTTAAGTTAAAAAATTATTGGTTATCAGTTGTTACCACTGTACGTAAGCAATATTAAGAACCAAATGCTACGCTTTCATACCTGCTTACCTAAAGTCCAAGTTTAGCATGATGAGTACCATGAAATCTCAAATGTGCATTTCAGGGACTGATATGCACCAGTCGGCCATTTGTTCAGTTCTTATTATGCAGTTCATGATTTCTTATTGAAATATATTTCTTGATACTACATCAAGTGAATGTTCCAGGAACCAATGAGAAAACCCTTTTAAGGGTGTATGTTATCCTATAAATGTAGATGCACCTTGTACATACCAGTACAAAATTGAGATGTGGAAAGGCAATTTACTGGAACTTTATTGTGTAGAGGACTGGAGGTTACTGAGTACCCTAGGTAACTTGGGGTTATCAACCAGTCAAGGAGTACTTGTACTGGATGAAATTTTTTTGAGAGGCTGTAACCCTAGAATTCTCTGGATTTATCCTGCTTTGCATGTTCTAGTTTTTTTGGACTCTGCTATATTTCCATCTGAATCGCTTGTTATTGTTTGAACACTTTGAACAGATTGGTCCCAATGTATCTATATCAGCAAATGTTCGTGTAGGAGCTGGCGTTAGGCTTATAAGTTGTATTATCTTAGGTGATGTTGAAATCAAGGTATGGTATTCAAAACATATGAAACTATTATACAATTATAACAAACCAAACCCCCACCCACACACAGAAACAAAAGAAGAAAAACAAGACACACACATTCGTACTTGTACTATTGTTCATGTTGCATTTTCTGTTGACAGGAAAATGCAGTTGTTATTTACGCTATTGTTGGATGGAAGTCATCTCTTGGGAAATGGTCACGTGTTCAGGCAAGTCTATTATGCAGTTTCATCATGTAAAAATTATAACGTTTTCTAAGATTACCAGACATCTCCTTGTGCAGTCAATTTCAGAAAAATAAAACCTTTCAGGTTATTAGATCAGTTGAATATTTGGAAAAAATCAAAGATTAAAGATATACATGAAAAATATAAAAACCTATTTTTTCACCCTTTTTTTAGGGGTTTGAAAGGGGGAGAAAACCCCACCTACACAGATACCTCTGGGCCTAGCAGCCCCTACAATGTCAGCCCATAGCAAAGGGCCCAACCCCTGGGGACTTAGTGAAACAGCTACCCTGTAAGATAGAGACCCAGATTCACCAACCATGCAGCACAACAGTTGGCTTCCCTACACATGCATCTCCCTGAATACCATGCCCTTTCCATTAGCTTCTTCACTGCAGAATTAAGTGCAGCATAGGTGCTAAGCTGAGAGCTTCCAGTGAGCAAGTGGTCAACCACTACCTGAGAATCTGATTCGAAGACCAGTCTCCTATGGGCTCCTTTCCCTGTCAATGACGAACCGCTAAAACGACTCCACCGCTCTGCCACATTGTTGGAGGCCCTATTCACACACTCCTGCCAGGCATTGGTAACCTACCGGGCCTGGTAACCTATTTTCCTACCGTAGATCTTAATGAAATGTGAAAGCCATTGTTTATTTCTTACTTGAGAATTTTATTATGTTGGGGCGCTAATTACATCATGTAGACAAGATAAGGAAGTTGAAAATATATTTTTCATATAGAAGTTGGGTATTGAAATTATGTGATGTTACTATTTAAAACCTTTTATTTTTGAAAATAGAGTATTAATGTGTCAATATTTGTAAAAAGTTAAAATAACTTCAAATAATAACGAAGACTTGCAGGTAAGCTAATATAGCAAGGGGCCATCATAAACCAATGCAAATTCAATCTCTTTATCTCACATCTTTTATTACATTTTTTGAGCAAGTAGTGTAACCCCTTAAAACTAGTCAAGATTAATGTGCATTCTTGTTTGTGGTTTTATTATGAGTTTTGAAAATCTAGAATACCTTCGATTACAATTTCTTGAAATGTTGTGAATGTTACCATTATATCTAAAAATTTAGAACTTTGAAATTGAAAAGTTTGAAAGAACTTTTCAAATCCCAATAGCAGAAATCTCCCATGAATCCAAATTTTGAGCATTAATTATACCTCGTCAAATCAAACTTTTTGTGCGCCCTGTTAGTCATTGTGGCTGACCAAAATTTACTGACTGTTTCAGGGTGAAGGAGACTACAATTCCAAGCTTGGAGTTACCATCCTTGGTACCAACCCTTGTCTTCCCATTTCTTTCATCTATGGTTCTATTCTCTCTATGCTCCAACACAAATTTTCCAAATCACTCGAGACAAATTTCCAAGTATTGTTTTATTTATAATGCAGGAGAAGCTGTAACCGTTGAAGATGAAGTTGTGGTGATTAACAGTATTGTTCTCCCAAACAAGACCCTCAATGTCAGTGTACAAGAGGAAATCATACTCTAATAATAAGGGGGACTGAGATCCTTCAACTGTCGCTGTTGCAATTTTAACTTCAATATTTTTATTATTATTATTAACAATAATATTATCTAACAGATGATACATACATTTTTGAAGTAGAGATTCAAGTAGCTAGGTAACTCTTGGCCACCACATGTATGCAATGCCCAGTAGCTGCTCATTTGTAGTTCCAAAATTTTTAAACAGGAATAATGAAAGAAATCTAATTTGTTTCTTTTGCTTTTCATCCACCGTTGGTTCATAAACCAATTTTTCCCTAGTCGGTTTTGATTGAAATTTTTCTTTGGCCAAATACTTATTTTTAGTGTACCTCATGGTATCGAAAGATCTGGTGTCCATTCTTCAACTTTTGTAGCTAGGTGGTGCCAACATGGTATGGATGCTGAGACAATTAAGGCTGTGTATCTTATTATTAACCCAAAAGGAAAAAAAATATCCAGAAAATAAAGAAAGAAAAAAAAAGTGTGTTCTTGCATCTGCTGTATAATAGCGTGCATGTAACCCATAACATCAATAGCAATAGAACATAGAAGGAAAAGTCTAATTACAATATAACAATAAAACAGAGATGCTAATATAAGGTGCACTTGGCGTAAAGTTGCATCAAGTAATTTGTAAAACAGATTTTGAAAAACTGACCATTAGATTAGATACTCTTATATATGTCATGTCTGCTAAAAATCACAGTGATCTAACGGATCTAACGGTTAGTTTCTGAAAAATTCTAAATGTACTAAAAGTGGGTTTGTATTTCCCGGTTGCTTGGTTGGAAGATTCAAAACCCTCCACTTTAGTGGGAATTCGTTTGTCTCTGAAATGAAAATCCAAGGATTGGTTCGATGTCACAAATAACCTACAGTTCCATAAGAGGAATTTTATTGGGTCTCCTCCACTGATTTCCAGAAATGATCACCTACATGTCCAATTCAAGGGCCAATACAGGCACATATATTTGTGTTACACAATCAATCCATCTATGGAGCACATAACCTTGCATAAGGAACAAGATTCAGTCCATTAGGGTTTTGGAGCAACCATTGATATAATTGACTCTCGATCGACAATCGCTAGATTTTACAACCCTATTTGTATGTAAAGTTAGTAATAGCACAAGCTTTTTAAGAGAGGCTGAAAGGACAATATAAGTTAACAGCCCAATACTACACAATAACTTCATCTCTATTAAGACCTTGGAATAAACATTTCATCTCCATTATATACAGAAATATAGTCATAGATCACTAATGGAAAGTCAAATTCAGCTTGATCGCTAAGACAGCCAATCATTCTCATAAGAGAATTCAGTGTGCATATAAAAGAAGTGGCAAGGAAGCATATCTGCATAAATAATAACTCACTGCACAACAGAAATCTCAAAAGCATAGGCAGTTTTTACTCCACAATCAAACAAAATAGTATATCAGTAAAAACCAGATCTTCAATCTCTATTAATGCATATAAATTGTTCCTGTTTGTTGCCCACATACGTTAAAGGCAAAGATTAAACATTACTGTGGTATCCCTGAATTTCTGGAAGAGGTAAACACCAATGCTACCATTCTCTCCTGAAGAGACTTGGAGACAGTTGAGTCACAGAAATGATTTTTTCATTACACGAATAATAGCAGTTATATTCTAAACAGTATCCTCCCAAAATCCTTGAATAACTTATACAGCAGCAGTAACCTTGACCTTGAGCATTCCACAGAAAATGCCTATACCCTTCACGAATTGTCTCCATCCTGTTGCTACATCTCTAGCTTGGTCAGATACTTTCATGAGCTCGCAGCATGTTGATAGTTCCTCTTGATATTCCAAATGACAGTGGGGTATGAAAAAAACCAAGGTCTTCTTTTCTTTCTTTCTTTCTACTGACCCAGCTCAATCAGCATTGGCAAGAATACAGTAATGGAATCAATACAGTAATGGAATCAGTGTTTTGTATTTCATTGGTGGGGTCGTAATTCCAACTTGTAAGCCTGAATTTCCATGGGAGCGATAAGTACATGTCCCTCTTGAGCAACATCTCCAAACTGCTCAATGTACCCAAGCATCTCTGTGTCTTCATGCAAAAGATTTAAAGAAGTGGCTCTTGCATTAAGTACTGCAAGCCCCTTGAACATGTAGAATAGATTTACAGGCTCAATGGCCACACTTGAGCATTGTGACCGACCCTTCCTGCAGTATGAAGAATCCCAATTTCGCCTCTGTAACATTAGAACAAACCTGGAGTCTTCAAGTGGTTGCTGAGAATATTTTACAGGCCGAGGAACCTTGAAGCTCACAATATGCAAGTCACATGGTAAGGAAGCAGCTAGAGGAGAGAAGGATCTTGGGGGTGGCTGCACCGATATTTCCTGCGGTTTCTTGGCAATGAATGCATGTAATGGATAGTTCAAGTGGGCACCGATGCAGTGAGAAAGAAGAGAGGGGCTTAGAGGAAGAGGGTTTGACACTGGATTTGAAACAGAGGAAATGTTAGATTCCACGAGGATGTGAAAAATTACATTCATTGGACGGTTATCCATCACTCCTTGCCCAAGCCCACGCCCATCATCTCTTACCAAACGCCTGTCAAGCATAATCTCTAACCAACCATCTTTAAGGCTTGCCACACCCAACGACTGCCGGGAGTGGACAGAAAACCGGTGACCATTTGATCCTTGCATGAATGCGAGAGAGGGCATTGGGTAGTAATTACCCTGCAGTGGGATCTTATCATAGGTTTCTCTCCGACTCATCTGAAAGCCATTCAGATCAGAGAAGAAAATCCTTTTGTTATCAATATCTGTCTTGTATCTAACTATCAATTCCCTGTCATTAAAATCCTGGCCAAGAAGCTCAACATGATATTCCTTCTCAATGACAAATTCCTGTATAGTATTATCCCCGTTATATATACGGGTGCTGTAGGAGATGGGTGTTTTATCCCATGCTGTCTTTGGATAAGAGTAGACTTCCTGCATCAAAGGCCCCTCGGTGATCACCATCTGCCCACCACCTTGAATGATAGGTTCAGCTTCACCATTGGGTTTGAAGAGGTAGGCCCCACTTCCCCAACTGGAGTACATACCTATTTCTTCACCCACAACATCTTGGGAACCATCCTTATGGCTTATTTTCTGCAACAAACCATGGTTGACATCAAAGGTGAGTGTCAGATGCTGGTTCTGGATTTCTGCAACATCACCTTTTAATTTTGAGCAAGTATACGGAATGGGGCAAGATGCCAGATTGGACTTAGTGATAATTTTCAGTTTTGCTGGTTTCGCTTTCTCACATCCAACAAAACCATTAGCAATGTAGTATGTTTGCAACCCCATGGCAGGAACAGAAACTTTCCAATGGACACGATGCCTCCCGGTAAAAACCTTGTTCTTATCGTGCTGCAATTCAGGAGAAGCTTGGCTTTTGACACACGTCCAGTTTGAGTTCAATACAGTCACATCTGGTCTGTTAACAATAACCATCACAACCTCATCTCTTGTTTGCTCCAAAGGATTAAATAAGACCACTGATTGGGTAGTTCCTTCTCGAGCACTGATTGCTCTGTGCACAGGTTGGGCATCATATTTAGATCTCACCTGTTCTGCCTCAAACTGAGATGGATTTTGATCAGACTTCTCATGGCGGATACCCAGCAGTACTTCAATAGCTTTAGACATGAAAGTTTGCAAGTCCTGTAAAGAAGTATGCATCCGGTTTCCATAATCCTCCACTACATGATCCTTAGCGGTGCCAGTTACCCCATCATGATGCTGAAAAAGAGCTAAGTTCCTTCTTGCAGCTGTCAGCTTGTAGGAGAAACCAGTGGGCAACTTTTCACATTGTGATCTCTGACAATATCCTAGCAATAAAGCTATCAACATTTCTGTGGCACGAAGTGTTTGCTCCAGTACCCGATCAACAGCCTTGAAGAAAGGCCTCGAAACATAATAGCCACTCCAGTAGTCATGTTGTCTATCGGCATAAGTAAAGAAGTCACCAGATAGAGAAGGAAAACCTCCAACCTGACCAGAGCCAACCTCACCAGGGAGTGAATAATTTATTTTGTCAGCTTCATCGCGAAGGGTTAGGAAATAGTCTTCCAAAGTCCCAAACTTAGCTTCCGCATTCAAATTGGGATTAGAATTGATATAGTCAAATAACAACTGATAATTTCTAAACTGAGCTTCTGCTTCATCAATGCTGATGTAACGGAAATCATCTCCAAGAGGAACAAGAAGCGTGTTTGTCCGATAAAGTGTTGATTTCTTCTTATATTGATCCAGTAGTTTTAGCGCCCTCTCCTGCACATTATCCTGGTTGGTCTCTACCGGATGTTGTCCCCATGGGCAAAGTTCATAAGAAAAGCCATGCATTCGAGCAAAGTCAAACTGACAACAAATAGCAGGCTCAGGCCCACAAGTATGTGGAATATCATACGAATAGAAGGGCATCATGTGGACGAAAATATCGGTAGTTTCCTTAGAGTCCCAGCTCTGACGCCATATGTATTCCAAATTCTTATTCAAAGCGAGTTCCTTCTTCAGCTCATAGTGGGTCCTTTGGATCAGCATGTTCTCAAAACCCATCCGACGGAGTAGATAAGCCATGGTAGGCGAGTAACCAAATGGATCTATTGCCCAAGAATTTCTTGGAACAACCCCAATAGTATCATTCAACCACATATTCCCCTCTGTAATCTGACACATGAATACAGCAAAAAACAGAGAGGAAACTTAAATAAACACAAAAAACTTTCAGAGCTATCTGAGATAAACAAATTCCAGGATAGAACCTTACTGGCTATCAAGATGAATGCAAGGCAACAAATGCATGGATGTATGAATCCAGGGACGTAGCCAGGATTTGTAACTAGGGTGGGCGAAATTCTAAAAATTTGAAATTTAAGGTTTCATCTTTTAAAAGTAACATGAAAAGAACGCGTTAATCAAATTAATCTAGCATAAGTGCATAACTGGAAATTATTATCAAATTAACACTTAAAATCAAAATCCACACATAATTAGCAAATAGCAATAAACTGCAATGACCCAATGAGCCAATAATTCTTCAAATTAAGGACATATAAAATTTGTTATAAAGAACGCGTTAATCAAATTAAGAACAGGATCCCTTGACACATAGTTTTTACTCCTAATTTGACACGCAGTTTGCAAAACCAAGTGTAAGATAAGTATTTTGAGAAATCGACCGTTGGATTACATATACTGCTTATATATATTGTGTATGTCAAAAATCATATTGATCCGATGGTTGGTTTTTCAGAAAATCAACTGTGACAGTTTCACAGAATTTTTTACAGTTTATTTAAACTATGATATTTTTAAAAAAGTTGCCCTTGGATCAATGTGATTTTTGGTATATATGATATGTATAAGCAAAATATATAATCCAACGGTCGGCTTCTCAAAACACCTATTCTATGCTGCGTTTTGCAAATCGCATGTCAAATTAGGAGTAAAACTGTGTCAAGGATCTTGATCCCCCCTCTCTCTCTCTCTCTCTCTCTCTCTCTCTATATATATATATATATATATATATATATATATGAATTATTACGTATATATATACCTGATACTGATACGGAATACAAAAAAATAAAAATAAATGTTGAATGCCGAGATACAAAAAGCCCTAATTTTTTTTAAAAAATAAATTGAATTATTTCGTTTAACATACATGATACCAAGATACAAATGTTGAATGCTTTCTTTTTGATCTTTCTCAAGGATTCCTGATCAAATCACAATTGAAAATGGAGCTATCTCAAACTTAGAGACTTGTGATTTGTGAAATTGATTTGGGGGAAGAAAAACAAAACACCCTGACCAACTATGTCTATGGGTTGGACTTTGGAGACTTAAAAGAAAAAAATTTTTTTTTTTTTTTTTTTTCAAAATGTCAGGGTGGGCAGTTGCCCACCCTTGCCCCACAGTAGCTACGTCCTTGTATGAATCCATTTAATTATTTTTAAATACATGCATACACGTGCGTGCGCGCAACATGCCTAACATCTTTTTCAGACCACAAGATCAGCTTAAAACACACTATACAGCATTACAATAACATATTTCATATATAAACAAAACCACACGCATATATGATAAGCCAGACAAAAGCCTAAGACCATACCAAGGTACATTAAATGCACCCCAAAAGTACAATGAAAACTATTCACCCAGACAAAATTAATCCGCCCATCACCATTCCGTCCCATATGAACTCCGAATATCACTTTATTATTTAGGAATCATAGTTCAAATTCCCGCCAAGTTTCTTTCTCATGGGAACTTATAGCCAATATTTTGACTTTTTAGCATAATCATTCCCATAATATGTTGGGGGAGTTGTATGCTATGTAATATTGCTTAACATGTTAAAATGAGCATGTCCTGAACTAAACGCCACTTAAAAGACTAATCACGCCTGAAATTGAAGATTGGAAGTTTGAAACACACAAATGGCTGTTTAATCATACAAATGAAGAATGCAGAACAAGATACCTATTAAAATGAGAACTAACAAATGTATACCACTGTACCAACTATAAATAGAGGGCTTCAAGTATACCTGCTCAATTATGGCAAAATAATGTGAATTGGCCTGCAAAAAAGAAAAATAAGCAAGGATTTGATCAGTCAGGCTTCCTCAAAATAAGCACCAGGTACACAATCACTTATAATTCTACAGCATGTCAAGCATAATTTAATTACTTTAGTACATGAAAATAAATTATAGGAACAATTTTATTCTCTATTTCTGCAATGGTTTCCAGTCAACAAACACATTTTGCCTTGTATTAATTTGATTAGTACAATTAGTGCTCACTAGAGAGCTCCAAAACTAAGTTAAAAGAATAAAAGAGAGGCGAGGGGAGTTGAAAAAAAAGGTCTTAGTAAATTGCAAATCGACCAATGTCAACACTGAAGTAATTATTTAGGACAGAGTAAACTTGTGGTGATTCACAAAATCATAGTGAATCATTAGAACACAATAAGTATAGGAAAATAATACTTTGAATGAGAGCAAGATGTATGAAGGACATATTTAACTTACAGGACATGCCCTGAATTGAGTTATCAAATTAGGCATCATATGAATACATAGAGTTTATGAGAAAATATCACCTCATCGTTCATCACCCAACCACCTCCAACTATTTCTAACTGCCCATTGTTCACTAAAGATTTGAAAGCTTCTCTTCTATCCTCAGAGGCATCCCTCCACCATCTCTCCAAATAAGACATCTCTTCCCATATAAACTTGCGCCGAGAATCCTACAAATCCAAGTGTAAACAATCCCAAAAAATTTATAAACTCAATATACGCTTCAAACAATTCATCCAAACAATAAACAAAATTCCAACTACATCTCGCTTCACTGATATAACAACACAAAATAATTTCTTTGTTACCTTGAATTCTATAAATAAAAAATTAATTCCAGATAGTAAACCCTGTTGGAAAGTAGACCCCTTTGTAACAGACTAACAGCAATGAGTTCGTTAATCAATTAAAAAATAAATAAAACAACGTCAATAACTAAACATATTTCAGTTACACTTTAAAATTGAATCAGGAAACAATAATTCAAAAATATCACTTGATTTTCAGTAAAATGCAACGAACACCCAACAAATTTAAGATAAGAATACCAACAAACCCCATTAAATATTTTTTAAAAAATATATTATAAACTAATCGATATTCGGTTACAAATCAACAATAATACAAAACCATCACTCGATTAATCAATTCCAGTATAATTCATTGAAGAACCATCAAATTAACATCAAGAGACTAATCAATTTTCAGTTACAATCAACAATTATTCAAACCCATCACTTGATTAATCATTTTTAGTCCAATTCATTGAAGACCCATCAAATTCAACATTAAAAAAACACCAACTAACCCCACAAATAAATTCAATTAACCTTCGAAAGCGTCTCAACGATGGTATCGAGTATATGCCTTGACTGCCGATCGTAATACTGCTCAACCGTGAGCTTCCACCCAGGATCATTATGTGAATGGGGAACCACAAAAACCTTCAATTTCTCCGAATCCCATTCATCCCCTTTATACTTCACCCTCCACCCTTGCTTCCAAGGCCCACCATCCACATCAGAGAACTCGATCTTATCATACAGATCCTTAGTAGTAATATCAACAACAGCAGCACCACCCGAGACGACGACGTCCGACGAGATGGGTTTGCGGTAAATCGGTTTTCGGGGTTTATTAAAGCGAGAGCTTCGAGATTTGAAGTGGGAAGAAATGGGTTTGGGGACGCCGTATCGGAGAACGATAAGGAGGAAGAAGAAGAGAGAGACGAAGAGACCGATGGTGAAGAAATTGGCGAAGAAGAAGTCTGTGAGAAAGGCTCCTCGTTTACGGGATTTTCTGGGGAGTTTTGATTTGTGGTTTGATGATGGAAGCAGACTCCGAGCCCACCCGCCGCCACCTCCGCCGCGGCGGGTGTTGCCAATGTATGAGGAAAAGGGCATTTTGTTGTTGTTGCTGCTGCTGTTTTTGTCGTTGAATAAGTTCCCTCAAGTTGAGTCGACGAAGGTGAAGTGAGAAAGGGTGTGGATTTGTTTTTGGTGTTTTTGTGATCGTGTTTGTTTATGTGTGAGATGAAAATGGGAGATGGGATCTGTGTAGTTTGTCTTCTTCTTTTTTGATGTTTTTCGAGGAAGACGTGGAGTGAACGAAGGAGGAGGAGATGGAGCGACTTGACCAATGTTTTATGCGGGCCACATTTGGGGTCTTCAAAGTCAAGCGACTCAAGCTCAAGCTTCCCCATCTTTGAAATGGCTGAACCGGATTATGGTGGCATTTCTCAAAAGTTGGTACGCATTATGCATTTCTTATTTCTTAAACATGGCTTAGCCATTTTGGCTAGTGAAAATATTCAAATAGTCTAATTAAATGGAAATGGGATCATTTATATTTTAGTATAAAATTTGAATAAATTTACAAAATAAAAAAGGTTTAATTGGCCAAAAGTCTTTTTTTAAAAGTGGTTTATTGGCTAAAGTCCTCTTATGATTATTTTTCCCAAAATCCTATTTAGAAATATTTATTGTCTAAAGTCCTAATCTTTTAAAAATATTATTTTTAATGACAAATTTGCCGGTTGAAAAAAAAAACATCACCCTCTTTGTCTCTCTCTCTTCTCTTCCTCTCTATTTTTCTCTCCGTCTCTAGTCCAAAGATGGAGATCGACGCAATATAATGCAGCTCGTCGGATCTACACTAGAGATGGAGCTCCCTGAAGACAACGTCCTCTCTATACGTCACTGAATAAAAGCACAATTCACACAGTGCACTAATCCAATATTTTTGGATCACAGGAAGAATAAGAAAGGTAAACAACCTTGAGTAACCTCTAGATCTGCCACAGTACATTGTCGCCAGTCCTCTCTATCCGTCACTAACCTCCAAATTACGCATCTCTGTTCTCATGCTAGTGGCTGAGACATCCAATGGTGTAGTGAACTCCGAGCATCCTTGCAATCTTCTTCCTTATCCAAAAGATATTTTATTCTCATTGCGAAAGATTGAGAGAGAAACAAAGAGAAAGAAAAGAGAGGTAGAGAGAGAAAGGGAGAGACACTGGCAACCCTAGCAAGTCCGATGGTTGCCATCACGCCAAATCGGTCAATGTAGGAGATAGAGAGAAAAAAAGAGAGAGGATTCAAACAAACCCTAACTGATTGGCCCTCAAAATGTCTCATTTGTAACTCCATTTTTCATGTTGCAAAGGTTCGATTCATTGCCACTTTTGTGCAGCGAACTTCTCTTTTGCTCGAGCTATAATTTCTTCGTTCTTCTTCGTTCAAGATGAATCTGAATAAGTATATGGTTACTCTTGAGTCATGGGAAGGATGATCAAATCAGGATGCGTCTGATATAAGCATTACTGATATCTCTACACTAAGCTGTCATTCGTCGATTCCTCCAACAAGCTTCACCCCATCGGTGCTCTCACTCCTTCTCAGATGTTCTCTTTTCCCTTTATGTTTTCTCCCTTTTGTTTTAGCCAAGTATTTTCATTTTTTTTTCCTTACATAATGAAATCCATTTCTAGTATAGCGAACTTCGGTTTTTATGTAGTGAACTCGAGAGTCCGGCATAGCGAACTCTAAGTAAGGGGTGTTGGTGGCATTGTAGGTTGTTTGCAGAAGGAGGGGTATTTTTGTCCAACTCATGCCAAAAGGGATTTTGATATGCAAAGATCTTTTGAGAGAGAATTATAGGAAGTAAAATCTTATTAAATGGGTCCTTTGGCCAATTCTCCCAATAAAAAACAACATGAATGAATTTTTTAATATACATTATAGAAGAACAAAAGCTTAAAATAGTAAATGTCAAGTTTTAAATAAAAATAATAATGAAATTATTAAAACAAATGTAAAAATAAGGATATATATATATATATACACACACACACACACAGAAGTGCTAATATATGGTGCACCTAATGCTTCTTGCATCAGGTGCCCTCTTGTAGAGCCACTTGCGGTGCAAATTTTAGAAAACTGACCGTTGGATTAGATACCTCAATCATGTATGCGATGCCTGCCAAAAATCATAGTGATCCAACGGTTGGTGTATGAAAACTGACTGTGAAAAAATTATAACATTTTAAAGAACAAAAAAGTCATTTTTTCACGGTCAGTTTTCTCAGAACCAGCTCTTATTAACCAAACAGAAACCAAGTCCCCTTTATCTTCCACATTCTCACGTCTCTCCCACTCATGAGCCAAACAAAAACTCCAAAGTTCCAAATCCTCTCTCTTCTGCCCTCTCACGCCTCTCTCCTTTTGTAGTCTCTCTAGATAGAAAATCGTCAATTACGAAGGAGCAAAAGCTTAGCCTCCGACGTTTCTTTAAACTGTCTCTCCCTCTATCGTTTCTATAAAACTCACTTTCTTTGGATTATGTTACCCATCGATGGATTGTGGATTTAGTGCCTGTTTGACGTAGTTTCTAGGAGAAAAAAAAAATGACTATTTGGTGAAATCTTCAAAATATACTTTTGCAAAAGTCAGATCTTGAGAAATCCATTTAGAAAAAGTAAAAATGAATTGCTTTTGGAAACTCACGTTTGTGAAAACCTCACCTGCACCTACAAAAAGACTTTTAACCCATGTACTTGCCGAGCACTATTTTTTTCTAAACTGACTTTTTGAAAAATCCATCCCAAGAATGACATTTTCAAAATAAACTTCCCGTTGTAGGAAGTTACGCCAAACGGGCACATAACTGGAGCACCAACGACGGATTTTTTATTAATGTGCAAATTGCATGAATTTTTTTATAAGAAAAAAATTATAAACCATAATTTTTGTTCAATTTGTGTTGTTGAGATAGAGCCATTTGCCTCCTGCCGTTGGAAATGCTGTTAGTGCCAGAACTTTCTTGCTGGAACATGATAAATATGATTTTGTAGGTTGGAACACTTGATCTTAGTTTTTATATCTAAAAATCCTATAGGTTCTAACTTCTAAGTTAAACTCTTTTCATCAAGTCAACTCCTAGTTTAATTTTTTAAATACTAGATTCATATCACACGCAATATGCGTGTGTAAATAAAAAAAGATAAATTATAATTTATAAGAATTAAAAAAAGTATTTATAAAAATTAAAATAATAGTTATTAAATTGTTGGAGAAAAAAAAATTGATTAAGATAGTTAAAAGTAATGGGTGGTTAAGCTTTTGAGTCTCCTTAAGAATAGAAACATGATTTTAACTGTTAGATTATATGTAATTGATTGTGATTGATTCTCAGTGTTAGATTCAGTATAGTCAACTCTAGCTGTTAGTAGCTGTTAGTTACCTTAGATAGTTTAGTTTCCATATACTGTATTTTGCTTGCCTATATAAGGCCACCCAATTGTACATGAATACATACATTGAATATACAAAGACTAAGGTCTTTCTTCATGGTATCAGAGCAGGTTATCTGAAACCTTCTTCTCTTCCGCTGCTCTCACGGTTCAGGCCATCCGGCAACCGTGTAGACTTATTCTTCATATTTTTCCTGCGAGCACATCACTGTTTGCCTTTGGTTCTTTATCTTCGTCAGCACCAAACTCAATTTCAAGGCCATAGCAAGGTAGCCACTGTCGATACGAGCACGGTGATAAAAATTTTGTCGCCGGAAACCCACTCACGCGCCGCCACGCGCCGTTAGAAGTCCGAGAGTGAGATCCACGCGCCACTGCTGTAGGCGCGTCAGATCCACGAGCTGAGCGTCCACCCCACGCATAGTCTTCATTGATTTAGGGCTAACGTCATCAGCCACGACCCGTGCCCGTGACCCGTGCCTCGCCCCCGTTGACCGTTGACGACCCGTTGACCGTTGACTTTGACCAGAAAATTTGCTCAGGTGCTTTCTGACTTATTTTCGCGTCCTGAATCCATTTTTGATGTCTGTTTTTCGATTTGAAATTTAGATATGCCTCATGATGAGATCTCTCATCCTATTCATGTTATTTTTGATGGAGATAACTTTGCTCAGTGGTCTCAAGCCATGCGTAGTTATCTCAAAGGCTGCAAGTTGTGGCTTTATGTCTCTGGTGACCGTCCTATCCCAGCCAAAGAGGAAAAAGAAACTGATTCTGCCTATGCCATTCGAGTAGAGGATTGGGAAAGTGCTAATCATCAAATCATCACGTGGTTTCGCAATACTTATATTCCCTCAATTGTTGATGAGTTTGGCAATCTTGATATTACAAAAGAGATCTGGGATTTACTTGTTACTCGGTATGCTGGACCGAGTGGTGCACGCAATTTTAAGCTCACGCGCAAACTCTATCAGATTCATCAGGAACCAGGTGAGCGCATCACTGTATACCACAGTCGGATGAAATCTATTTGGGATCAATTAACTGCATCTGAACCAGTCATCTCTAATTCTGCTGACGCCAAATTGGTTTACGTTCACCGTGAACAAGGACGACTGTTTCAGTTTCTGATGGGCCTCCGTGATGAGTTTGAATCCGCCAGAAGTCATATTCTACATCAGAATCCTTTACCAACAGTATCTCAAGCAATTCATGAGTTAGTTGATGATGAGACACGTCTTCAGACCTAACCCATCTCTCAGACTATAGTTCTTGCTACTCCATCCTCTATTCCACAGACTGTTACTCCTGTTTTGCCTTTTGCAGGTTCTTCTACTTATGTTTCAAGAGGCAAGGGGAATAATTCCAAACGGCACAACAATAAGAAGCCTCTTATTATTTGCAGTTTCTGTAAGAACAAAGGTCATTCTGTTGAAGCTTATTACACTCGTCAGTGTATTCTTCAGAACACTGCTGCCTTGACTCAGTCTGAATTATCTGTTGTCGATTCTCATTCCGCGTCTGGATCTACTTCATCACTATCTATGGGAGATTTACAGGATATGGTTAATCAGGTTCATCTTCCATCTTCCAGTGCATCCAACACTGCTCTTTCTACGACATCAGGTAATTCTCCTACATGGCTACTTGATTCTGCTTGCTGCAATCATATGACTTCTTCTACTGATGTTGTATCTACACACACTACCACTTCTCTTCCTACCATATACACTGCCAATGGTTCTCCTATGCACGCCTCTCATCTTGGTACTATCTCTACACCAGCTTTATCTGTTTCCAATGTTTATCAGATTCCCCAACTTACTCATAATCTTTTATCTGTTGGGCAACTTAATGAACTTGGTTTTTCTTTAACCTTTTCTTCTACTGGTGTTGTTGTGCAGGATTCTCAGACGGGGCAGTCGTTGGGACCGCCCGTAAGGTCGGAAGGCTGTTTGAGCTCGTCTCTTTTCATCTCCCTTCTTCTCGCCTATCTGCTTCTGCCGTTTCTGGAATGAGCACTTTTTCTCTTGCTTTATGGCATTCTCACCTTGGTCATGCATCTGTTTCTAGGGTTAAACAACTAGTTTCTAGGGGTTTGTTAGGTTCAGTTTCAAATAAGAGTTTTGATTGTATGCCTTGTCAATTTGGCAAACAAACTACTTTACCTTTTAATAACAGTGTTTCTCATGCTATTTCTCCTTTTGATCTTATTCATTTTGATGTATGGGGTCCTTCTCCCATTACTACACAGGGAGGGTCACGTTATTTTGTTATTTTTGTGGATGATTTTTCTCGATATACTTGGATTTATCTTTTCAAAAATCGTTCTGAACTTTATCAAATATATCGTGACTTTACTAAAATGATTGAAACACAGTTTTCTAAACCCATCAAAGTTTTTCGATCTGATAATGCCCAATAATATAAAGCAAATGAATTTCTTGATATTCTACATCAATTTGGTACTCTTCCTCATTCTTCTTATGCTGGCACATCTCAGCAAAATGGCAGAGCTGAGCGCAAACTTCGACATATTCTCGATGTTGTTCGTGCTACCACTATTGCTGCTTCTACTCCTCACTTTTGGGGGGAAGCTGCTCTCACTGTCGTTTACACCATCAATCGGTGTCCTTCTCCTATTGTTCAAAATCAAACTCCTTATGATCTGCTATTTGGTTCTTCTCCATCCTATGACTTACTCAAAGTCTTTGGATGTGTCTGTTTTGTTCTTCTTCAAGATCATGAACGAAACAAACTTCAGTCTCGTTCTCGATTATGTTGTTTTCTTGGGTATGGAATTGGTCAAAAAGGTTATAGGTGTTATGATCCAATCAGTAAACGTCTTCGTGTTTCTCGACATGTGATCTTTTGGGAACACAAAATGTTTCACAAACTACCTCATGTCACTGTTTCCTCTGTTTGATCCTATTCCTGATCTCTTTCCTACTTTTCCTGAGCAATCTCCCCCTTCTATTCCTGATATACCTTCTACTGTGTCTGATGAGCCTCCAGCACCGATCTTCGACGAGCCCACTGATACTGTTCCAGCTGTGGATCCTGCTGGTCCTTCTGACCCTCATGCACCTCGCCGCTCTCATCGGGTAACTACACTTCCTTCTCATCTTCGTGACTTCCATTGCGTTTCTACTCTTGCCTCTCTCCAGGAACCTCAGACTTTTCGTGAGGCTTCCTCTAACCCTTTATGGCAGCAAGCTATGAAAGAAGAGTTGGATGCATTACATAAGACAGGAACATGGGATTTGGTTGATCTTCCTTCTGGTAAATCTGCTATTGGTTGTAAATGGGTTTATAAGATCAAGACTCGGTCAAATGGTACTATTGATCGCTACAAGGCTCGTTTTGTTGCCAGGGGTTTTACTTAGGAGTATGGGATTGATTATGAGGAGACTTTTGCTCCAGTGGCTCGACTTTCTTCTGTCAGGACTCTTAGTGCCATTTCTGCAGCTCGCAAATGGCCACTCTTTCAGATGGATGTCAAAAATGATTTTCTTAATGGTGAACTCTCAGAAGAAGTCTATATGAAGCTTCCTCCTGGTTTTTCTCACCCTCCGGGGTTTCCTCATAGAGTATGTCGACTACGGCGGGCACTTTATGGTCTTAAGCAAGCTCCTCGAGCCTGGTTTGCCAAATTCAGCTCTACTATCTCTCAGCATGGTTTTTCAGGCAGTTCTTTTGATACAGCTCTTTTTCTGAGACGGTCTGATCATGGCATCACTATTCTACTATTGTATGTCGATGATATGATTATTACAGGTGATGATATGCAGGGTATTCAGGATCTAAAGCACTTCCTTGGTCGACAGTTCGAAATGAAAGATCTTGGTCCTCTTAATTACTTTCTTGGTCTAGAAATTTCTTCTTCTACAGATGGTCATTATCTTACTCAGGCCAAGTATACTTCAGATCTGATTTCTCGAGCCAGTATCACTGATAGCAAGATAGTCGACACCCTTATAGAGTATAACTGTCGCCTTAATTCTCATGATGGCGAATCTCTATCTAATGCTACTCTTTATAGATAGCTTGTTGGGAGTCTAATTTATCACACTGTTACTCGTCCTGTCATTTCCTATGCAGCTCATGTAGTCAGTCAGTTTATGGCTGCACCTCGATCTCCTCATTATGCTGCTGTTCTCAGGATTCTTCGATATCTGAAAGGCACCATTTTTGATGGACTTCACTTTTCTTCCCATTCTTCATTAACGCTTCAGGCATATTCAGATGCAGATTGGGCAGGTGATCCTACTGATCGTCGATCTACTATAGGATATTGCTTTCTTCTTGGTGATTCTCTTATCTCTTGGAAAAGCAAGAAACAAACAGTTGTTGCTCGTTCCAGCACTGAAGCAGAATATAGAGCACTGGCAGCTACCACAGCTGAACTTATTTGGTTACGTTGGTTATTACAGGATCTTGGCGTTGATTGCTCCACTGCAACTAAACTTCACTGTGATAATCGAAGTGCTATTCAAATTGCTCACAATGATGTCTTCCATGAATGTACTAAACATATTGAGATTGATTGTCACTTCATTCGTCATCATTTGCTTCAGGGTACACTCATACTTCAGTCTGTTTCCTCTCATGATCAGTTAGCTGATATCTTCACAAAACCTCTTCCTCCAGGAACTTTTCGAGGTTTAGCTTCCAAACTCAAAATGGTTTCTCTTAAACCACCATGAGTTTGAGGGGGGATGTTAGATTATATGTAATTGATTGTAATTGATTCTCAGTGTTAGATTCAGTATAGTCAACTCTAGCTGTTACTAGTTGTTAGTTACCTTAGATAGTTTAGTTTCCATATACTGTATTTTGCTTGCCTATATAAGGCCACCCAATTGTACATGAATACATACATTGAATATACAAAGACTAAGGTCTTTCTTCATTAACGAAAATGATATATATAATAATATGACCTTGTAATCAAAATTTAATATTATTTATATAAAGGGTATTTTGAGAATTAAAATTTGATGACACCAAACTCTAATGTTGACTTTATATATTAGTATAGATTATTAACTAATGAAAAATGACTATGGTCTTAACCATACCTGAGAGATGTAGTCAAGTTAAAGATTTATGTTGCGTTTGACGTAGCTTCCTACAAATGAAAGTCATTTTTTAAGAAGTGATTCCTAGGATGGACTTTTTAAAAAATCATTTTAGAAAAAAAAAAACAAAAAACAAAAATCAAAGAAGGTATATGGCAAATGTACATTTTAAAAGTCCTTATATATATATATAGGTACACTTGATGCATCTTGCATCAGGTGACCTCCTCTACAGCCACCTATGATGAAAATTTTTAAAAACTGACCGTTGGATTAGATACCCCTATAATGTATGTCACGTGCCAAAAATCACAGTGATCCAACGGTTGGTTTATGAGAAAACTGACTGCTAAAAAATGATAACATTTTAAAGAACAAAAAAGTCATAGTTTTTTAGCAGTCAGTTTTCTAGAAACCAACCATTGGATCACTGTGATTTTTGGCAGACATGACATACATTACATGGGTATCTAATCGGTTTTTAAAATTTTTTTATCACAGGTGGCTGTAGAGGAGGGCACCTGATGCAAGATGC
>JAESVK010000958.1:847709-870700 GCA_017140935.1 Hamamelis virginiana
TTTTTTATCACAGGTGGCTGTAGAGGAGGGCACCTGATGCAAGATGCATCAAGTGTACCTTATATTAGCATCTCTGTATATATATATATATAAAAGTATGAAAGTTATTCTTCTTACAAACTTGGATTTTCAAAAGTAAATTGTTTTACTTCTTCTAAATGGACTTCCAAGTAAATGACTTTTTATAAAAGTCCAGAAAAGAAGAACTCACCAACACACTATTTTTTTTTTCCCCGAAATGACTTTTAAGGCTATGAAGTTCATTTGGAGACTCCCAAAAGCTATGCCAAACACCACCTTAGATATCTAGTTACCTCCATGAATTCTTTTAACTTGTCTACAATGTAGTCACCCTCCTCTTCATTGCATAAAAACATAAGTTTGTTTCATATTTGGAACATACATGAGACATGTGCATACGTGTTTTTTAATAGAAAAAAAAAAGGTACATATGTACACTTAAGGTTTGTTTGTTTTGTTTTGTTTTGTTTTGTTTTTTTTTTTTTTTGACAATCGATCCAATTTATGAAAAAAAAAAAAAATACCAAACACCACCATTGCTTACCTCTATCATAGAAAGTAACAAAAGTGTCTACGGCTCTAGCACAATTTGTACATCTTGGAACGATACTAAAACCCTTAATCTCAACTTCAATAAATACCACTGTAATGTCTTCACAAACGACCTCTATATATGGAAAATAGTAGCAAAATAATTTGGTTGATGGCAATGGTGCTTTTCGATGCTTCATTGTATGCATGAAACATAGTCATAGTCCCCATTTGAGAGAGAGAGAGAAGTAGTGAAATGTAGATGCCATTGAAGTTGCAGAAATGGAGGATCCACGATTCGATGATCTAATCTCTTGAAGCTTGCAAAAAAAGCTCAGTGAAAATACACCCTGGACAATGAAAATACACACAGGTTGATGGCAATGGTGCTTTTCGATGCTTCATTGTATGCATGAAACATAGTCCTCATTTGCGAGAGAGAGAGAGAGAGAGAGAGAGAGAGAAATGTAGATGCCATTTAAGTTGCAAAGATGGAGGAACCACGATTCTATTATCTAATCTCTTGAAGCTTGCAAAAAAAAAAAAAAAAAAAAGCTCAGTGAAAACACAAGAAAGCAAAAAAATATATATATATATAGTGAAAACACAAAAAAAGACAATGAAAATACACACAGGACACTAAAAATAGGACAGTGAAAAAATTAAACCCAAAAATAGATAGTGAAAATACACCATAAATAGTGAAAATATGACAATGAAAATATACTCAGGACTGTGAAAATAAGCAGTCAAAATACACTCAAGGGTAGTTCCACCATTTTGAAAAATATTTTTAAAACATTAGGACTTTTCACATGAAACAACTTTTAAATAAAACTTTTTGCATGAAATAATTTTTAAATAAGACCTTATGAAGGAACGAAATTTTTGGAGGACTTTTCGCATTAAACTTTTATTAAGTAGGACTTATCACTAAGATCCCCTAAGTTAGGGGAAATTGGCTAAATGTCCTATTTTAAAAGCTTTTCATACCTAAAGTCTTCATAAAAGATCTTTCTTTATGGCATGAATTGGACAAAAATATCCCTATTTTCCAACAACCTTCAACATCACCTCCACTCCCAAATCAGAGTTCACTACCCTGCCGGAAAATCAGATTTCACTACGCCGGAAATGCATTTCACTATTCCAAAAACCGCATTTCACTATGTATTTCACTATGCTGAAAAATGCATTTCACAACGCTCGAAACGCGTTTGACTATGCCGAAAAAAAAGAAGTCTTTTTCCCTACTCCCAACAACCAAACAAAAAGTAAAAGAAAATCTAAAAAATAATAATCTTCTGCAAATTAGAGCAGTAAGTCGAAGATAGAGAAAGAGAAAAAAGGGGAGAGAGAAAGAGAGATATGAACTGTGAGTCCGTCGGCGATGGTCTGGAGCAGTCACGGAAGACATCATAAGTTTGTGAGATGCACTAATGGTTTGGAGATTATGATCTGGAGATAAAATTGGAGAAGGATAATAAGAGGATGAGGTGCGCACTGCAGAGTAGTAGATCAAACTGCAAAATCGCCGCCGATGTCAGATTCGGTGAAGAGCCACCGCCGATTGACTCTAATTTTAGAGACAATGATCTGGAGATGGAATTGGAGAAGAATAATAAGAGGAGGAGGTGCTCACTATAGAGCAATAGATCAGACTGCAAGACTGCCGCCAATGTCAGATCCGATGAAGAGCCACCGCCAATCGACTCTAATTTTATTGCCAATGAGCTTTTTCGGTCGTCCATGACACAGATCCCACAAAATTTCAACAACATTTCTCACAAATCTTCGAGGAATGGATAAGTTGGATCCCTTCTCCAGCATAGTGAACCTTGGTTGCTTTTTTTTTTCTTATTCTCCCATAGTCCGGCCATGGCAAGACTGCCGCCAAAGGATCTCCCATTCTCTATTGTTCTCCTCCATCATCACTAAACTACAAATGAGTTCGTTGTAGCAGCGGTGATAACGCTCGCGACATGCGCACAGGTCCGACAATCTAGTTTCCTATTTCTCTCTCCTCCTCTCTCTGTTCGTGGTTATACTAGATATTTTTTGTTTGGATGTCATAGGGGCAAATTTGTCACAATGAAAAATACAATTTATAAAAGGGAGGGGCTATTTGCAGCACAGCATTTACTAAAGGCAGTCCATTTTCTAAATACAACCCACCCATTTGTATTTTTACTAAAAGCAGCACAATAAAAATTTAATTAATATTCTCATCTTATCCCTTTACTAATACAACCCATTACATAACAAAAATACTATAAGCAATCCATACCCCAACACCAAACCTAAAACATATTATCCCAACACTTTCATTTTAGGTTTGTTTATATATTATTGGTAAACATCATACTTGAAATAAACTTACTTCAAAACATGAAAAATAGCGTTTTATAACCATTAAGGTATAATGGTGTTACGAAAAAACTCATGTTTTGATCGGAAAATTGAAAAAAAAAAAATGTGTTCGTGTTCGCATTCGGACTGCTAATGCCGAATATGAAGCTTTAATATTTGGTAAGTTAATGCCGAATATGAAGCTTAAGTATTCGGTAAGCTAATGCCGAATATGAAGGTTTACTATTCGGCAATTTACATATTCGGCATTAGTTTTGGGAAGACTGCAAACTACATTCGATTTTTTGAAGTGGAATATAATATTTCATATTCGGCATTAACTTACCAAATATTAAAGCATTATATTCGGCATTAGCAGTCCGAATGTGAGCACAAACACATATTTCTTTTTTTCAATTTTTCGATCAAAACATGGGTTTTTTTCGTAACACCATTATACCATAATGGTTATAAAACGCTACTTTTCATGTTTTGAAGTAAGTTTATTTCAAATATGATGTTTACCAATAATATACAAACAAACCTAAAATACAAGTGTTGGGGTAATATGTTTTAGGTTTAGTGTTGGGGGTAATGGGTTGCAAATAAAATTGTGTCTTGTATTTAGACTTGGGGCATTTATGGCATTTTAAAACTTTTATTTTGTATAGTAATGGGTTGCCTAAAAATTAGTGGGCTGTAATTAGAAAAGGAAAGATTTGAAAAAATAAAAATTTTAAATGGACTGCCTTTAGTAAATATTGTGCTGCAAATAGCCCCTCCCTTTATAAAAATAGGACTTTATGCATTAAAACTCCTTTAAGTAGAACTCTAGCCATTAAAAATCATAAATGAGGTATTTTCTAAATAGGATTTTACCTATTAAAACTCTTCCAAGAATGCCTTGACATGACAACAAATATTATTATAGAAAAAATATAGTTTTGAAAATAAAAAATAAAAAAAATCACAAATCAATATATTAATAACTTTTCTTAATATGCATATTTTTTGGAATAGTTCTATTTTTATGTAACAGAAGGAGCAGGACTTTTGGCTAAATTTTCCCATAAATTATATTGACCGGATTATTTCTCATTACATGAATTTCTCGACACCCAATGCAACCTAAACTTAAAAAAAAAAAAAAAAAAAAAACCAACCGTAAAAAAGTTCGAACGAAAAAAACAGAAGAAGAAAAAAAGGGCACATTCGGTAATTTACATCCAACCGCGCGTCTAGATCTCAATTTGAATTCCCGCGACAACCACCCCTTCCTCTTTCTCTCTCTCTCTCCAAAACTCCGACACGAAACTGACGAAAGGGAATTTGAATTTTTGAACCCGCCATGTGAGCGTTTCTCTCCCTCCCCTTTTAACGGTCTCTTTCTCTCTCTAACTTTTTCTCTCTCCTAGGTTTGATCCATAAAAAACAACAAGACGATTCAAGTAAATGACGTCTCAAATCTCTCAACCCTTTTCGTCATTTGCGGAAAAAAAAGAAATATCAGAACCAGAATCAATCTCCGTAAGCTGTTGAGAAATGTCGTCGTCTTTGGCCTCTCGAGACTCTTACACCGGAAACCAATATATCTACAGCCGCAAAGAAAAATCTCTCGGAGTCTTGTGCTCTAAGTACTCTCTCTCTCTATATCTATATAGATATAATAGCTTGTTAGATTTCAAGTCATCCTCAATTACTATTATTATTATTTTTGGGTGTAGTTTCTTGAGCTTATATAATCGAGAAGGCGTTGAATCGATTGGACTGGACCACGCGGCAAGCAGATTAAGTCTTTATCTGATCTTTGGTTTCTGCATTGTTTGTTTTATCTATTTTTAAGGTTCTGGTCACTGATTGTGTTTATGGAATCCGTATGAGCGCGCAGGAGTTGAGCGGCGACGCATATACGACATTGTCAATATATTGGAGAGTGTTGGCGTAAGATCTTTAATTTATTTTCTTCTTATTTTTGTTGGATTTGTGTTTTGTTACAACTGAATTGGCTTATTCATTAGGGTTTTGATTTATTCAGGTCCTAGCGAAGAAAGCTAAGAATGAGTATTCTTGGAAGGGATTTGGAGCAATGCCTCGGGCTTTAGAGCAGCTTAAGGTATGTGTTTATATACACACGTTTGTTTATCGTGTTTTAAGAGATTTTGAAGTGAGAAATCTGTTCTAATTTGTGTTTTTGACCTTTTACAGGAAGAGGGCTTGAGAGAGAACTTCAATGTCTCAGATTGCAACTCTGCAAATGTATGTTTAGCTACCGTTTTGTTCAAGGAAAATATTTCAAGGGAAATTATTTCTCGAGGAAAAAAAACAAAGGAAGATAAAACTTTAGTTGTAAAGTGGAACTTTTTGCAAGACTAGTTGAAGAGACATGAAAAATTCTCCCTATAAAAATATAAAATATCAATAGAGATAGGTGGAGTTTTCTTCAAAATAAAAATTGTTCACCGGAAGTTTTTCCAATAACTATTCTACATTGAAATGAATGGACCCTTATATGAATTTCTTACTGTTTTCTAAATTTCGGGATTTTTTTTTTCACCAGGGTTCAAATGATAATGAAGATGGAGGGTCTTTCAATCGAAAAACTGAGGTGCAAGGTGATTCTTCTGCTTCATCAAAACATGGTAACTTTATTTTCCGTATTCTGTCATTTGGTTTTGTAATATATATTACTATATATAAATATATATATTTATTTAGTTTTCACTTCATGTGTTCTCCATTAATCTGTTCATAATGTCACATATGAGTCCATATTGAACTTGTTTTTAGGAAATACAGAGTTTATGAACTGGCTGAGGCTAGCATTTTCCAATACGATATATGGACTTACTTGGCTTAGATGTTTGTTCTTATAGACAACAGAAGAGAGAAATCTTTGGGACTTCTCACGCAGAATTTTGTCAAGCTTTTCCTTTGTTCAGATGTAAGCTAACTTTTTTATATTGTATTTTATGGTATAAATTCTTAATTTATCTTTTATCTGGTTTGATCCTTTCAATTCAATTTTTTAGATGGATTTGATCTCCCTTGATAATGCTGCAATGGCACTACTCAGTGATGCCCACAATTCAACAGCTATGAGAGGTAATTAATAACCTTCCCATAACTCTTTCTGTCTTGATTGTTTTTTCTGAACAATAGGAAAAAAGGGATTGTTTTTTTCTGAACAATAGGAAAAAGGACCCTTTTACTCTCCCTGATTCTCTCTTTCTTCAGCAGCAAAAGTTAGACGACTTTATGATATTGCGAATGTGTTGTCTTCGATGAATCTCATTGAGAAGGTAATATATATTCCCAAAAAAGAGCTCTGCAAGTGAACTGAAAATTATTAGTAGAACGAATTTATCTATTTTTTTTCATCAGTTCTAGATGTTTCTTTTTATTGATTTGCAGACCCATCACCCAGAGAGCAGGAAACCAGCATTTAGGTGGTTAGGAATGAAAGGAAACCCTAAGAATGGATCAGTAACTGCTTTGGATTGGAATGATTCTAAGAAGAGATTGTTTGGGACTGAAATTACAAACATTAGTTCAAAGAGAAGTAAGATGGATTCCTCAAGTGATTGCAAATTAAAACAGAAGATAGATACACCAATGCACACGAAACATAGAGATATAGAAAATGACAATGACAGGAGCGAATTGAAGCAGCATTCAAAACATAACTCTAAGGGTTTTGTGTATGGTCCCTTCGCTCCTGTCAATGTATCTAAAGTAGGAGATTCTGAAAACAGAAGTGTGAAACAAGTTCAGGACTGGGAGAGCCTAGCTTCAACTTATCGTCCTCAATATCGCAACCAAGGTACCTTTTTAGACTATATTCCTTAAATTCCTAAGGATTATGTCAAAGTAGTGTTTTGGCCATAGACAGCTTTCTTATTAAATTTGATGGAGTTGAAATGGCTGATATTTACCATTTTCCATTGATGTTTTTCATTCTATTTTTTCCCCAAGTAGCATGCTTTCTCTCCTGTGATAAAGGTTCAGAACTAAAAAATTTATGTCAGCCTGAAAAATCAATAAGCAAATTGTTTCAGAGTAATTGCTAGGGTTCCATGCTTAGATTAGCTACGCTCTTGAATTCTACTGGCCTGGCATTCATAATTGGCCAGATTATAACTCCAGATTGGTTGCTTGAGAGATTCACGGATTACGCATCATGTACAATGTAGTTTTGCAAATTGATTTCCATGTTATTTGCATGTCATGAACACTTATGTTACACTTTATATATAACTGGTGCAGCGTCTAAATGAAGATGGGTTTGTTAATGGTGTGGCAGTTCTGAATGATCTCTTTGCTCATTACATGGAGGCGTGGAAGTCATGGTACCTTGAAGTTTCTGAGAAGAAACAGATACATCAAATATCATGATGCACTTCTCTCTTCCCCTAACTCCAGATAGCCAAATTACACAAGTTCAATAACAAAAGTTCAGATTTCTTTTCTTTTCTTTTCTTTTTTCTTTTTTGTTTTTGTCTCAACATGAGATATACAGCTTTAGGTTTGATGTATTTTCTTGATGCACCTGCTGGAATAGTTATCACCCATTTTATATATCATAAGCCCTTCTCATATTCTTATGTTTTTATTCATTTCCATGGTTAATGTAATGTTCCAATTTTTCAGTTAGGATTTGTGAATATGCAATTAGTCCCTGGATGATAAAAGTGATATTTTAATTCCGATGCCAAGTTCATTTTTTTTGGTTGGTTGATATAATCAGGACTCCCAATGCTTTTTACATTTTTTGTTAACTTGAGAGTTGTGACAAACTCATGGTTTCTAGCTTTTGTAAAAGTTCAAACGTTATACTTTGCTAGAGTTTTAACTCCCCCAAATTTTAGTAATGAATTGGATTCTAGCTTCTGGATATATGCAGTTGAAGGATGGGCAGTACTAATCCTGGTGTTGAATATCTTGTTTGTTAATTTGATGCTTAAGAAAATACATTCATGTGATAAATTTATGTTGAAACTTTCAATATATAAGGAAAAAGGCCATTACTAAGTGTCGGTCTTGCTAAAGTGAGGTTCTATTAATGTGTTGCCTCTTTGGTATATTTAGGGAACACTTGAGAAATGGTTCGTGCATATGAAAATGCACAAGAAATGGTACAAATACATCTTTTAAGCATTGTTCACTTCAATAAATGCAAATTAAACAAGTATCTTAAAGGCATACATTAATAGGACCTAAAAAAGTCAGGTGACTTAATTAAGCAAGTTGAAAATTGAGAGACATTTCGTTCAAGTCTGTAATCACCGAATACAATGCCAAGGAAACTGTTGCATACATTGGAATAAAACCAGAGAATTCTGGCCTTTGGCATTCAGTCTTTATGGGGTTTCCACGGTGTAGGTTTCAGTGACATTAGAATTTGGCAACTTATATGGCCATTGGATTGCATTCTCTGCCAGCAAGCTTATTTCTTGTGAAGATTTCTCTCTCCATTTGATTATATTATTGATGCCGTGTGTATTCTTTTGGTGTTTGGGTTCTTCACTACAAAGACTACCGATTGAAAACTGTTATATTTTGGATAAAAATTGTACATGAATAGTCGTGACTATTCATGAACAATCGTGACTTTTCTTTAAGGTCACGTCTATTCATGGTGTTCCTACATAGAGTTGTATCTCTTCGGAAATTGGTGAAGGGTTGCACCTTTGCAAGGAGGGTTATGTTTGTTCGGATTGCACCTCTTCTGCAAAGGGTTGTGTTTGGTGCCTTTCAGCACTTCACGAAAAGGCACCAGTGAGTCTATAAATAGGACATGGTTTAGGCCATTTCATTCATTCATTCGATTGCATTTCTGCATACTGTCATTGAAAGAGATATAGCATTTCTGGTTCGCCGAGTCTGCAGATTGTAGTGCTTCCTCTATTAGACGTGATCATTGTATCTTGGGAGGCAGACGTCCATCAAACTCTAAGCACCGAGTGGAGGGGCGAAATCTGTCTTAAGGACAAAGTGTCCAACACTTGCCTTGATCAATTTCTGCACCAATCAATTTCTACTGCGAGTTTATTTCAATTTTCTGGAAGACTTGTAAGTCATTTATTTAAGTGCAATTATTATATATATTCTGTGTTAGTCTTCTTCATCTTTTAGGTATATAATTATGTATTTTACAGAATTAATATACATTCTGTTTTATTCTTTTAATTTCATTGTTTTTGTTATTTAACACAATATTATCAAATTCTAGATAATCCAAATTCCAAGTTCAAATTTTTCCAACAATAACAACAATTGAATTTTAGGGATTGTTTGGCAACATTTTTTATTTCACCATTATATGGTAAGTTTATTTATTTATTTTATAAAATTTATTTAGCTAAATAAGACATAAATATCTTTTCTTATTTAAAAAAAAAAAATTTAACAAAAGCTAATCTCTTTAACACTCAAATAACAGTAAGAAAATAGACTTAACTGGATTCAATTTTCAAAATTTTCAAAATTTACAAAAAGACCCTTACAAACTTCAACAAGGGGCTCACTGGAATAAGGAATCAAAGCTACAGAACAGACTACTCCATTAATGGGTGGCTCAGATTATTAGTGTTAGCAAGGCAGAATTAGAAAAATACATTCTGCCCTATCACAAATTTGGACAACCAAGTAGGCATTATCAACATGATTTCTTTTTCATTGTAACAATGGGATTGTGGATATATATATATTACCCTCTCTCTAGAGAGAGAGAGAGAGAGAGAGAGGGTAAGATAGCACTATAGCAGTCTGTCAAAAGTGGGGTCCAAATCACATAAAATGTGGTCTTAAGTCTTTGTGGAGGAAGCTTACAAAGTGACAAGCCATGAGCACCACTTATTTGTTGGTCCACTTATTCTGAATTGTAATGGTCTACAGAAAGAAAATGGACCCACCACGGATTTCCAAAATTTCTTTGTTATGATTCCTAAAACAAATGTTTAGTAGGCCCAATATGGTTTCCTGTGGTCCTTAATATCCTCTAGTTGAATAGACTAGGGATTATAATTAGTAAGAAAAATATTAATTGTCTCACAGCGTTCTGTTCTTTTATTTTATGTGAAAAAGCCGTCAAAATAGTAAAATTCGTTATTGTATTATTCATAACTCTGAGAATTTGGAGACACAAAATTTTATGGGGAAATTGGACAAACGTAAGAAGCTTTTCATGTTTAAAGTTCTTTCCAAAGATCTTTTATACCAAAAGCCATTTTGGCATGAATTGGACAAAAATATCCCTCTTCCCAAAAAACCTTCAACGTCACTTCCACCCCCAACCCCGGATTTCACTACGCCAGAGATGCATTTCACTATGCCGGAAACTGCATTTCACTACTCATTTCCGACATTTCATTACGTCGGAAAATACATGTCATTGTGCTGGAATATTGATTTTTACTAAGTCGGAATCCGATTCCACTACACCTAAAAAAATAATAAAAAATAATAAAAAAAAAACTTTCTTTTTTCTACATTTTCCTAGCAACCAAATAAAAAATTAAATTTTACAAAAAAATAAAAAGAAATAAAAAGAACTTTGAAATCTCGAAATTTCCAAAACGATGTCGGGAACCAATATTATGATGATAAATCAAATATCTAACAAGCAAGATCATGGTCATTCAAGTGAACAACTTCTACTGACGCGATGGTAATTCATTTTTCTTTTTCATTTTATCTGACAAGATGGAGGCGGCTGGGGGGCTAAGCAGGGCCATGTTGATAACATGTTGATATGATAAGTTAAACTTATGGATTCATGAATTCGTTGATCAAGATCTTGCCTTTACAAATCCAAGATCATCAGTGGACTTTAGGAATCCCTTGGCCAGCAATCGACGCCGCTATAATTGAATTCATACTCAGACTAGCATATTTCCAATTACTTCAGTTTCTGACTTAATTAGGTTAATTTTACATTCGATTCACATCATAGTGGAAACTATCCACAGCTTCACAGCAGCTGAGGTTAATTTTACATTCGATTCACATCATAGTGGAAACTATCCATAGCTTCACAGCAGCTGGCAAGCAGTTAGGCAAAGATTAAAACAATGCAGCTGAAGATCATAATACCACTGATACTAGTTCGATTGCCATAGATTTCCACTGATGATCTGTTGCTTCCTCCGACATGTAATGGCCTCCAGTGAACCTCAGATCTTCGGTTAATCTTCAGATCTGGCTATGAATTTGAGTCAAAACTCTCTCTCTCTCTCTCTCTCTCTCTCTCTTCTGATCTCTTTTGTGGTGGCTTGAGTGGAGGTGGTTTTTGGGGTAGTTTAGTCTTAAAAGATATTAATAAGTTTAGGACTTAATCCAATAAAATCTTCGTGAATAGGAGTTATGACAATGAAAAACCTTTAAGAGGACTTTAAGCATGATTTGCCTTTAAAATAGGACTTTTAGCCAAATTTCCCAAAATTTATTTGCAATTAAAGAGTTAATATTGTGTTTTATATGTGACAATTGGTGTGGCAATATTACTTCAAAGCTATATTTATAATTGACATGATATTTTCATCAACTATATATATATATATAAAAGCTATCCTGTTAGGACATCATTACGTTATTTATCGTAAGGACATCCCTTCTAGAAGCCATAGGAATAATACTTTGAAAAACCTACCATTCGATTAGATAATCTTCTTATGAATGTCATGTGTGCCAAAAATCATAGTGATCCGATAATCGGTTTTCAAAATACAATCCATGAAATGCTTTGACAGTATTTACCGTTGGATGCTGTCAAAGTTATTTAAATGTCTGTATTTTAAAAATCAGCCGATGGATCACTGTGATTTTTGGCAGACATGATATATATATATATAAAGATTATCTAATCCAACAGTCGATTTTTTTAAAAATACGTCTCCCAGTGAAAGTGTCCTTACAATAAGTACAAAATTTATATGCTTTATGTAGAGCCAATCACAAACCCTAAACACATAATATGGATTCAATTTTATGTGAGTGGCTGGGATGACTTAAAATCTTAATGATTTGAGATTCATATTAATATTCAAAATTATCGATTCACTAACTTGGCGGCAAAGCCGATCAACAAAATAGACAAAATGAGTTAGGATCTTAAATAGTATTTTTTTTTTTTTTTAAAAGCCGAGTAGGTATTCAAACCATCCACTCGATACGCATAAAGATATCACCTACTTTACATCAGTTAATGTTCAAATAATAAAATTGGTAGTTGCACCTGACATATAAGTAAGAATATTGATTGTTCTACTTCGCGAAGTTGAAACCTAAAGAGTTGTGATCCATAATATATTTCATAATTTATTGATTAATTCATCGACTTGGCAGCAAAATCCATCCACTAGGATATTGAGACAAACAAATCTATAAATAAAATTAAAAAGAGAAATACGTGCATGGTTTGAATCCATTTGATGTGATTACGCAATATGAGTTAAGATCTTAAAGAGTTATATTTTTAAAATTTTTATAATTTTTTCCATTAAATATTCGAACCTTAATTTAGTTTCTATATATATATAATGACATCACATTTTCTCTCTATTAATGAAAAATAAAATGAATAACTACTTTATTCAAAAATACAAATATCAAAACTAATTGTACCACTTCATAAAATTGAATCTTAAAAAGTGGAGATGCATAGTATTATTCAAACGAAATATTAGTATGTTACCTATATATTTCTCACGTCTTTAAGCAATGGTCTCATATGTATGAACAGTCTTTATTATTTTTTAAAAAAAAATTGCAAAATTATTTTATTAATACAATACATCATCTATCTGTTAAAATGGATAAAAACATAAAAATAAAATAGACGATGAAATAACATTATTATAATTTTTTTTTTTTCATAGTTACGTACATATATAAGTTTATGTGAGGGTTTGGATTTTTAGTCAATGCAGGATTGGAATCTTGAAAAACCAACCGTTTGATTAGATATTTTTCTTATACATGTCAGGCATGCTAAAATTTCATGGTTATCTGACAGTGGGTTTTTAAAATACAAACTATGAAAAACTGTAATAGTTTTTACCGTCCGATACTGTAATAATTTTTCGTAGTTTGTATTTTAAAAGGGGTGATTCTATTGTGACCCACCCATATTGTTAGTGGCACCTATCAATTAATAAAAATTTTATTACTATTGTACCCACAAGTAAATTTACTATTAAGGGTAATATTAGATAAATAAAATAAGTCAAAATAAATCATATTACTTCTTGCACCCACCTTCTTTTTCCTACGTTCATAACTTTTCCATAAACCCTACATTCACAAACCTTTACACTTTCTTTTAACTTTTTGAAAACTCTAAAAAGAAAATATATTTATTAATCAATAGACAATGAAGTGGTCATGTGGGATGATTTCAACAATGAAAAGGTACATTTTTTTAAGTACGATTCAACTTTCTTTTGTTATTTTAATTTTAAATTCGCGCCTTTGTTCAGCTCTAGCTGTGATATTGGATATCAATCAATGTTTAGATAGGAGTAATTGAATATATCACCATGTTCAGTCACTCCAACCGAATATAGTGATATGTTGACTACCCTAATCGAACATATAAAAATGTTCAACAAGTGGTGTTGAATATTACAGAATGTTCAGTAAACACTAGTAGAATATCATCCTATGTTCAACAGCCGTTAGCCGAACATATAAGAATATTTAAATCTTCTATGGGATAAATGGCGGAGTGGTTGGGCTGCTCTCTTTGTGAAGTGAAAAAAACAAGCTTCTTTTTAGATAAAATAATACCAAAAAAAAAAAAAAATGGGGCTTTTTGGTATCATGTGAGTTTATAAAAGAAACATTTGTAATGGGGTTGGTTGAGTTGGGGTTAGTTTGGGTATTACAGAGGGTGTAGGTAGCAAAAATTAAATTTTATAATTTTATTAGTAGGTGTGTGAGCAAGTGAATGCCACTAGCATTATAAGTGGGTGGCAATGGAATCACCATTTTAAAAATCAACCATCAGATTGCTGTGGTTTTTGGCTTACATGACATTTATACAAAAAATATTTCATGGAACAGTTTGTTTTTAAAAATATTAATTCTATAACGACTAAAAATCTAAATTCTTATATAAGCTTATATACTTATGTATTTATAAGAAAAAAAAAAATTCAAACATTATTATTAGAGGATATAACCCATAACCCCCTAGTGTAGTCGTAGACGACCCAAAACCTCTTCCGAAAAAGTCAAAATAATATATTTACCTATTTATTATGATCTGACCAATATACCCTCCATTTATTACTGCAAGTTCAAATTTGTTATCAAAATCAGTTGGGGCGACAATGATGATAAGGACATCACCTCGATTTTCTTGGTGGCGAGAAATGGAACATATCCCTATTTGGAAGGATGTGCTGAAGCACATTTCGGCTGAATCAAAATGTGGTTTCCGACCTAGACGGAGCTTGGAAGCTTCGGTAAGAAAGCGTCAAAGCGGGAAGAGCCTGCCCCTACCGTCGCCGCCGAGAAGCTTGAGAAAACCGGTAATGGCGAAATAAAGTCAGTGAACTTTTTTCGAAAGTGATAGAATATGAAATTAAAACCCTAAAAAATCAATTTTAGGTTTTAATTTATTTAGAATAGGTTTTTTTTTTTTAGTTTGAATAGTGTTCTACTCATAAAACTACCGACTATATATTGAGTTTAGAATTAGTTAATTTTTTATTTTTTATTTTTTTTATATTTCTAGTTCATTTGTTCATAAAAGCTGGTTGTGAAGGTAAATAAACATATTTGACAAACAAATGTGACCCAAAAGTGTATCCTTTGTATTTGATTTTTGATTTTTTGTTGAGGGATTTTTGATTGTGTGTGCAAGGAATAGGTAAAAATACCTATTTGTAGTTTAGACATCTCCATATTTTTTGGGTTAAGTTGTATTACCTTCTGCAGCAGGTAAACTTCATTGCAACATGCCAAAATAAGTAAATTTAATAATATAGTTTTTAAAAATAGGAAAATTTACATATTTGTTTAAAGACAAGTATATTTGTAACATGCGGGTCTCATCAGGGGCGAAGCAAGTAATCCTATTTAGGAGAGACGAATTTTAATTGATTATTACTATTTTATCATAATCCAAAAAAATAAAAAACAATTTTGTAAAATTTTTAATTGTGTTAGATTGAGGTACAAAAAAATGTAAAAATTTATGATCCATTGATATGCATGCTACTATCAGGTGCACCTAATGCAACTTGCATCAAGTGACTTGTTTTAGGACCACTTCCATCACATATTATGAAAAAGTGACTGTTGAATTGAATACCCCTCTCATGAATGTCATGTTTGCCAAGAATCACAGTAATCCGATTGTCGATTTCTGAAATAACCGACTAAGAAATAATGGTGACATTTTGAAGAACAAAAATGCCACAATTTTTTGCGGTTAAATTTTTCAAAAACTGACCATTGGATCACTGTAATTTTTGGCAGACATGACATTCATGAGAGGGGTACTCAATCCAATGGTCATTTTTTTCAAAATATGTGATGGAAGTGGCATTTGATGATAGCTTCATAATTAACGCTATCAAATGCTCATTTTTCTCAATAAACACAATTAAGTCATCATTCACAATCAATTGGTCTCCTATTTTGTTACATAATCAATTTTTATAATCTCTATAGCAGAAAATGCTCCCTCCATACTGACAATCGCAGCTGATATAAAGAGGAAAAATAAAAAGAAAAATTATCCAAAAGGTCTTAAGTTTATAGCTTTCCAATTTTATAGCATGAGGTGCTTGAGATTTGGAAATTTTATTTTTGTCTATTTATTATGTTAAAAAAAGTCTTATACTTAGTGGTATAAAAAGCTTTGTTAAGAGCTTATAGGTATATATTCCAAATAAAAATAAATAAGAAAAAAGATGAATAAAAAAGTAAAACGAAAAGGTAGAACAATAATTGAGGGGAAGTATATGCAAAATTTTAATTTTTTATTGAGTATAAATTTTTTTAAAAAAATTTCAGGGGTGGCATTTGCCCCCCTAAGCATCATGTGGCCTCGCCCTTGGGTCTCATATCTAAAAGTCAAAAATTATTAGTGAAAATGATAACTGAAACTGTTTTGAAATCAAAGTCCAAAAACACATAGTAAATAATGAGAGTTTTTACATATAGATAAATTTACATATTTGTTTAAATACATGGAAATAGACATTTTTAACATTCGGGTCTCATATATAAAAGTCAAAAACTGATAATGAAAATAAGAACTAAAATTGATTTCAAATCAAATTCTAAAAACACATAGTGAATAATGAGAGTTTTTACAAATAGGTATAAATACATATTTGTTTAAAGACATGTAAATAGACATTTGTAACATGCGGGTCTCATATCTAAAAGTCAAAAACTGATAATGTAAATGAGAACTAGAAACAGACTTTTAAAGGATCGGTAATCAAAAATCAAAATGGGAAATCATACCTTGTGAACTTGGAACTTTTGGTGGCAGTTGTGAAAAAATAAAAGGTGCAACAGTAGTTTCACGTTTTTTCGTTGCAGTAATAAAGTTTGGTGCAGGCCATTTTTTTACACCATTGAAATTCCTTCTTTGAAGAAACGAATATACCTTAATTAAAATTCAAATTTTGAATTGAATGAAATCTAAAAAACTTTCCATAAATACATAAATTCAGTTACAAACTTTAAAAGGTAATAAAATTCTTCTTAATTTTAATAAAAAATGGCAAATCTGCCAATAAAAAAAAAAAAAATTGACTTTAAAAAATATTAGAGAAATTTTTAAATAATTTATAGAGTATTTTGGGTCTACTAATATAGAATTCAAATTTTAAAGAGTCTATATAATTTTTCTTATTATTATATCCAAAATTTATGATCAAACTTAGCAGCAAAGCCCAACCACTAAGTCCTCGGGTTGGCATTGACTCCAGTGGCACGTAAATCGCACGCCTTTAGTGGCCAACGAAGCACTTTATTACAGTCATCCTCAATTATACGATCCAATGGCAAATGTGTAATTTAATGAAAAAACACGGGGCATCTGCCGAACCAAAGTCGCTACCTACCAAAAAATCTAAAATTGGTGGGCTGAGAGCCAGAGAGAGAGAGAGAGAGGGGAGAGGGTAAGAGAGATTCGACGGAAGCGTGCGAACGGCAGGCCTCCGAAGCAGCCGTCACCAGACATATACAGAGAGAAAGCTTTGGCTCAGCTTCTCTTTAATGGCTGTCTCAGCTAGAGCTTTCTTCCTCTCCCGCATCACCGACCTGTCTCTCAAGCCCCTCCGCTCTCCCCACCCGCCACCACCACCAATATTTTCGCGCCACCTTCTCGCTCGCCCTTTACTTCCCTCCGCCGCCTCCGCCGCAGTCAAAACGCGGCCATCCCCCATCTTGAGCTGTCTTGTATCCGGCGTCGACGGCGGCGGTGTCTCCGATACCAGAAAGTCCGGCTTTGATCGGGAATTCTCCGTAATCGCCAACATGCTTAAGCGAATCGAACCCCTTGACACCTCTGTTATCTCCAAGGGCGTTTCTGATTCTGCTAAGGACTCCATGAAGCAGACCATCTCCACAATGCTAGGCTTGCTCCCATCGGATCAGTTCTCCGTCACTGTTAGGGTTTCGAAGCGTCCTCTCGATCGCCTCCTCGTGTCTTCAATCATCACTGGGTAATTACTTGTCAAAGTTCGAAAATTGAAGTGGACTGTATGTGTGTGTGTGTGTGTATTTATAGAATTATAGAATTATAGTGAAGATTTGATTGGTTTGTGGTTAGGTATACTCTGTGGAACGCGGAGTACCGGATTTCGTTGACGAGGAACTTGGATATTTCTCCCGATAGGTCGAAGAGGCCGAATTGTTCGGAGCAGCTTGAGGTTGAGGATGTGCGGTGTGAGGAGAGTGAGAGTGAAGGTAGTGAGATTAGTGTCGATATTTGCGATGAAGATTTTGAGAGAATGAGTACTCAAATTTTTGGGGATTTGTCTCCTGAGGCTCTAAACTATATACAACAGCTGGAGTCGGAGTTATCAGATGTGAAGCAGGTGAGGTTTTGGTTTGTATTTCTACTGCTATGGTATCTTTATCGATGATACAGCATTTACAATTGAACATCGAAAAGAAACTGATTTAGAGGATATGATAAGTTGAAGGAGAAATTCAAAAGGGTGGAATTTATTATTATTTTTATTATATAAACATGAAGAAGTTTTGTCTTTTTCTCGATACTTGTATATACGTATGAATTTGAATTAGCTTTCCTAAGAAATACTAGGCTAGGCTAGATGTTTTACAAATTATTGACGAGAGATTAAGTTTTGAAGAAGTTCTTTCTAGGGCAGGTTATATGGATGTTCTTCAAATTTGAAGATTACTAGATTCCCCATCTACAATCTTGCAAATTTATTAGTAATTGTAAACATTTCCCGTGTTTCATATTTCCGAGATATGAGCTGCTTTGACTTTTGGTTCTTTTGATCTGTTTCATGGAATTTCCCCTTTTGGATAGATTGGAAAACTAGATATGTGCGCTCCAAAAGCTCCATACAACTTTGTCAAATCGGTATACTTAGCTTATCAACATAGTAATGATACTAACATGAATACAAGGTGGTTATCATGGCTACCGCTAAACAATTGAATTGCAAGCCCAAAGTGGTTGTAAAGATGAGAAATCAAAATTGCTGGAATTGAAGTTCTTGTTATACAGAAGCTTAGGGATGGACACTGTTATGTAATTACAATGGTGTTTATTAAAGAAAGCGATCAAATCAAAGGTAGAAACAATGCTTCTGCATAGATTTATGTGAATAATGATTAATTTATTCATTCTTTCTTGAATGTTGTAACATTTAAGATACACTGGAGAGTGGAGACTGAGAACTTTTTACTTGTTACCAATAACATGTAAAATAGAATGAAGACAAAAAAGGAGAGGTCAAATTTTTTTATACATTTTTTGTTAATAGATCAAACATGGTAAAGAAAAGGAGAATGTGGGTTTTGTTTATCTGTTTTCCTCCTTGTGATTGATAAGAAATTAACTATTACATAATGCATTAAATGAATTGAATTTTGAAAATATAGTATTTAAACTTATTTCAAAAGTTCATACTTTATGAATGTTATCTCTAGCTGGGAAGAGTTACAGGGCAGCACACAAGAAGGTTGGAGGTGATAACATTGTATAACTCTCTGATAGAAACTTAATTTTTAGTGTCAATATCAAATTGTTTGATGCTGCTGGCTAGCTCTTGTGCGTAACTGCCTAAGAACTTATTGCAACAAGCCAAGAATAAAAGGCCCATGACCATTGGACCAAGATCTATAGATTCGACGACACATGGCCCTGGTTCTATTATCTGAAAGTTAATAGGATTCTATGACTTGATTAGTGGTGGAGTTTCTATAGAAGTGTGTTTATTTTGCAGTAGTTATATTAGAAGCGAGGTTTCTATTTTGTTGGTTTTAGAACTCTTCTCCTACTTTGAAGTTAGCTCTCTATTTCATAATAATGCTGTTTCTCTTTTTTGACGTCCAGTCTGCGACTCTGCGTCGAAGTCCAAGATTAGGATTATTTGAAATTAGAATGTCCTATTGGGTTCTTTTAGAGAACTTAGAAGTAGGAAGGTGGACTCGCATCCTTAATTTTAGTAATAAAAACTTGTGTAAGCCTGCCTTTTCAATTCCATGAGAATTCTTTTGCTCTCATTGTGTGCATTGATGTATATCCAATTTTTAGTCCAATAACAAGTAGGGGTTTGTGTTAAGATTCCTATCAATTTTTCCCCTGTTTTTTTTTAGCTCAGCTCTTAAGTTTTTTCTCTTTACTACCCCTTTCAATTCCATTCTGAAGCAGTCTGACTGTTTCTTTGCTCTATCTCTCATACTAGATACTAATTTATATTTCTTTTTGGTCCTTATGTCGTACAACCCCTCGTTTTCTTCCTTGAATACATTAACACAACCCTTCTTTCAGGATTCCCCTTGTTTATATTCCTATTCAGTGCTACCAAAATTTTCTGACAAATGCTGTCTAGAAATTGCATCACCTTAAACTAATTGTATTCTGGACTCTGTAAAACTTGCACACGACCATGGTTGTAATTGGCCTTTTAGATTAGATTGATAGGGAATCTTCTGGATCAAATCGTATGATTGCATCAAGACTGGTAAAATTCAATGAAATGGTAAAAACATATAAGAAAAAAAAGGCAAATCTAAAAATGAAGAAAGTTTTGAGAAAGTGTGAAAGAATTAGCAAGGACAGCTATAAATTCAAGTGAAAGAAAAAATCAGAATCGTGACTTGAGTGGAGGCCCTTGCTTAGCAATTATGATTCCCCAGACATGGTAATATGTGAGTAGCCACCTCATTGGACATAGCAACGTTTAAAGTAGCCAAATATTTGTGCCAGGGAAGAGAGATGTGTATTGAGTGCAGTGAATTTTTGGATGTAAGTAAATTACTTCCATTCCTCTGGAATGCTTTTCACAGATGTTAGTGGATATGTATTTCATTATGACATTTTTGAAAGAAAATATTTTAGCTGGCTTCTGGAGCTTTTTACCTTTTTATACAAATAAATGATAAGGGGCATCTCTTACTTTGCTCCCTAGTGGCAATCATGGTTTATTTGTCTTGCCAACTACAATCGTTGAGACCTCAAATAATCCGATTAATGCAGAGGGGCTTGCTCAGTTTATCTGTAATGAGCCAACCTTAAATGTAACTTTTGAGTTTTGTCACATTTTTAATTATGCGTAATTCAGTCTTCTAATGTACAAAAATGTAACTTGCTGTTATAATTAATTTTATGCTGGCCTAATACATTTCATCCATGCACAAACATTGATGTGTAAATTACCAAACTTTTTTCAAGTTTATGGCTTGATATCTGACATTTGTGAGTGCTGGTTAACGTACAGAAACTTTTTTGAATTTATTCATTTCGATCAGTTTGTTAGAGATATACAAATACATAAATACAAAGGGGTTAAACCTTTTATAGCGCACATAAATACAAAGGGGTTGTGGTTGATATGCCTACGTTGAGCTGATTAGTGTATATTCTCTCAGGAACTGGATGCCCAGAGCCAGGAAAATGTGCAAATAGAATGCGAAAGGAAAGGCAACAATGATTTGTTAGAGTATTTACGGTCTTTGGAACCTGATATGGTAATGACCTAACATTTCTTCATCTAGAGCAGTGTTATGAAAAGCTTTCAATTTATATGAAACATCTTCTTATATTACTTCATTTGTTTCAAAAGGTGACTGAGCTATCTCAACCATCATCATTAGAGGTGGAGGAAATTATTCACCAACTTGTTCAAAACATATTGCGAAGATTCTTTAAGGATGATCCTACCTCTGATTTCATGGGAGATTCAGTCAGGAATACAGAGAAGTACCCAGATGGCGATGATGAATTTTGTGACACCATAGTTACTTCTCGGGATTACCTAGCAAAGCTGCTTTTCTGGTTGGTATTTTGTCGTCTCTCGTTTTATTGCCAATGCTCTTGCTTTTTTTCCATTAGTGAGTCACAGCTGTGACTCTGTGAGTGGTCTTGTGCATTTGGGTTTTTCTTGCACTAATACCCCAATTAATATGCACACGAGCATGTACACAAACACGAACACAGATAAACACACTCACACATGGAGTCCTCTGTCATTTAATTACAGAACCAATTTACATCTGGAATCACAAATTAAGTTTCCTTTTCTTTCTTGACAGATGACTCTGTGAGTGGTCTTGTGCATTTGGGTTTTTCTTGACTAATACCCCAATTAATATGCACAAGTGCATGTACACAAGCACAAACACAAATAAACACACTCACACATGGAGTCCTCTGTCATTTAATTACAGAACCAATTTACATCTGGATTCACAAATTAAGTTTCTTTTTCTTTCTTGGCAGGTGTATGTTATTAGGTCATCACTTACGAGGCTTGGAAAACAGATTACATCTAACTTGTGTTGTTGGATTGTTGTAAAGAGGAGACAGTAGAATGCGGCATGTAAATTCTTTTCTTTTCTTTTTTTCCTTTTATTTTTTCTGTTCATCTCTATTACATTTATTTTTCCAGCGAAAACCAATCTGTGATAATCATGTTTAATTATTGCTCCAAACATTTCATCACATAAAAGTTTAAACTACCATCAAACAAAAAATGATGTAGATTCCATTCACCTATCTAGGGTGGAGCATAAACCAAAACATGACAATTGACCACCCTTTCCTTGCGGTGTTCATAAAACTATTCTTAAAATCAATTCACCTATTTAGGGTGGGGGCATAACCCAAAACATGAAAATTGACCACCCTTTCCTTGTGGTGTTGGTAAAACTATTCTTAAAATCTCAAATAACCTAATGCCAAGATACACAATTGTTAGTGTTATGAATGCCTTTTGTTCATCCCAAATACTTGCCAATCTAGGGAAAGGTTAGGCAGTTGCATGTTTTGATTTTGTAAAGTGGGTCTAACTCCTGTACAGTTCTTCTTAAATGCTCAGGATAACATTGCACTTTTAATTAATATCGTGTGCCATTATCATTTGGCTGGATATATATATTTTTTTTCTTTCTAAACTCACTCTTGAGTGTATATTGTTAGTGTGGTGTTGAAGTAAACATCACAATTTCCTGACTCGCTAGAAATTAAAGTGTAAACACCACATTTGCCCGACTTGCTAGAAATTGAAGTGTTGGTCTTTTCCCATTCTAGGATATTGAAGCAATACATTTTGGTTATTTTTGGGATGTTGAGATTAATGTGCTCTGTTTATCATAAAGAAAAAAGGAGATTAATGTGCTTCAATAAAGCACTTGTATTTGTGGTGGTGATCTTTTCCTCAATTTTCTTTGAACTTGAGTAATTAGAAAAAAGCATTCACAATACAAGAACATAATTGACTCTGTTTCTAGTCTTTCTTTATGCGTAGATGAAAGATTCCTGATAAAAATCAGGGCATTAGTAATTGTTGCAGCGGTGGATTTTGAATGCATGTTGTCTGGCTCCACGTTTAAGGAGTTGGATGGGAGTGTTGTTGAAGTAA
>JAESVK010000958.1:870800-886511 GCA_017140935.1 Hamamelis virginiana
ATATATATATATATATATTCATTATATTTTACTTACATGTGTTATGCGCCATCATTGCACTTACTATAAATAGTAGATAAACCCTCCTGACCAGCATAGTACAAATATCACAAATTTTAACGTTTTATCAAATATCAGTTTCCTCTTTGAGGCACTTTTAGAAGTAGTATAAAATCCATAAAGTAATTGTCCGTTTTTAATTATTAATTAATTAAAATAATTAAGATAAAATTTATTTGAAAGACAAAGGATAGAGTTGTCTTTAACAGTTTATGTGAGGGTAAAACAGAAGTAGTATAGATACATATTGCAAAATTAAACCAACTTACCTACCGTCCGTTTAAATCCTACCGCTAACAGCTTTGGTTTTCCCATGCAAGCTGAACTGTCACGTCTCTTTTGTGCTCTGTTTGAACACGGAATTGAGAATACATTGGAACTGTTCAAACTCTTCAGCTGATCCGGGTGATTCTATGAAGAAACTTGTGGAAAAGATGGAACTTCTTTACGAAAGTTTTGATGACCAAATCAAGAAAATGACATCCTGTCATCCTGAGTTGTAAAATGAAACGGTGAAAAGAAGCTGGTGACGAGAAGTAGTGATAAAAAAAAAATTTAAATAAATAAATAAATGAAAGTATAGGCAAACAACCTGATATAATGAGGATTTAAAACAATTAGAGCATCAGTCCATTCTCTCTCTCTCTCTCTCTCTATATACGGCTTCATAGTTCATACGTTGAATTTGCTAATCAGCGTGGCGGTAATTTTAAAACCCTCTTCGCCCACTAACGTGCCATGCTATACATTTCAAAAATTGTCTCAAATTAATCTAAATCCTTTATTTATTATGAAGGTGAGAGATTGCTCAAAAAGAGGATGAATGGATCTTTCACCACGTCACTTGGGATACCTTGTGAGTAGGGCTGCAAATCGGCTCCCAAATCGTTCGACATAGGTTCTGTCCGAGTTCATTTATTTAGTAAAAAAGCCAAGTTCAAGCCTCAAATTTAGACTCGTTTAATAACAAGCCAAGCTCAAGCACACCTAGGCTCGACTCATTCGCAGCCCTATTTTTGAAATAAATTTTTGGAACATTCGGGACAGTTTGGATAAGCTTATACTTTCTATTTTTTACTTTTGAAAGTAAAAGTATGAAATATTTGATTGTAAAAAAAATTGGGGAAAATACACTTTGCACCCCTTGTACTAAAGACCAAAAACACTTTGCACCCCTGCACTTTAAAAGTGAACAATCAACCCCCTGCACTTTCAAAATATGACATAGGGACTTACGGTGGCTTACGGCGTTTAATTTTATTGTAATTTTACTAATATACCCTATCCCCTCTCACACGACTCCCCAAACCCGACCACCTCTCTCCTCTTCCACTTTCCATATTCTCTCAAAAACCCTAACCAACCCATGTTGTACCAGCAATCCCTCCTCTTCCTCACCGCCGTTCAAATTCCTCAATTCCTCACTATTACTCTGATTCTTATCATCACAATTATATTGATTCTCATCTCTAGTGTTACTTCCTTCTTCGATTTGAAAGCATCAGCCACGATGAGGGTGACTCGCTCCTCAAAGCCCCGTACAGCGTCGTTAATGGGGATCTTGGCGCCAGTGTCCTCACTGACAAACCCAACTGTAATGTTCATCTCCCAAACCCCACTCCCATCACCGGCGCAAGCGGCTCACTCTCCGTCAAACCCCACTCCCACTCTCATCATCTCTCGAACCCCACTCCCACCTCTCTCTGGCTCACTTTTCGTCCATACCTTCAGCTTTTCCCAATAACCAAATTGACAACTTCTCCAATCTCTGATCCTTTCCAACGTCTGACTCTTTCTCGTCTTGATTAAGTGAATTTCCCTTTCAACAACTATACCTCCATATGTTATCTCCCTCTCTCTTAAATGCATTTAATCCTTTTGGATTTGAGGAAAGTAAAGAGAGAGAAAGAGAGACAGAGACCACTTATGGCTTTCCTACAACTAGAATTTCCTGGGGGTGAACTGGATAGAATTTTTGATTAGCTATTATAGTTTGGGGTTCTGGGCACCGTATCTCAACGTTAAAGTTACATAAGAATCAATCCTCTGAATAATCGTATGATTAAGATACTATCCCTGATCCGATAGACGAGGACTCGCTCTACTCTGTTTATGCATTTATGCCTGGGAGCAGGAAGAACGAAACGGGAGATCAAAGAATGGCTAAGCTATTTGTAAATTGTAACTCCTCCACCTTGCTTTTCATTTTGTAGTGATTATGAATTACATCAAGACAATCAAAGTATCAATAAAATCTCATTTATATTTAATTTAATTATAATTATAAATTAATGTTATTTTGTCAGTTTTCCACAATATATACACACCATTCACGAGTCTCTTTCTCTCTCATTATAATGCTCGGTTTCAGTTAAACCATGAACCAAAGCAACATAGGAGGCAAAGGTTATGCCACTTTTAAGAGAGAGAGGGGTCATGCATCTCTTCTGATATAACAAGAACTGAAACCTTCTAGCTTTAAACCTACCCCCATTTTGTTTCAGGTCTTGATTCTTAGTAATAGGTTATGCCACTTTAGAGAGAGAGAGAGAGAGAGAAGGGTGCATGGTAAAGAAAGAGGAAGATTTGTCGGTTCGATTGGTCATTCTTCAGGAGAAGTCCCAAAACAGAACTAGTTAATTGATAGGATCATTGCTAACCCATTGGCTTCATCGAGATCGGATAGCGCATAGTATCCATGAAAATAAACTACTACCAGAAGGGGAAGGGCCGCTTTTTCTTCTTCGAATGAGAGCTCTAATTCTGTTTTTTTTCCTTTATAGGATATTCTGATGGAACTGGTGCCAATGATTGATAACATGGTAGAGTAGAGCAAGCTTTCGCTTTTTTATATTCGTATAGAAATTATCCCAACTCCGTTTCATCGGGATATTCCGAACTAAATAGGTACGAAGTTGTCGCTGCAGCATATGCCTCCACGGGAGTCAAGCTCAAAGTGACAGGTATTTAATGGGCTATCCGCTCTAAAATACGGGGTCTGGACGCGGCGCCCTTTCTCATTTCGTCATGGTAAGAAATTATTGATCATGTTGTTGTTGAACTTATGATGAATCGATTTGGAAAATTACCCTATGCAGAAGTTATTGGATGTGTGCACTGAAGAACAGAGCATGCGGATTGTTCACATGGTGAGTACAGAACCAGCTTGTCAGAATTTAGGGCCAGGTAAGCTAAAATAAAATAAAATTGACAAAGGGCATTTTTGTCCTTTTGTAGTCAAATTTAAGTCACATGATGTCACGTGACATTATACAGTTAAAAAAATAAACGTCTAAGTAACGGAGGGGTGCAATCTGCCAAATTTTGAAAATGCAGGGGGTCGATTGTTCACTTTTGAAGTACAGGGGTGCAAAGTGTTTTTGGCCTTTAGTACAGGGGTGCAAAGTGTATTTTCCCCAAAAAAATTTGATACTTACTTTTAAAGGTTGAGTTAGTGAAAAAAATTTATTATCTCAACTTATAAAAATAACTACTAAAATTTTGCACTAACAAAACTGTCAAAAACTTTTATTTCTTTACTTTTAAAAGTAAAGAAATAAAACGTATAAATTATCCAAATCAACCCTTGGCATTTTTTCTACTAACTTTTCTTAACCCCCAATTTCTACCAACTATTTTTTGATGCAAACCCCGCAAAGGGGAGTAAAAAAAAAAAAAAAAACCCAAAATACTACACTTTAAAATAATCATGTAAGAGTGAAGGGTTAAATCAATAGTACTGTTTAAAATCTCTTTATACACAGAAAAGAATCTTCTGGGATACAAAATTGAAGAAAAGAATAAAAGAATAAAAACAATTATAGTGTATAATTACCCAACATAAATGGGTTATATATTATCGTTTCTGTTCTTGGTGGCGTTGGTGGTGATAATCATGAGATTTGTAAAGATCATAAGGCGCCCACAAATAATCAACAGGGCACGGCATCCTCGCATCAAGCCTCACCCATGGCTTCCCTTTCCCGCTCCAATGCAACAAACTCACAGGACCCGGATGCAAAGACCTGCAACTTCCCCTTACATTATCCCCACCAAGTCCATGTTGATTCCATCTATGATCAATACCTTCAACATCACCTCCAAACACCAACATAAATGGCGGAAGTGAACCCAATTCATAAATCCTCCTCTCCTTCTGAATCTTCATCCATTTCTCAATCTTCCTCCTGTAATTACCCTCTCTAAATCTCACCAAATCCATCACCATCACCCCTGTATTGAAATAACAAGCTCTCTTCCCTGCAAAAACCTCAGAAAACTCGGAATCCAACCAGAATTCATCTTTGAAATACTTGGTGAAATTTGCATGACAGTATTCCGGAGCCCCAATTGCTCTTGACCCAGTTAGAGAAATCTTCCATAGCTTCTGAATATCATCAACAACAACGATATCGGAGTCGAGATAGATCACCCGATTAACACAGGGCTGGATTATGTCAGCTATGTAAGTCCTCGCGTAGTTTAATGGGTTATCAAGAGCTGGACGGATCGAAGCCGCTATTAGATCAGTGACGAGAGTTTCTTGGAAGAGATAGAGCTTGAAATTCAGAGAAGGGAATATGAATTTGACAATCTGAGTCAAGTCACCATAACTCGCTGAGTTGGTATCGGATGCGATGAAGTGGAAGAAGACGTTTTCTGGGCAAGAAGTGTGTGTAAGAACAGAGTGGATTGCAGCAATGGATCCTCTCAAGTACTCTAAATCAAGTGTCATGGCTATGTGAATAAGCAAAGGGTCACAGGCTGATACTGAATCGTTCAAAACGGGACATTCAGCGCCGTTTAGATACTCCGGCGCTTCAATGAACTGATTCAGTATATTAACACCACCTTTGACTTTGTTGGGATTTAATGATCGGATTGCGTCGGCGGGAGAAAGAAGTAGAAGAGAAAAAATAGCAATAACGGCCAAGGTTGGCCGGAGACGAAACATTTTCAGTTGGGAAAAAAAAAAAATTCAAGTTTTCGTGCGTGTATTGTTGCAAATTTTGGTTATGTGATGCGTGAAACTGTTAGGGAAGGAAAGTGGAGATAAGTTTTTGTACATATATATATATATATATATATAGAGAGAGAGAGAGAGAGAGAGAGAGAGAGAGAGGAGAAATGTGATGGTGAAAGTTGAAATGGTCGTCCGAAAGACAAGAAGCAGGCAAAGAGATTGACAAACACGTCTAGTTATATACTTATATATATAACAGCGTGATTGTGATTGTGAGCTTCTCGCCGGCTCTTGGAATTTTCAATTTGTTGGCTTCAGACTTTCAATTAGCCTACCTCGTTCAATTTCATACAACAATGGAGTCATGTTACCACGCGGTATGAATAATTGCCTCCCAGCTGTTATGGGTTGTTTCCACGATGCTTCTCTCTCTCTCTCTCTCTCTCTCTCTCTCTCTGTCTCGTGTGATATGTGTTTTAGGGGAATATAAATATATATGCGCTCAGCATACAAAAAATTATTTGGAAGTGTATCTCTTCAGTATATATATGACATCTTATGCATATATAGGTGATTAATATGTGTATTTACTTGTTAGTTGGTGTAGCTTTCACGTCATTTGGTATGCCATTACATATGGAAGATCGTAAATCATCAAAGTGAATGTGAATTAAGATTGTTATATATAGTTCAAAATTCTAATGTACTATATGAGTAGAGCATCGAAAATTGAAAAATGTTATATATACCAAAACTTTAATCATTTCACACATTTTAAGTGATTGAAGTGGCAATTGACATAGCGTAATATATATTTGCTATGATTTTCTCTTCGTCCAGTCCTATTTTCTATTTTAAGTTGGGATTGCGACGGATTTAGGAAAATAGTTTTCCTTCACTGGACATAATTTAAAAATTAAAAAAAAAATTGAAAATTCCACCCGCTCAGCCCTGTTAACATCGATCCCTAATCACCCATATTGTTAATTTGGTAGGAAAGCGATGGTTAAAGATTCGATTTATGTAATAAAGTTGTACTTAGAGAGCATATATATATATACTCCTCGTCATTTTAATTATAATAATACAGGCATTAATTTAAAAACAGAAGCTTCGTTTTAGTATCTGGATTGTTAACTGCATGCATGTGGACAGATGTGCATGGCTGCATACTACAAAAGTCCATTTTGGTGAAAGATGAAGGTCCATTTGGGTTGATGCCATACATGGTTGATTTGTTCTTTAAGCCTAACAACTAACTCACCATTTAGGATAGTCCAATCATGCTAGATACTGTCGAAGCAGATGACCGAGTCACTGGTAACCAATCCACGCTTGTGGTGAGTTTTAGACAGAGAAATGGAAGTAGTGAATGGCAACACACAAATCACCAAGGTAGAATCACGTAGTTTTCGAGTTTAAATTTTTACTTTCTCACTGTTTGACCGTAATTTTGATAAAATTAGATAAAACAACAAAATAATGCTCTCGCTGAACTAATTCCGGTGCCTAATGCTCTTTTCAATAAACTTGAGGTTTCATTTCTAACTCCTCTTTTCAGTGAACTTACAAACTTCAAACTCTCAGAATCAGAGTTGGAAGTCTCCGCATATCACCAGCCTGCCTAACGGGCTGGGAGTGTTACTCTTAGGTGTCATTTGTATTAATTTTACCTAAAATTATTTTTTTAAAACTATCTCTTTACATATCTCTTTATAATTATGTCTGAACCAATTTTTAGTATATCAAAATTTGTATACTAAAAGTAATTTTAAGAAAAGCTAGAAAATCTAGTTTTGGTCAACTATCCTACACACTCGTCTAGAAGCAACCATCGTTTATGTAAAGTTATTCCAAACGAGACCTTCTCTTTCAGAAGCAACCACCGTTTACGCCAAACGAGACCTTCTCTTTCAGAAGCAACCACCGTTTACGTAAAACTATTCCAAACGAGACCTTCTCTTTCGATCACTGTTTACGTAAAGCCATTCCAAACGAGACCTTCTCTTTCAATCACTGTTTACGTAAAGCCATTCCAAACGAGACCTTCTCTTTCGAATGAATACTATTGTCTAGAGAAGAATTCCGCAACATGTGAAATTTTTTTATATGGGGTCCCATGTTATTAGATTATTTGTGTAAAAATAAATTATTTTGATCAAATCGAATTATCTTGATTATTCAATTTCAATCATATTTATGGGTGGAATATATATCCCGATATATACAAGAATAGTTGAAAATGATAGAGAGGAGAAAAATAGAAAAACGAGTGGAATTTACTGTTAAAAAATCAAATTAAAATGAGAGAGAGAGAGAACAGTCATGTGTTACAGAAGAAATTCAAATTCAAATTTTTTTAAATTTACAGGGAGAGCTGATCTTGATCTTCTTCCTTCCTGTCTCCTTCAAGTTATCTGATATTCTTGGTTTAAAGGAAGCGCTGCTCTTACTTCATTCTAATCTGCTCCAAATGCCTGAAATGGGGTGATCGAAATCTGTCTAGGAAAAACAAAGGTCATCTTAAATTGATGGTGGATGCTGAGATATGCATAATCCTACGAGTAAAATTGAGACCTCTGCTTGTGCAATGGATGAGTTACATATAATCAGCTTCCAGTAAAGGAAATTCATGGAACATAACACCCTTTAAATTAATATTCAAAGACAACCAAATACCCATAAGCACCCAGGCCAGTACGTAGTTGGCTCCATTTTACGCTTCCCTGCCTGGTAAGCACTTGGGAGTTATTATATGCAGTTTTATGTGATAAAAAGGAATGTCAGTTTTACCACTGTATGTTGTCATCACATTTGCCACAATATATACAATTGGTGCCCTACCCAGAGACTAGAATTTCTCATCAGCTGCCGCACTGGACACTAGTTTTGCATCAGTAAGTATATGTTCGTAATACATTAATCATTGATGCCCAACATATCATATCGATCTGAAACCCTAAAATCACCATATATACCTGAAGGGTGCTTTGTTTTGTAGCAGAAGAAATACATCTGTATTGACTGCTTCGTCAATTACTCAATAAGGTAACTGGGTCCCTGTCAAAACATGCAAACTTAAGTCAGTCTTATAAAAAAACATAAATGCAGACAAATGAAGGGAAAGGGAACATTGAAAAAACATGGGAAACTCAAGTGGGAATATCAAAAGCTTACTTCCAAAGTAGAAGCAAATGAACATTTTACAAATTTCAACATAATATGTAGGACAGTGTCCCATTTATGTCGGATTAAACCACTATCAGTGAAATTAAGCACTGTAACCATCACATTATCAGTAAGATTATACACAATAGTTATATAAAGTTCAAGCTCAAGAGATCATGGCACAAGTAAAGAAAACAAAGCAAATCTAACATACTTATTTTCATCAAACTAAGATTCTACACTACACTACCCCATGTATTCACAAACCACATCAATTTCCTACAACCAAAATATGGAGACATCATACAAGTAAGAATCAAATTTCATTAATGGTTCAGAACAGTTCTCAGGCTGATTCAAACCCCCATCTCTATACTCGCATCTTCCCCAATGAATATCAGAGCTCTGTCATTGACAGACTACAATTAACACAGCCCATATACATCACATATCAAAAAGGAAAAAAGGAGAAATTCTCTTTCTAAGACCTAGTACTCATGCTGCAAGGATGAGCCGTTCGTTCAAAATGGTACGGCCCCTCCATTTAAGCCTGTATCCCCATTTATGGGATCATACTGCTTCCTGCAGCCTGGACATCGCCCATCCGCCTCCAGAATCCTTTTATGACAGAAAAGGCAAAGCCGGAATCCACATGAACATGGGATAAAGCTTGAATCTGTGATATCCAGATCCTCGTAACAGATGGGACAAGAACAAGGCTGGGAGATGATACTCTGCCATGCCCAAGGGATTACTCCACGGCCACAATGTAGATCCGAATTTACAGGAAAGCAATGCTGCTTTGGGAGGTTGGGCAGACTTTGAGGACGAAAAGCATCACCAGGCCTCCATGCTTGACAAGTAACCTGAGACCCTGGAACCATTCCCTTGCTTTCTGATTTCAAAATGTCCGTTTCAGAATTATTCTTGTGCAATTCAGAATCAGCAGATTTAACCATGGTTTGGGGTACTGCAGGAGGCTCTGAAATTGGGTTATTCTGAGTGTCATCCGCAGTCAGAGCATCCGCAACAGCCTCCCAGTCGTCAAGGCACCCATCATCCTCTTCTTCCTCACTGACGCTTTCAGAGCAGCAACCACTGCTAGTGCTACTGCTGCTGCTCACACGGAGATTCTTCCTCGAATCGTTATGACCCAAACTGCTACCAGTTGGACTATTCATCAGGCACTCCATATCGCTGTCATGAATGCTCAACCCCTCATTCTCCTCTGCTTTTGATCTCATTTCCAAATTCTCCACTGATCTATTGTGTTCATTACTTATTCGCATAGATGATGGAGGAGATTCACCATTTCCATTCATATCCATCTTGCATTCCTTGTTCTTGACTGCATTACAATACCAAATCATCAACACTAAATTAAGAATAAGTAATTGCTATTTCCACCAAAGAATTTGCAACATCCATACCAAACGATTGGAGAAAGAGCTTTTGGTGAATGCTACTATATCATGGAAAATTAGTGAAGATATAAAGTTGCTCTAAGGGCATCTCCAATAATATGCCCAAAAATTTCCCATCAAAAGCCAAATTTTGGAGGAAAAAGGTGCTTTTCTGATTTTTGGCTTTGGCTTTGATTAGAGTTGCTCTAGTAGTGCATCCATAAAATTTTGGCTCAACCATCTTCTTTCCACTTCTACCCTCATTCTTTCTTATCAATTACATCAACTACCCTTCATTCATTTCCAAGACTCCAACCACCATTATTTTAATTTATCAATTAGAATTAATATTAAATTGATATTATTAAATTAAAACTAATTTTTTTTCCTAAATTTAAAAAGCCACAGAGCTTATATTATAAGGTGCACCAAATGCAGTGATGATTTTGAAAAACCAACTGTTGGATTAGATGATTTGCTTATGAATTTCATGTTCGCCAAAAAACACAATGATCCAACGGTTACTATCTAAAATAATAAGGCGCACCAAATGAAAGGTTGATTTTGAAAAACCAACCGTTGGATTAGATAACCTGCTTATGAATTTCATGTTTGTCAAAAATCACAATGATCCAACGGTTACTTTCTAAAAAAATCAACAGGAAAAATTTGATGACAGTTTAAAAAAAATATCTACTCTCTCTCTCCTTATCACTCTCTTCTCCTTTTCTCATAAGCAAATATTTCGGTTGGGAACATAAAAGATACCTAATCAAAATCAGTCTGATGCTCCCTATCTCTCTCTCTCTCCCTATCTCTTTCTCTGCTCCCTATCTCTCGCTGCATACCCACACCGTTGGCGGTGACTTCCAACCCGTCGGCAGTGCAACTCTCTCTCTCTCTTTCTCTCTCTCTCTCTCTCTCTCTCTCTCTCTCTCTCTCATCTCCTTTCTCTCTTTCCACAGGACTCTTTCCTTCTCTTTCCTTCAAGTGGTCGGTGGTGAAGACCACCAATATTTGCGGTGAAGATCACAAGAACCCATCAACATCCCACTTCTCTCAACTCCATGCATGAAACCATTGAAAGTCATTATCTTTGCCTCTGCAAAAGGAAACTGAACAACCCAGACACAATACCCACAACTAATTTCCCCTGCTCTCTCTTCTTTCCCCTATTCTCTCTTTTGGGTCTTCTCTTTAACTTCTAACAAACTCTCATATGATGTCCACCGGAGCAACCCCTCAAGTGCCCACGTTGTGATTCACCCAACACAAAATTCTGCTACTACAATAATAGTGATGCCAAGGAGAAGCTTGAAGAGTCTCTCCATTGATTCATCATGATCGGTGAATCCCAAAGGTTAGTAAAAGAAAATTTTATTTATTTATTTATTTTTGGATCAAAGTTATATTTTTTTTAATTTTTTTTTTATTTCATAAATTTCCCCCCCCCCCCAGATTAGGGCTCTAGCTCTGTTTGATTGCTTGCTGTGATTATTTATATATGAAATTTGTTTTACAATATGCATGATTTTAAAAAAAAAAAAATTATGTCGATGTTTGTGTGCTGAGAAAATTGGTGGGAAAATGAGGGCTGTTGATCACCAACCGTTTTGTTGGTTGATGAGGGCTATAGGGGCTTTTGCTCCACTTTGCTGTGAGTTGGCAAATATGAAGCTGCTACGATGATCATTCATATTTGGGCAAATATGAATGATCACTGTAGCAACTTCAAATTTTGGCTGGGGATTTGGCTACACTACTGGAGCAACTTTTCTCCATCAAAAGCCAAATTTTGGCTTTGACTGATCCCCAAATTTTGGCTTCACTAGTAAAATTGTAAAATACACATCAAGATAAATGAAGCCTTTAAGAACATTTTTTTTTCCTGGAAACCATTTCCAGCAACTATTTTCTGTCGAGACAAACGGAGCCCCACCAAAAAACACAAACTTCACAACTATTTTTAGCCAAAAATATGATCAGATATTACTTCGTTATATGAAAAAACATGGAATACAAGAGGAAAATTGGGTGCTCTCTCTCTCTCTCATAAGCCATAAGTATTATCTTAAGTTTTAATTCAAGATTCATCAACGAGTTTTTTTCGGACTCAATCCTCATAGTTTTTGTCGACTATAAGTATCATAATTTTCTTCATAGAAAAAAAAAAAAATTAAATAATTTAATTAAAAAAGAAAAGCGCCGTTTGACTGCTGAGAAATAAAAAGGAAAAGAAAAGAAAACATTTTCATTTCTTTTAGGGGCTATCGAATATAAAAGCAGCCAGTTCAACCCCGACCCGTTACTAAAATTGAATTTTCAAATCTTTTCCCACATTTGCTCAGCAACCAAACATGACAAGGAGAAAGAACATTAGATCAAAAGCATACCCTGAGAAAGCCATTGCTCACGCCGAACATCCAGCTTACACTGCTTCAATTTCGCCAGCCTGTTCGTCTAAATAAACAAACCACAGTAAATAAAAAAACAAATCTCAGAGACCCTTAAGTCCAAAACCATTCAAACCCGTAAAGAAATCACCCAAACCCGTAAAGAAATCACCGCATATATATATATATATATATAGAGAGAGAGAGAGAGAGAAGTAATTGAAGATTGTGAAGTTACCCTCTTTTTCTTGCCAAAGTCCTTGGAAAAGGCAGAGACAGAAGCGTTGGAGATGGAATCAGAACCCATTTTTGAAATTCAAATAACAAATTGATTCTCAAAACCCTAATTCTTGAAGACAGAAAAACCCAACGATAAAATGGAAATGAATGGGAATGGTGATGGGTGTGGTCCGTGTGGATAACAAAACCCCTCCCTACTTTGCGCTTAACTCTCAGTTTCTTTCATGGCCTAAAATGAGCCTCGCCTGTTTTGTTCTATACAATTTTTAAGTTACTATAATGCCCTTAAAAGATCAGAGATATTTACAAAATAGGCAAGACGGGTAGAAATATAATACGGTGACGAGGGTATTTTAGTAATCTAATACAGCCAACGTACAGCAAATATCAGCAGGCCGAACGTGCAGGCCTCGGTGCTCGCTTCGGGTTTATCGTTTACCAGATTTGCGTGGGGCCCGGTTCGGTGGGTGTTGTCGCACAGATCACGTGGACCGAGGGTTTATTTTAGTTAAAAAACCTAAAGGGTATGTGTTGTCGCGCATACCATTGGAGCAACCTATTTAGATATCGTTACGAAATTTTGATAATAGTACCACAAATGACATATTATTGGAGATGCTCTAAGTAGACGTGAGGTTTTAAGTTAGCCAACTTTGCTCCTCAAAGACGCTTTATTTAGAGTGTCTTTTTTTTTCCATGCATAAAGTTCCAATATTTTGAAATATAGTTTTTAAAATGATAGAATTATCCTTCTAACAAACTGATGAAATCATTGGATTTCATTCCAAAAATATCTTCTATCAATCTCTACTCAATTTCCTATTTCTCTCTTCTCAATATCTTCTGAAGATGATTTTCAACTTGTTTTCAAGTACTCATCATTATTTTTACTGCATTTTTGATACACCAATGATGACTTTCATGCACTTATCATAATTATCACTACATTTTCGGGTGCATTGACGATTATTTTAATTGTATTTCTGATGCATTTTTATGATTTTCATTGCATTTTTTGATACATGACTTGTGATTTTCACAGTATTTATGATGCATTGATGATAAATTTCACTGCATTTTTTTTTTATTTCCACTGCACTTACATTGGTGATCAGTGCATTGATTCTTAGGGAAAAGAAAAGATAAAAGAGAAAAGATTGATGAAAGAGATTAATTGTTAGCCTTATGACTTTCACCCATATTTGTTAAATGATTTTGATGATAACAAACATTGTATTTTGATCTCTCATGTGTATATGAATGCATTGTTGTATTGTACATGATAATATTGTTGTATTACATATGAATATATTGATATATTGCATATGAATATTTTGATATTCATTCGTGTTTATTGCCAAACCTTTTTGAATGAATGTTTATTGTTTGACAAAGTCATATTTGTTACTTGATTAACATTGTCACATTTATTTAATATTTGTTTGGCTAACCTTATTGATTGAATGACATTATCCTATAACTCTTGTATATCCATTTTGGTATATGTGTTTATAATAATATAATAAGATTCAAGTTGTCAATGAAGAAGGCTCAAGCCATCATGAAGATAAAGCTCATGCACTACATTAAACCTTATGTGGATATGTATATATTGTATATTCACTAAGGACCATGAAAAGAGCCATTGCATTGATGCAATCCAAATGAAGCCAAGCTCAAGCCTAGCACAAGTGTTGAAGATCTTTTATGAAGATCTTACTTTTATTCTTGTGTAAGAGTGCTTAGGATTTATATTGTAAATCTCTCTATAAGATGAACTAATTGGCTCAATTGACTATGATTTAAAGACCATAGGTTTTAATTTTGGAAAATCACATTTTGGTCAAAAATTGATTTAAACTCATAGAGGGCTTTATGGACTCAAAAGAAAAAATGTTTTATAAAATGCTGTTTTTTTGCTGACGAAAATTTCCAATTTAAAATGGACATATCTCCCTCATCCGGACTCCGTTTTCGATGATCTTGGTGTCCACGGAAAGCTTGAAAAGTCTAGTTTTTGAATATGTAACTTTCAAATCAAATTTTTTTTGGGTTAGTCGACTAACCCTTGATGATTAGTTGACTAACGGCAGTGCAGTAACCTGTTTTGGGAAAATAAGTTCCTAGTCGACTAACACACCATTCCTAGTCGACTAACCATGCCCGAAAACTTTTTCAAATGCATTTTAAACCTTATAGTCGACTAATCAAGTGTGCCTAATCGACTAATCAAGTGTGCCTAATCAACTAATCGACCCCCTGCTCAATAACGGCTAGTTTTTAACACTCCAAACGGCTTTATTTTGACCCCCAACAGCCATATTTGTTTTGGAACCTATTTATATTCATTGTATGAGTCTTGAATCAACTAATGATCATACACAATCATACTCAAACTTGTTTTACATCATTCTTGTGTGATTTAATAATTTGATTCATCATTCTCTCTTAAGCCCTTTAATAGTTCTTAATCTTTGAGAGATATTAGTGAGAGATTTATTGTTTGTACATCATTTACTCTTGAGGAGTTATTCTTTGTACACATTTTGATTATTCATCTCATAACCTTGTGAGTGTTAAGGGTTGTGTAAATCCCTTGTATGTGAGAATCTACCACCTTGAAAGTAGATTGTGGGTGAGTTGTCTTCCACCTTTGAAAGAAGACAAATTGTAAATGTTTATTCACCTTGAAGGAGTGATCCATAGTGGATTGTGGAATCCTCAAAACGGAGCTCTTGAGGCGTGGACGTAGACGAAGATCGAACCACGTTAAAATCTTGTGTTTGAATCTCTCTAACTCTTCTCTTGCATTTCAATTTATACTTGCTATATATTGTTGAGTTGTGATTCTTTCTTGCTCTCTCATTTCCAATTACATTTGTTAACTTGTTTATATTCCGCTAAATTTAATTGGACCTAATTTTTATTTGATAATTGTTTTTAAAGTTTGCAATACATCTATTCACCCCCCTCTAGAGGTATATACTTGGACCAACATTGATGTAAAAAATTTTTGGAATGAAATAAATGAGACACATAATAGAGAATGATAGAGGAGAGAGAAAAAGATGATCGGTGAGAAATATTTTTGAAATAAAATAAAAGAGGTGAAATAAAAATTCTGTAAGATTTGGAAGACTTTTTAATTGAAAAGCATTTTCTTTAATAAATGCCAAAATGATTTTTGATAGGAGGAAAAAGTCAAGAGAACTTCATGCAGCAAAGTTGGCTAATTTGGAATTGCTCGTTGATTTTTCCTATATTATATTATTATATCGGACACTTTTTTTTTAGAGAGGTTTAGACTATTTTTGGAGTTCAAAAAATATGTTTGGTTATCAATTTTTCGGTTTTCAATATAAAAATAAATAAATAAATAAGTTAAATAATATGTTTGGCTAACTTATTTTTTGAAGGGACAAGAATAATGTGAAACCTAAAAATAGAAAAAAAAAAAAAAAAAAAAAAAAAAAAAAAAAAAAAA
>JAESVK010000958.1:895982-928222 GCA_017140935.1 Hamamelis virginiana
TTTTTATTCTTTGAATTCCAGTTTTTTTCAAAGTCAGTTCTCTCAAAAACCAACCGTCGGATCACTGTGATTTTTTGCAGACATGACAAGCACTGCCTGAATAGGATATCCAACGGTCGAAACTGTGACCTGTGACCTGCATCACCCTCAAAATGGGGTGACCGTACAAATGCTACAGTCAGGCCGGCCTGACTGTAACATGACTGATATATATATATATATATTCATGGCCAATGTAAAGACTATAGTCATCTAAATCTTGATCAAATAAGTACGACACTAATGATAAACGTAAAATCAACAGCAAATGAGCAAGAGCATGACAAAGCAGATGCACATAACATTTGTAAGTGACCATTATCTTTAATATCTAAGTTCAACTTACATTTTGTGCTCAAATTCTTTGAATCTTGCTGTTTGAAATAGAAGCTGCGATGATCAAGCGACTTGTAATGGTTCTTAGCATAAATTTCAGCCCAAACCTTGTTAAAATCTGAACGACACTTTGTCCACTCCTCTTGTTTCTGCTTTAGGCGAGTTAATATGACAGGCAAAGCAAGAGTTGGATTTTTGCGTAAAATATCCATCACATCCAGACCATGGTCACCATATAAACGTTCAATGCACCTTAAATTTAGAGCTACAAGAAAAAACAATTGGAAAAAACCAGCATGACCAGAAATGAATGAGATAAACAAGTTAAGATAGAAGGGGCTAAAATGTATATCATAAAGTTTATTATTAGTCCACAAGGTACAAACAGCTTGTAAATAAAAACCTGTAAAGTGGTCTTCAATATGGATTGGAACTTCCAAATTGATTGAATTATCATTGATTCTGTTCAGCAATTCCTCTACACGCATAGCAGTTGAGCTCACAGACTCTAACAACATGTCCAGCTCAAATCTGAAATCATCAAACAACAATTCCATCATCGCTTGCCAAAGCAGAGAACTCAGGCAAAATCATTATCAAGTTACATCACTGTAATGAAAAACTAAATCAGAGGAGAACACCAATAGGTCTTGAAATCAATTCTTTAAAAAACAGTTTAAAAAAAACTCCCGACTGAATTAAATCTATAATATAGGTGACAAACAGGAATGTTGAAAAAGTAATTAGCTAACTTTTTACCTATCATCTTCACATCTAAACAGACTTTCTTCATATTGATTTCGGCGCATATGTTTAAAAGAGTAATCCTCACTTCCCGAAGTCACAGATACCCAGTTATCATTTAATACTTGAGCGCCAAGCTCTGATCTCTGGCTTGCTGAAGGTATAGGATACTGCATAGTGACAAGCAACAAAGAGTAGGTACATCAGTACAGAAGTCATTGATAATATACATACCAAGAAATGCATAAGATGAAAAAGTATATACATCCTCTGGCAGAAGACGATAACTGGGAGTGCAGCGTTGACAGTTTGAGAGATCAAGCTCTTGAATGGACTTTGCCATATATTTCTCCTTGTATCTATCCTTTTCTTTGGCTCCCTCCATTTCACGCTTCTGCTCTTTGTCTTTGTCGTCTACCTTAACTGATCTGGGCACATGTCCTTCATTCCACAAAGATTCTGAAATTAACAGAGTAGTGTCATCATATTTCACAACACAGCACAACCCCCCAACCCTCCAAAGAAAAATGTCTTTCCATTCACAATTATTAATATATGTGTCATTTAATGAGGAACACCTATCAAAATTAATAAAAATCTATATTACTATTACAAAGAAAATGGGAAGAGATATCCATCAAGTTACTTACTTTTACTTATAACATCAGCAAGGAATCCATCTGCAGGGAAGCCTCAATCAGAAACAACCTTAAAGATTACCCAGAGCAAACAACTTAACTAAAAGTAATTTTCAACACTTACCGATATTCTCACAACGCTCCAAAAATTCATTGAACCCATCCATAAGATCTGGATATTTTCCAAGTAAATCAGCAACCTGAAAGAGAAGATTTTCAGATAAAATAAATCACACTAATTGAAATATCATCTTGAAGAAACTTATAGGGACTAGTGAAAGGTCAATAGTGGAAATCTTTATCAACAATTCTTTCTTTTTTCGATGGGGATGAAGTAGCCACGATTAATGAACAAATCTGGATCCATAAGATCATATATATGTGGTAAATAAATATTTGAATTGTGTTCAATGCAACCCAATTCAAACTTCAATCTACCATATTCAGGGTTGGAACAGAAGTCAATTCAAACTATTTAAGCTCATCATGTGCTAGACCAATATAAAATCTAGTGTGGTTGAGTACACGAGAAGGCTCAAACCAATTATGGCCTTCTTCTGACATCTAGAAATTTTGGATATTCAAAATACCACAAACTCCACACCCAAACAGTTGTTCATAATGCAAAAAGAATAGGAATAGAATAGAAAGCGAGGATCAAAAATAGGATTCCCAACTCAAGGCAATTTAAATTTCTTAAACACCCCCAACTAATAAAACAAATCAAAGAACAAAAGCTCATAATCTCATACCAAAAACCGGTGAACAATTCATAATAGTTTCTTGTATGGAAAGCATAAGCAATTAAGGTGCAAAACATCAACAATTTAAATAAAGAGAAGATTAAAAAAAAAAAAACATATTTACAAACTAGGCAGTCTGTATACATATAAATGGAAATTGAAAACATTTTATGCCTTACATATTCTTAATTCAGCCGGTTACTATGAATTAGAGTTATTAAATAAACCTGCTATAGTAGACTATTTGCTTTTTGCTTCAGCATATTCACCAGATATGACAAACAACCATATTTTGTCATTCATTATTGGTATTAGGTTGGGGATGGATGAGGGAAACCTCCATACACACACAGAGATTGTAACTTGTAGCATCTAATATCATCAATAAAATTTATAATAATCATAGTGCAGAAGTGAAGGCACATGGTGAAATATATGCCTGTAGATGGCTTTTACAGAGAAGAATAATTGCTGTACATGTATTTAAAAGGGCCAAGATAATTGCTACCAAAATAAACAGCATGAACGGTGTAACACATACCAAGTTTTGCAGCTCAGTTCTTGTTATTATTTCTGTGCTATAAATACTGAGGCACTTCAAGAATGCCTGGTAATCATCTGAGTTGCATAACCTCTCCTTAACTTTTTCACAGAAATTGAATTCTTGATTGTACATGCCTGGCATAAGATTTACGCAAACCAAAAAAAAAAAAAAAATCAAAACAACAAAATTGTGCAAGATACTGTAACAGGTAAGACACAAAAACTCTTAAGACATTTTCAAACTGTAAAGCATTGGGATACAGTAAAATGTAGGTGATCCATTCAAAAGAAGTAAAAGAAATGGCGTAACTTCCTTTTGTTGGCATAGGAGAATGAACTTTGGGATATGGAATAGCAGGACATGATTATGGATTGACTTTCAGAAATAGACTGAAACTTTCTGGGCATTATCATTTTCCAATATTAAACATATACTGACACATCAAAGACAAGAATGTTCTCAGGGAGGTTCGTATAGTAGTAGCCAACTTCATGGAGAACATCAAGATAAGAAAAATGATTAATAAATAGCATACTTTGTCACATATGCCAAGTTATAACTCAGCATTACATCCAAAACTCATCAAGACATGATTTATGATTAAGAAATAGGAAATAGCAGACTGAAATCATGATTTGTCACGTATGTCAAGCTATAACACATAACATCACTTCCAAAGCACAAGGCTCATCGATTTAACACTAGAAGTTTCCTGTGCAGAAAGTGTCATGTATTTAAACTCAACCACGTGCACAAAGTGCAACCATGAAAGCATCCGGACACAAGCATATGAACCACCCAATATTTGGTAAGCCTGTGTAAGTTGTAATGCAACACAGCAGGATTAAATGGCAGATTATTTCAACACCAAACAAAAGATAACCTTTCAACAATGTCACACTAAGAATATAGAAAGCTAACATTAACTATTCAACATGGACATAGTGTCAGACAATGCAACAGTTTTTCCAGCCCAGATCATCAGAGACCATACTGCATACAAATACCATGTATACCTGGTTGGGTTTGGCACATCAAAGTGTTATAAAAAGACATAATGCACATGTCATTCTGCACATATTTGAAGTAAATGAAAGTTGAATAAGCTGTAAATGTTTAAACCAGCATAAACATGTCCACACACGTGGTGTGCCAACTAAGTTCAATATACTGATTGTTTACAGGAAGAAGTGTCTTACGCATCAATGATGATGTCAAAATGTATTCAAGTCAAATACATTTAACATATATAAAAACAAACATATGCAATATTAAATAGCATAATTGACTCACTTTTCAAGACATTTTTATCATCTTCAGAGGCTATAACTGGATTCACTCCAAAACCTTCAACCTTCCGGGAAGATTTCCTTTTGTCGGGAAGACGCTGTAAGTTGAAGTCCCTACCAATGTCGTGCTCAGGTTCTCTATCATCCTGATCACGGTTTCGCCTATCTCTGTTCTCTTTTTCAGCACGCTTCCTCTGCTCCTTGTGCACTTTCATCATTGCTTTATCGTCATCCAGATCAGGTCGATCAACACTAAGATCGCGATCAGCATGGGAAGTAATAATCCTATCCCGCCGGCAACGGGTTTGCTGAAAAATAGTCGTCCATTTGATTATTATAAAAGTACCAGAAAGGAAATATTGGAACCGGGGGGGGGAGAGAATAAAATGAAATTACCTTGTCCATATGCATTTGCCGCAATGTAGGCATAGCAGAGCTCCGCTCATCATAACGCTGAAATGAATTCCGGCCATATGAAACATGCTGTGTTGACGGTGTTGCTGAATTATCTGGTAAAAATCTAGTGAACTCATCAAGTAAATCTGGATGGTCATCAAAAAGAGTGGCAACCTGCAAAGAATAGAATAAAACTCTTAAGAATAATAAAAGCTAATGGAAGGAAAAAATGACCATGAAAACAAAACATAGTATACTGTACAGAGCCAGTTATATCATTCAATGTAATAATAGAACCTAACACACCTCATGGTAGACTTCACTGATGCCCTTGTGCTCCTTTCGGTACATATTCAAAATGTCTAGGAATGATTTATAAACATGTTCATCGTTTTGGAAACGTTTCTGTAGAAACAAAGTCAATCAATAAATCCAAAATTACAGCAGCTCAATATTCAACAATGAAATAGTGTATTCACCTTTATCTTGTTAACAAAATTGATAGCTTCATCAAATTCAACCGTCTTCTTTGGTGGAGTCTCATCCTCCGTGAGGGTGATTTCATACCCCTTCGGCAAGAAAGTGTTAAATCCAAGAATGAGGTTGTTGTGCCCTTTGAATAATTCCTTTACCCTCAGTATGACCCCAGCTGTGTCAGTTCTATAAGAAACAGAATAAAAATAAAAATAAAAACAAAAACAAAACGATGGAATAGATAAATAAGAGATTTCATGCAACACCTTGGGTGTCAGTGGAAAATTTTAGAAAGATCCAACTAGTGTACCTTTGTGCCTTGAAATCTTTCATAACCTCAAGGAATTGGTCATACTTTTCCCTTTGGTCTTGAAACATGTCCTTCACCTCTTTGAGATAGGTTAGGGCATCATTGGTCGTTAGTTTCTGTGTAGCACCTCCTCCTCCTCCTCCACCTCCACCACCACCACCACCTCCTCCTCCCGGGATTTGGGGTTGCCCATAACTTCATATCCAAAAAATAAAAAAGAGTGAAATAAAATAAAATTTTCCACTAATTGTACCAGTAGATCAAAAGATGTAGCACAATTGTTGTCCGCAAACAAGGTTTTTCCTCTTATGTATTCTTAAAATAATTAGACACCTTATCCTATTTTATGCCATGGCTCCACTTGCTTTGATCAGAAGTATTTCAAGCAGAAACTTTTGGCTTTAAAAAATAATAATAATAATAATAATTTCAGGTGTGAAAAGATATGGTTTTTCCCCTCAAAATTAACTCAAAAGACAAAGATAAATTTCCCCCAAGCTCCACAATGAAATACCCACCAAGATAAATGTAGCCTAATAAGAAAAACACAGTTTTCGAAAATTAAAAAAAAAAAAAATTTGAGGAACTATTTTCCATCTAAACAAACAAAACCTAGATGAATAAAACTTGATTACAGTAGGATTTTAATAGATGCTAATAAAAAAGGGACTCAGCAGGATATTTCACCCAATTTTCAGAAGGTTCCCCCATAAATTTCCTTGGTAAAACCGTATAATTGGTAAAATCCAGTGAATTAATATTCAAATCCTACACAAATTCAAGAAATTTCATGATCAAACATTTCAAAAACACACACACACACACCAGAAAACGCAGGGCATGACTCACGACATGATAAGCATGCTTAAAATTCACCAGTAAAAACCAAACAAGATTTCCCGAGAAAATTACATTCACACGAAACAAAAGGTCCAAAACCAAACAAAACTTCAGAAAACTTAAGAACAACCAATTCCAGAGAGAGAAAGTTAGGGAGAGAGAGAGAGAGAATCAGAGAGGGAGAAAAAAAAAAGGAAACATACGATTCCGCGCGGGACGAACATAAGGGCCGTTTGAATTGAGACCCGACGTAAACATCATCTCGTAACCTCTTCATCTCTGCAACAACAAAATCAAATCTTTTAATATAAATATATATAATCTCACAGAACCAATACACACATACATACACAATTACATATATTTAAACTCATATGAAAATCAAGTCCGAAATGAAAAAACTCACCAGTAAGTTTCCCAGATTTTCTCGGGAAAAAAAAAAGCAAGAAACGAGTGAGCAGATCTAAAAAGAAAGGGGAAAAAAAAAATCAGTAAGAAGGCTTCGATCGCCTTCGAAGAAGGAATCGTTTGCTTCTCTTACGTTGAAAGGAAACAAAACAGAGCAGATTAGAGAGAGGAAAAGAGAGAAAAGGAGAGGCGAGAAGATTTATATGAGAAAAAGAGGAAGAAAATTAGAAAATTTTTACGTGGGACTATAAATCGAAATCCGCAGGTGGTTTGCGGGAATAAGGTTGGCTTGTGTTTTAGGGGGTTTCGAACTGGCGACTGATTCAGGAAGTAATTCTATTTTGTTTATTGGCCCCTCATTTTTCGTATTTTTTGCTTTTATCCACTCGATTACCTCTTGTTTTAGTAACGATTAAGGAGTCCTCATCTATCAAGGATATGCTTACATAAATTATGATATACATTTTGAAAAATTAATTATTAAATTATATATTTTTTTTATAAATATCATGTACGCCGAAAATTATGATGATTCAATTTCAATTTTCAAAATATAGATTATGACAAACTGCGATGGCTACAAACTATTATACTTTTTTTCAGTGACATTTTCGAGAAACTAACCGTTGAATCACTGTGATTTTTAACACATAACAGTTTGGGAAATGGAAGTTGAACTACCCAATTCAATTTATTAGACTATAATATAAGAAAGTGATTTATATATAAGTATAGTATCTAATCCAACAGTCAATTTTTCAAAATATGTGTTTCATATATCACAATTATCTATTAATTTTAGAGGAATTTGTCTAAAAGTCCTCATTTAGATGATTTTCATGCCAAAAGTCCTCTCAAAATATATTTTTTCCCAAAAGTCCTTTTGGCATGAATTGGACAAAAATACCCCTCCTTTTTAATAACCTTCAATGTCACCTACACCCCCAACCCCCAGGTTCACTATGTCACACTTCGTAGTGACCTGCGTTAGTTCCCTACGCCGAAAACGCAGGTCACTAAGCCGGAAAATGCAAGTCACTACGCCAAAAAAAATAAAATAAAATAAAATCTTTCTTTTTCTTATATTTTCCAATCAACCAAACAAAAAATTAATTAAGAAAAAACTTCATTTTCCTAACAAACAGAAACCAAAAAAAAAATTACACACCTCAATCATAGCATTTCAACATTTGTGGAGAGAAGAGAGTTAATCTCAATGAACCCCTTAGCTAATGCCCTAGGTCCACCATTAATCACAATAAGCCAATCCACACAAGTTTTAAAAGCCATTCCCCAACCATTAACTGACACAACATATATGCTCAGGCAATTTCCCCACTGTAACCAATTTCCCTGTTTTTCATACTTCTTCGCTACCTTCTCTGCATAATTAGCTGCAAAAATCTCTTTATTCACTATAGCAACCATCGGTGGAGCCTTATGATGTGCACTACGCACAGGAAACATATTTGGGATTTCACGCCAAGTTTTTGTCTCCAAATCATACTCTTCCCCACAAGTAAGCAACTCTGTATTATTACTTCCCTCAATTACATAAAACTTCTTACCCATGAATACAGCAGAGCACATTTTCCTCAACTTCTGATCAGAAGATCTACTACTCGTGGAGGTAGCGTATTGAACTCAGCGTGGTAGAGATCTCTGACGAGGCTGGTCGATGGTGTTGAGGAAGATCTGCTGCTCGTGGAGACTTCGATTTGTAGCTCAGTTGCTATTCCGATGGAGGACGTCGATTTTCTGTTGAGAAGAAGGGGAGAAAGAAGAGAGGTGTGGACAATGGACTTACTCACTGTCAATATGCCATGGTCTAAGGGCATTTTAGTCCGTAAAATAAATAAATTAAAAAAAAAAAAAAGGACCTTAGGCAGTAAAACACTTCAAATTAGGACTTTTCAAAATAAAAAAAGTATGAGAGGACTTTATCAAATGAGAAAGTTTAAAATAGGACTTTACACCAATTATCTGTTAATTTTATGCTTACGTAAGGTTATGTTTTATGCTTACATAAGATTATGCATATGCTTAAAGGAGCATTTCTGACCATTACAATATTAATAACATCTCCAATGCAATCATGCCATTTGATGTGTAAAAATCAAAATTTTGCAGCTCAAACGGCATCAATACTGAATTTTGGCATCTATGTGTTCCGTGCATCAATACTATATTTTAATATTTTATATCTTTTTTAAAAGAAAATATAATATGGCATAAAGCCATAAAATGGTTAGTGTGTCATTTACGATGCCAAATTTAATCAGCAGTAAGGATTGTCGTTGTCAAAATTTGTCACCCTAAACAGCACTATATTGGAGATGCTCTAGAAGAGAGTTACTATTTCTCATGTCGATTGGATAAAGATTTCCACTTACGTATAAGAATTTTGAGTCGGTTAATATATTGTTTTATAAATTTGAAGATTTAAACTTGTGGCAAAGCTATTAAAGGGGTACTTAAGTATATAACATTTTTTTCTTAAAAGTTCGGGATCAAGGTGAACCACTCCCATCCCTTTAAGGAGTGGAATTGGTTGCAATTAAAATTTCATGTGTTTGAAAAAAAATAAAATAAAATAAAATAAAATCCCTAATATAACTTCTTAAAAATTTTAAGGGATTCGTGCCCTTTTCCCAATCTCTCCTGTTTTAAAATTTTAGAGTTATAAGAGAGAGTCAAAAAAAAAAAATTATTTATATGAAACGTGGAGCTACTAATCTAACCCGGGATGGAAATTCAAAGATTCTCGTGAGAATAAGGTTAGCTTCCGTTTGAGGGTTTCGAACGGGTGACACCAATCACTCCATATTTGGGAAGTATTTATATTTTGGATATTGGCCTCTTAATTTTCATAAATTATATTTCTGTCCACTTCAGTACGCTGTCGTTTTAGAAGAGAAGTAGAGGTAGTGCGGGTTTGGGTTGGGCCCAAAACCGAGCCCATCGGAAAAGAAAAAACAAATATTTTAAAAATCAACCAATTTATTAGGGGGTCAATCACAACCAAACCAACAGCTGTTTGTTAGGAAACGTAATGGATTTCATAGAGAGAAAAATAAAAAAATAAAAAAAATCACAATATGCTTTTTGAGATCTTAAATTCATACGTACTCCACACTTATCCTCCGACACTTTACTCACAGATATCATGTTAAAATTTTATTTTTGTCCTTAAGCCAAATCTTCAATTTAATATCCATCATTTTGCACCTCTATAACACTTCCATAAATAGTTGCAGAACATAGTTTGAAAAATCGACCGTTAAATAAAATAATCTTATAAATGTCATATTTGTAAAAAATAATTGTGATTCAATGGTTAGCTTTTGAAAAAACTTACTACAAAAACCAACAATTGGATTATAGTGGCAGACACGACATTCATAAGATGTGTATTTTATACATCGGTAAATTTTTTTCTGCAATTGACCCTGCAGAAGTGCAGAATGCCAAAATATATTAAAATGATTTTTTTGGTTTAAGGGCAAAAATGAAATTTTGGCACAATATATATGAATTTGGAGTGCTCGTGGATTAATATGGAGTGTGGATATCATCCACCTTAAAAAATTGTAATTAAAAGTCTAATTTTAAGTATTCCAATTTTTATTTGAATTCTTTACCCAAATATCCTTCATCTAAGAATTTTTTACTTAAAATTCAAACAATAATGACTTGGGGACCATTTGTGTTAACTTTTTCTAAAATTACTTTAATTTCTCATTATATCTTTTTAAAGTTATATTCAAATTAAGTATTTGTGTATCAAAATTTTCGTATTAGAAATGATTGTGGCAAAAGTTTATTGGTGTCCACTAACTTTTCCTCCAATCGCTTCTAGGAGGAAAATTTTGCCTTCCATCTTATCACTTGTCAAACTATCCAAGGGTTTGATTCCCCTTTTTTTTTTTTTTTTGCAAAGAGCCAGAAGCCCCACAATAGAGCCCCGATCCAATATTATTAAGAAACCCTCACTTATGGCGGAGAAATATCGAAGAAACAGCCAAACTCAAAAGAATAAAAACCTTCAAAAACCACCCTAAACAAAAAAAAACAAAAGGAATCAAGAAACACGAATAGAAGCCAAACCCACCCAATCCAACCTGTACAAACCACGGACCACTCTAGAAAGAGAGTTGACATCCTAACTAGTTTATTTTCTTCCAAGGCACCATCTTTAGCAAGACGATCCGCAACCTTATTACCTTTTTTAAAACAATGCATTATTGAATAGTCAAAGTCATCCAAGGGTTTGATTTGAACTAATAATTGAAATTAAAATTGAAATTGAATTATAATTTTATGTTTGGATGACAAAGAATTTGACTCTAAATTAGATACTATATTTATGCGTGTCATGTCTGCCAAAAATCACAATGATCCAACGGTTGGTTTCTCAAAAATGTCACTGAAAAAATTGTGATAGTTTTTAGCAATCACAATTTTTCATAAGAATGCTTAACATAAGATGCACTTGACCTAACGTTAGGTGACCTCAGTATGTCTAATTGTATAACAGATTTTGGAAAACTGACCTTTGGATTAGATAATTCTCTTATGAATACCATGTCTGTCAAAAATTACAGTAATCCAACAGTTGGTTTGAGAAAATTTTCACTGCGTAAAAATATAACTTTTAAGTTCCAAAAGTATTGTGAAAAGCTATCGTAAACCGGGGCCCAGATCCTTCAAAATAGGTGAACAAAATTGTCCCTAATAAATTATGGGCTGTCTTGCCTTCTTCTCCAATAATACACGGCCTTCTCTTCATCGATCCCTTCAACGATAAGCATCTCCGGCTATTTTTCCGATGATAACACCCCCCCCCCTCCCCCGGTTCAGCAACGATAACCTCCAACAGTAATAGAGATAAAATTATTTATTTTATTTGATAATTTTAATTTATCTACTTTTTTCCCACAATTCAAATACAAAAAAGAAAAACTTCTCTTCTACAAACAACACAAGTAGCAGAGAGAGTAGAAAGAGAGAGGAGAGAGGTAAAAAAAAAAAGAATAAATCCAACTGTTTATACAAAGATAAATCTATCCGTCTATCTACCATTAAATTTATCTATTTCAACATTCTCTTTCTAGCTCACTATGTTTTCCCACAATTCAAACACAAAAAAAAAAAAAAAATTGTTCTTCAAACAAACACAAGTAAGAGATAGAGAGAGAAATTTTTACGTACTAGAAGATGAATAATGGACACACATAAAGAAATTTGTTCCCCCCTTTTTCGTAGCATGAAATGCGAGGTTTGGAGTGGTTTGATTAGCATAAAGGGCTACTTGAGAAACACATAAACGTGATCAGTTGAACATAGATTTAACCATTTTTTATTTTATTATTACTTGGTAGGTCTACTTCCAGGGGCAGAGCCAGGATTTGGTACTGAGAGGTGCCAAAACCATATGCATATGTATTTATTCTGATGATGTGAAATAGCCATTTTTATAATATAGGAGTAAAATTGCAATTTTATAAAATTTTAAGGTCAAAATCGTAATAATATATAAATTTATACAATTTTATTTTGTAATAGCATTTGACGCAAAACCGCTATAACAATTCAAACTGTTCATTAATTGCAAAGAGTCTAACAGTTCAAACTGTTCATTAATTCGAGTTCAGTATACTTGGTTCGAGTTCGCAACTACAATTTCAAATACATGTTCTAAGGTAATAATTTTCTTAAAAATCCAATTGAATATAACTTTCTCACTTTAAATCATTTTTGGGTGATAAAAATTTCTATTAAACGCTCATAATCTCATCTTACAAATTACATAACTCTTATAATTTATTTCAATATATATATTTGTTTGCATATTTATTTTCAAATATAAAAAAAAAAATCACAAAAAATAATTCACATGGAATTAATTCTCCAAAATTTACTGCAAATTTCTTCATGATATACCAACATTATATAACTAAAAATTCTAACAAAAATAAAGAGTCTAGTGCAGCCAAATAATGTACACAATTTCATATTTTTCATGGTTGGACATTTCAAGCTTTTAAACAAGCATATATACATGATTCAAACTTATTCAAAACCACTATAAATAAGCATTTTGATGTGAAAAATACACATTTTCTAGAACTTTGGTTTTGATAATTTTTTACTTCATTCATTCTCTAAAAATCAAGGGGTTCCATTTTATTTGATTATGAATTATATATATAACATAAAATAAAATGTGTAAATATATAATATGAAGTTTTAAAAAGCCAAGGGGTGCGATGGCACCCCCTAGGGTGGCCTTGGCTCCGCCCCCGTCTACTTCTATTGTAAATCTATCCATCCTGTACAAAAATGAAGGTACAAATCCAATATCTTTCAAAACAACGTTAGATTAATTTACAAAAATTAGATAACATTCAAAAATTAGATAAGCCTAATCTAGTTTTCAAAAATTGCAAGGTGAATTTGAAGGTTGCGTTTAAACTTTAAACCTCAAAGAAGTCTAGAATCTAAATTTCTAATATTAAGAGCATCTCCAGTGCATTCATACCATTTGATGTGCACGTGTCATATTCAAAATTTGGCACACCAAATGGCATCGACACTAAATTTCGGGACACTTATGTATTCCAATGCATTAATGCTATATTTTGACACTTTTCACTTTTTTGAAGAGAGTATAATATATATGATACAAATGACAACACTCCATTAGGGTAAACTATTTGGATACCAATGTCAAATCTCGGCAAGACAGCTTATAAAACATTCCATTAAAGATGCTCTAACACCTTAAAAATGGAATCCTTAACAGGAGTAAACAAAATTTCACAATCACACAACTTAATATCGTAATTGCTGCAGAGGATATAGTGAAATGGTTGGGATCGAGACTCCCTTAAGTCCCCTTTCTATGACGATTCAATTCTCTCTTTCCTTGGAACTACTTTTTCCAACTTATGTATAAAGGATAACATAAAGAATTAAAGACTTATTTTTTTATGATTCTTCAAAATATTACCATATCCGATGAGGCCACTATCCATTTAAGTTTTTTTTTAAATAACTAATGGGGATGATTTGATCCATTATCAAATCAACAATCACCATTATAATCCTTATATGTTATAAAATTTTGTACAACGAACATATCATGTATCCGACTCAAGAACTTTTCATTAAAAATATAGATACATGCCACAACGCTACACGGTTAGTAGTAAATCGTACCAAAATTGAACTTTTTGTGCAAACAAAATAATAAATACCATTTCATTTTCCTTTTAAATTTAAATGATTCTCAAAATTTTCTTCCTCAAATTTTTTTTTTCAAATTCTCATTGCTTCCTCAAATTTGATAGTTTTTCATATTGAAAATATCATCTCATATCTTTCTTTATTTATTTATTTATAATTTAGTTGTATTTATCTTCTCTTACTAGGCAAATATATATTGGGTTTAAATTTTCAAACCATATGACAGTTAGAGCATCTCCAATGCAAAAGCCAAATTTGGCATCCCAAAAAGCACTAGTTTATGCCAAATTCTAAGTCCATTTGGCACTTTAGGATGCCAAATTTGGCTTTTTTGGCATCAAGAAATGCCCTGTTGTGTAGGTGAAGAGTTCATGGCTCTCCAAAAGGGGAAAAAAAAAAGCCTCTCTTATAGTAAAAAAATCACATATTTCAATTGCTTAAGCATATTTATTAATATTTTAAACATTTACATAATAATAATAATAATAATAATAATAATAATATACCATTATTACATATTGAAAATTACAGCTCATCCAACTTGAAGAGCTCTGTTCCTTCCATTCCCCTCTCAAAGAAAACAAAGATGGGTTGTTTTAGGTATTTGTTCTGCTAAAACCCTAATTCCACCTCATCTTGACACCTCAGCTCAGAGTGTGTGAGCTGGCATTAGGTGTCCTTTGGAGGCTGACGAGGGAGTAATAAGCACCAGTGGGCCCCTTTGCCAACAAGGATGAGTGGGTCCCTTTCTCCACCACCTTCCCTTTGTCCAGCACAGCAATTAGATCACAGTTTTGAATTGTACTCAGCCTATGTGCCACCACCACACTAGTCCTCCCCACCATCACGCGCTCTAGCGCGTCTTGCACCACCTTCTCTGACTGACTATCAAGCGCGCTGGTCGCCTCATCTAGCAATAATACCGCTGGGTTTTTCAGTATGGCTCGGGCTATCGCTATACGTTGCTTCTGGCCTCCAGATAGCTGCAATCCTTTGTCCCCACACCATGTATCGTATCCGTCCTTCAGTCCAGTGATGAAATCGTGAGCGTTCGCTGCCCTAGCGGCCTCGATGATCTCGGTTTCGTTGATTTTATCAGATGATCCGTATGCAATGTTTTCTCTTATTGTCCCAGCAAATAATGTTGGCTCTTGGCTAACTAGTGCAATGTGTTTCCTTAATGATCTTAGGTGATATGACCTTATATCACGACCGTCGATTTTTACAGTACCTTGAAGCGGGTCGTAGAACCGTTCGATTAAACCAATGATGGTCGATTTACCCGACCCACTTTGTCCCACCAATGCCGTTGATTTTCCTGCTTCAATTTTGATTGAAAAGCCGTTGAATATGTTCACATCGGGTCTAGCTGGGTATGCAAAATGAATGTCCCGGATTTCGACATTACCGGTTATTTTCTCGGGTTCAAATCCTTCTGGGTCATCGGGTTCAATTCGGGTATACCGATCCAGCACTGCAAATACGGATCCGACCGCATCCGAGCCCTTGACAAGGTCCGTTGTCATACTACCCGCATCCGCAATGACCCGTCCCGTGCTTACTAAGATCATAAAGGTCTCAAATAGGGCTTTTGCTCCAATGTAGCCTTCATACACGAGCTTGCCACCATACCAAAAGTCTAAGGCCCAAGTACATGACATGAGGCTTTGAGAGGTCCCGAGCCCAATACCCGCAAACCATGACTGCCGGATGCTCTCTCGTCGTGGGCCTTCCTGGGCTTTGTCCAGCATCTTAAGAATTCGGGCTTGAGAGGAGAAGGCGGTGACGGTTCGAAGGTTCGAAACAGCTTCAGCAGCGAGCTTGCTACTCTCATCTTGGGCTTTGATGGCCTTTTGGGACATGCTTTTGAGTAGGACCCGTCGGACATAAAAGCAGGCGATGATGAGGGGTTGGACCGCTATCATGACGATGGCGAGCCTCCATGCAATGACCAGGCCCATGGTGCAGGCTATGATCACAGCTGAGAAAGTTTGGACAATGAGAGCCATTCGATCACCAACTAACGATCTCACCTGCCAACAAAAACAAAAGCCCAAGTATTGATTATCATCAGGCCATGAATTGGGCTTGCTAAGGGCTAGGGACACAATTGTCAAAAGAAATAAAGAACAATAGTTTCAATTACAGCTAGCATTAGGTTTAATGTTAATTTTTATATAATATTTTAAATTGACGCGTGTTGCAATCCGCGGAACTCTCGGAAATTAAAGTCCTTAATTGGAATCTGTACCAACCAAGTTTGGAGTATTAGGAGACGAGATTCCTAATCTAATATAATATTATTCTCTTAACAACAACTATTGTGATGGTTAATTAATAATTAGGGTGCAAAAAGGTCATCACGGCCAGTTTCTTATTAAAAAAATGCTCATTAGAGTTGAATGATTGGGCATTATTAGGGTTCAATGATCGTGTCCTCTTGAGTGGAGAAGACAAATTAAGCTAGTTAGGTCTCAATTAATTAAGCAACAATTCTATATCACCCGTCACTTTAACCTTAAATTAAAAACCACCTGACGTGTCGTGGTTTGAATGGTGTGTTAAAAAGAGAAAAACAGTTTGAGAGGAGAGATCTCACCACTCAAAGCAGAGCATATTAGCATGATTTTTAATTTCAGAATAAAGTGTATGGTGTTATAGTATTTTTTTTAATTAAGTGAAAAAAGCATGAAGGGACGGACTTACCACATTAGCATCCTTGGCGAGTCGAGAGCAAACAGCACCACTAGAATTCTCATCTTGATCAAACCAGCCAACTTCAAAAGTAAGGATCTTGGAAAGCATCCTCTCTCTAATCCTCTTGGTCAAGTACTCTCCCATGGCTGCAAAACTATAATGCTGGCTTATATTAATCACAAAAGAGAACACAGCCAACCCAACAAAACACAATGCATAAGTCCTCGTCTTCTCTTTAATCTCCTCATGACTCGGCAAAAAATAAACCGAAATCATCGACCCCATTGCAAATGCATAAAACGGCTGAACCGCCCCAAACAGAACCGCACTTACACACCCCAAACTCGCTTCTTTCCACTCCGGTATATTCATTGCCAGCAATCTCCTAAACGACGGCACTTTAAAATCTTGACTATTAATGTCTTTATTACTACCACCTTCGCCGGCGCCGGCGGCCGAGCCTCTACTCGGTGCTGCTGAGTTAGCTGAGCTGGACCGACTCATCATCGAGAGCCGACGGCTGCTCGTGTTGTTTACGTCCGTGTTTGATATAGAAGATGATGAGGGGGCATTCATTGGTGGTGTTGTTGTGGCTGTGGAATATTCTTGTTCTTGTGTGTTTTCTTCTTTTGTTTGTTGGAGATGGACGAGTGAGGTGTATAGACCGTTTTCGATTTGGATTAACTCGTCGTGTGACCCGGTTTCCATGACTTGGCCATTTTGTACGACGGCGATGGTATCTGCGTTTCGGATGGTGGAGAGGCGGTGGGCGATTATGATTGTGGTGCGCCCCACGGCGGCTTTGTCGAGTGCTTCTTGAACGACTCGTTCTGATTCCGAGTCTAATGCGCTGGTTGCCTCGTCGAGTAGGAGGATTCGTGGTGCTTTGATTATTGCTCTTGCGATTGCTATTCTTTGCTTCTGTCCTCCTGACATTTGAACTCCTCTCTCTCCCACCTGTTGCATGTGTTCAATTTTCGTTAATTTATACTAAATTTGTTGAGTAAATTTTAGACCATTGGATGCGGTAGTTAAACAGAATCTCTCCTTCCGTGCATTTCTAAAATTTGATGAAGGATAATAAAAACAACAATAAAAATAGAAAAATATTATAGCACCAGACACTTTAATCCAAAATTAAAAATCACCCTGACTTGTTCTGTTTTGACTGATGGGGTCTTTTTTTCAAACTGCTTTTTTTTTTTTTACACATTTCTAAAATTTGATGAAGGATGATAAAAACAACAATAAAAATAGAAAAATATTATAGCACCAGACACTTTAATCCAAAATTAAAAATCACCCTGACTTGTTCTGTTTTGACTGGTGAGGTCTTTTTTTCAAACTGCTTTTTTTTTTTTTTACACACCACTCAAACCACGATAAGTGTCGAGTGATATGGAAGTAATTACTCAAATAACAGTACTCAAATAACATTATTAGACACCAACTTTGTAATCATGATGGTGTCTCCGAATCTCTTCCGAGAGAAATGAGAGAATCGATTCTCAACTCCACTTTCAAAATATTGAATTGAAAAATCTCTTATGGGATATTGTAAATAATTGGTGCCGTGAAAGGGCAAAAAGACAAAAGAGAATAAAGGAAAATGACTTGTTACTTGTTAGGACAAAAGAGAATAAAGGAAAATGAGTTGTTGGGATGCTTTGAGAAAAGGTTTTTTAAAAAGAAAAGCTTAACTATTAGCCATGAATAAAAATCACATCGTCAACTCTACAAAATTGCCACTAAATAAAGATAATTATAATAAGCTTGAATTTAATATTTTGCATAGAATAATAGATAAATTTGAGTTTGTTAGTATCTTAAATTATCAAGGGCAAGGTAGGGTCTATTTTAAAAAAAAATATATAAAAAAAAAAAAAAAAAAAAAACTATGTATGGGGTATTCCCACACATTATCTGTTGTTTTTTTATCTGTTCAACTATCTTTAATGTTTTTTTTTTTTTATATCCACTTTAACAAGAAAGTTATTAAATAGTAGGCCTTCAAAAGGCACATAGAATACACGTAAAAAATTACATATATTTATAGATACTTGTGAAACATGAAATTTAAAAAAAAATTATGAATAAAGATCAAATACCAAATCAAACCATAAGTTTCAATTGGCTCATCCGTAACTTTCTACAATTATACTACAACAATTAATCACAAATAGGATTTTCAATATGCCTAACCTTCCTTATATTATTATATAATAAAATATATTTAAATTGCTAAAGGCGCTCAGCCTGTTGGTATTCATTTGATAAAATATTATATAGTTTTATTTAAATTTCAAGTGGTGTGCATTATGTTTAATTTCACATAATATATGTATATATATATATATATATATATATATATATATATATAGACACACACACACCCCAAAGGACAGGAATGCTATTATCAGGTTGACTTGATGCAAGTTGCATCAAGTCACCTGCTTTAGAGGTACTTGTAAATATTATTTTGAAAAACCAATTATTGGATTAGATACTTCTCTTATGTTTGTCATGTCTACCAAAAATCACAGTGATCCAACAGTTGGTTTCTGAAAAACTGACTGTGAAAAAATGGTGATATTTTGTAGAACAAAAAAGTCACAGTTTTTCAAAATGAATTTTTTAAAATTGACCGTTGGATCACTTTGATTTTTGGCAGACATGGCAAATACAAGAGGAATACATAATCCAACCATCATTTTTTCAAAATATGAATTGCAAATGCCTCTAAAGCAGGTGATCTGATGCAACTTAAATCAAGTCGACCTGATAATAATATTCCTATATCAAAAAATATATAATAAAATATATATAATACACAAAATGAGTGAAAGGGGGGGTGGGTGGGTTGGGTTTTTGGGGGCATCCCCTGCCCAATCATACTCAAACCTTATAACTCTTACACATATCAATTGAAAATTGAAAAGTCAAGGGGCCATGACCCCACCCCACCCCACGCTCTAGTTCCGCCACTGAACAGGTGATGATGGAGACAGAGAGCAATTGCAACTTGCAATTTAAAGGGACAAGTTTTTGTATTAGAACCAACCCTTGCTTAGTTTAGTCTAGCTTAGCAAAATAGTTTTTAAAAAAATAAAATAATGTGGTACGGTCGTTTTTATAGAAGAGAAACAATACTGAAGGTGGTAGATTGTTTTTACTGTTTATCATAATAAATGTTCCACCCAGAAGACACATAAACATAGATTCACATTTTACATTTAGATATGTATGTATACGAGTGAGTGAGTCGTCTGTCAGCATAGGCTCACATTTCAAATACATATATATCTACACATCTCTATGTATTCAAAAGAGGGAACCATATGTCATTGTATTTGTGTACATAGACCCACACTTCGGACATATCTTTACATATTCAAAATACTCAACTATTTGTCATGATAATTCAAAAGAGTGGATGGTTTGTCATTGCATTTGTCATGGTAAATGAATTTTTCATACGTGCCATTGCATTTGTTTTGCTAAATAGATTTTTCAACAGACTCTTCAATACATATTCAAAACAGACAGCAAAACAGCAGGCTGTCTATTTTTGCATCCGTCATGCTAATTGGACTCTTCAATACGCAATCAAAAAAGTAAGTCGTTAGTCATGCTAATCGATCAGACTCATTTACATTTTATTTACGAAATGAAGTAAATTTAATTTAATTTTTAATTTTTAATTTTAGTTAGCAATATAATTGTAATTTTTTTGAGTAATAATGCAATATAATTTAATTAAAAAAAAAAAGAAATGTGTATGTGCTAAAACCTCAAGTGGGCTAAATTTAAAGTGAGCTAAAAGAGAGAAATGAGGAAAGAACGAACCTGGGTCTCATACCCCAAAGGCAACTGACAAATGAAATTATGAGCATTAGAAGCTTTGGCAGCTTCAATAACCTCTTCCATTGCAGCGTCTTCCTTACCGAAAAGTATGTTTTCTTTAATGGTGGTGGCAAACAGGGCAGGCTCTTGGCTCACTAGCCCCATCTGTGACCTCACCCACTTTAGCTGAAGCTTATCAATGGCGACCCCATCAAGAAGTATCTCTCCACCAAGTGGGTCATAAAACCTCTGCAACAGTGATATCACTGTGGATTTTCCCGATCCACTACCTCCAACTAAAGCGACAGTCTTTCCTGATGGGATTTTGAGGCTGAAATCTTGGAAGATTATGCTTTCTTTTCTTGATGGGTAAGCGAATTCGACGTGCTTGAATTCTACTTCCCCTGAAATGTTCTGTAAAATCTCGCCGTTCATGTTGTCTGAATCAATCTTTGGGACTCGTCTTATTACCTCCATTATTCGTTCTCCGGCTGAACATGCTTCGGAGAAGTACTTTACGTTGGATAAACCAGCACCCAGTGACCTGATGATATCAAAACAGAAGATTTCAATGGATTGAGCTAAAAAAACAGAGGATTTGAGAGCACCCATTAACAATTCTTTCAGAAATTAATCCAAAGTTAATGGTTTTAGCTAAAAAATAAAAAACAGAGGATTTCAAGTCACCCATTGACGATTCTTTCAGAAATTGAATTGAAAATCAATGGTTTGAGCTAAAAAAACAGAGGATTTCAAAACGCCCATTAACGATTCCTTCTGAAATCAAATTGAAAAGAATGCACATTTTCACATAATGAAAGGGTTAAATTCAAGAAAACAAAGATACCCATTACCCGCTAATGATTTCTTGACGATTTTGGTGCCAAAAAATAGAATTAAATGAGTGTATAAAGGGATGTATATATATATACACACACTCACACACACTCATATATATGTACTTACAATCCACCGAGGGCAATGGCGGCGCCAACTGCGAAAACAGTGCCACCTTGAGCGCCATGGTACATGACCAATCTACTACCATAATAAGACATGAAAGACCAAATAGCAAAGACGACGCCGTTGCTTCCAATGGCCAACCCTTTAGCCAAGCCCTGTTTCAATCCCAATTCCACAGACCCTTGTAGAGCTGCAGAGAACTCAGTAATGGTTTTGCTTTCTCCAGCAAAGGAATAAACAGTTCTGATGGAAGAGATCGCCTGCTCTGCAATTGTACCGGCCTTATTGTACTCTTCCCTGATCTTTCTGGCTAATCCCATAAGTGTCCTCCCGTACATCAAACCAGGGATTACTAAAAGTACAACAAAAGGAAAGCCTGCTAAGGCTAGTCTCCACAGCATTAGGAAAGCTGCTACGTAGCTCCCAAAGAATGAGGCTGCGTTCATCAAAAAGTTTGGGACCTGATAATGATGATGATGAAGAATTTAACACCGTTAGATTCAGCTAACACAAAAAAAAAAAAAAAAAAAGAATCAAATTATCATAGAGCATTGAATCAATAATTAACCTTTTCGCTTAAAACGTCTTGAATTACAAGACTATCATTGGAGACACTTGTGATGACTTCAGATGTACTTGCTACATGCATATCAAAGTATCCCACATCTTGCCTTAGCACTGCTTTCAGGTATCTTGCTCTCATTCTTGCAGCTTGTCTCTCCCCTGTTCTTGTCCAGCAGAATCCCTCTGAAAAATCCCAGAAATGTAAAATTATGTCAAGTAGAATCTCTGATTAATTCTTGTAAAATACACAAAACCCAACATCAAAATTCAAAAATCTAAAAAACCCACCTAGGAAACAAACAACCCATGATCCACAAGCTATGTACAACAGAGTCACTGCATTCTGCCACCAACAAAACCAAACCCAGTTAGCTTTTGTATGTCTATGCGCTATATATATATATCTAGAGAGAGAGAGAGAGAGACCTGGTTGATGTTATTACGGAAAGAATCAATATTGGAAGTGGCTGCACCACCAATATTGTTCATTATCTTGCTAGTAACATACAACACGACCGGCATAGTGAAGCCATCACCAACGGCTCCGATGAAACCAAGAGCCATCAACAACTTATCCACACGGTCTGCGTGCATGAAAATGGAGCGAATAGAGCCATTCTTCTTCTTGATCATGCTACTTTTCTGACCCATTAATTTCTTCCGTATATTTTCTCAGAAAACAAACAAACAGTAGAGATTCTCCAGGACCTCTCTTTTGAGGTACCTCTCTATTCTACCGTTCGCTTGCTTCCAAAAAACTTCTGTCCTTTTAACTACTACTGAGCGCGAACAAAATAGAGCAATGCCATATATATATATATATATATGAGACGGGACACCCCATTTGAGAATTGATAGCATGTGTATAGTTCTATTATATTAACCTAAAGCTCACTGTTCATGTGCTTGGTGAGAGCAGATTACGGTTGACTTTCCTCTTTTGCGCTGTAATCGTCATTAATGACGATAAGGAGGTCACTGGGACCCATTTCAGGGCTCCTCCAGCACCACCCCATCTTTTACTTCCTTCAATTTTTTTATTTTCCTTTTCTTCCATTTTTGTTATACTGAAAAGATATAAAGCAAAGGAGCTGCAATGCAGGGCTTGAGTTGAGTCGAATCGGTGGCTTTTAACTGTACCTGTCCTTATTACCTATATAATAATATAATTATATTAATTCCTGATTTTCCTGTATCACCTAATGGAGTAGTGCTATATCACTATATATAGCAGCCATTATTTATATCAAATTCTATTAAATTTGAGTTCATTTCAGTAATATCTCAATATTTATTTGGGTATTTCAAGAAGGGTCATTTTTATTTAATGTGATCGATCTAGCATGCATGATTTTGTTTCATTTATTAAAATTCTATTTACAAGATTGGAGGAATCGAAGTAGATTTTGTAATTTTGCATTAAAAGAGCTGAAAAATACTATAGCACCAGACACTATAACCCGAAATGAAAAAATATCCTGATGTGTCCTTCTTTGAGTGGTGAGGTCTGTCTTCTTAAACTGCTTCTATTTTCTTCACATACCACTCAAATCACGATACGTTAGGGTGTTTTTTTTAATTTTGGGTTAAAGTGTTTAGAATTGTTGAAAAGAGTTTTATGCTTTTGAAAGATAAGAAGATATGGTGATAAGATCATTATATTACAATAGTGAAGGTGGATAGTGAAAAAAAGAATATGAGTAGGAGTTTTGTTTCTTAAAAATGACTATGGTTTAGTGATAAAGTATTTGTGCAACTGTGCAAGCGTGATAGTGAAATGAAATGAGTGAATTGAGTATATAATTATTTAAGCTAATAATTTAGTCGTACTTTACTGAAGTTTATCTTAAATAATGTGACAAATGAATTATCTTTATCTTTTTTAATAATTTTTTTTTTTTTTGATAATAAATAAAAAGTTACGGTCCATTTGGATACTCGTTTGGAATAATTTTTCGGAATATATAATATTACTATGACTAACTAATAAATCTATTTTTACTTTTACAAGTAAAATTAGCAGAGCAATATCATGACCCATCTTAACTAAGAAATCAACCATCCTATTTGCTTGTCTATAAAAAAAGTAAAACCAAACTCTCACGCTTGTCTATAATGAACTTTGATTTTTTTTTTCTTCTCTTTGACAATGTGATTAGGGGAGGAGAACAAAAGGTGAAGAGGGTAAAGATGCATGTCCTTACCTATTTTTGTGTTAAGCTATTTTTTCTGGAAGGCATAGGATAACGATCTTGAAAAACTGACCGTTGGATTAGACAATCTTCTTATAAATATCATGTATGCCAAAAATTAAGTGATCCAGCAGTTAGTTTTCAAAATAAAGTCTATTAAATACTCTGATAGTATTTACTATTTATCATTAGATGTTATAATAATTATTTAACAATCTATATTTTTTTAAAAACTGACCGCTAAATTACTATAATTTTCGACAAATATGATATACATAATAAAATGATTATCCAATTCAACAGTTAATTTTTTAAAATATACGTTCTTACCTGACCGAAAGTGTTAAATATTTTATTTTAAAGATAAAGAAGAACTCATCTCCAAATCGGACAAGTAAACGCCATATGGTTAAAGTAGAGTAAATTATGGAAGAAGTGATCAATGCTTTTGTCTCTTATCCTACATAGCGCATTGGACAGAGTGTAAAGGGTTGCTTTCACTGTTGGAATGTTCACATGCAATGCCTTCTCACCGCCATTCGATCACACTGCTGAGGGACTTACAATACACAGGAGCCATATCTTGAAGATTAATTTGTTCCACCATGTTTTTGAAGTAGGATTTAAGGGAAGTGGAGGACTATTCTCATTTTTGTACTTTATAGAATTTCATTTTGAATGTGAGTGAGAACCTCAAATCCATGAAGACTTAGGGTTTGTTCTCCAACAATTGAGACTTAGCTAGGGTTTGTTTACCAACAATTGAGAGAGTTGAAAAGAGGAAAAGTATTTTCTTAATTTGCTTCTCTTAATTAATTATCTACTCATGAGATAGTATACTTGAATATATACATCTATTACATAGGGATATTTATTTGAGCTAGACATAAATAACCAATTATTTGTTCAATAGAAATATCAGTTAGATATAGACACTCACTTAAATTTTAGGGCATTTTACCTCAATATTGTTGAGGTTTCAATCAATTACGGAAATGAAGCTCACATTGAAATATTTACGGAAATGAAGTTTCGTACGTGAAAATTGACATTTTTGCCCTTTTAAAGGTAAAAAAAAATTGAATTTCATTTGAAAATTATCACCTAATCACTAATTTTATAAATAATCACCAAAAATATGAACAATCACCAATCACCATTAATATGAAAAATCATCAAATTTACACAAAATCACCTTTCACCTTATTTTCTAATAATCACTATTTTTGTTAACAATCACCGATCACCAATTTCCGTCCGTATAGGTCATTTCAAAACCCTTTCACATTGTTGATAAAAGGATTTATCGACCTCCCACACAGGGCTCTACACCCAAAAAAAACCACCACTGATCTTGACACATAATAAGGTCGCCCACTGAGCACCTCCTCAGCAACGACGATCTAATGTCCCCCCTAGGGATCAACCTCCGTCAAGTCCTCTCTCTTCGACGGAGATGCCTGCCTTAGGGTATATGCCTTATCTACTTAGGATGCTCACCGTCGTGAATGCTCGCCCTCTTGGGCAGATGAAAGGGCATGCGGTCTCATGCGACCCTTCCCTTAAAAAGGCTGGTTGAACCATGTTCACCCCCGACGATAAGTTATGAGCTTCTCTACGAACTCAGAAATAACCACCCTCAGGGGTAAGGTCGACTCCAAGACAGGGTTGACCATTTAGCCAGGTCGAATATTGCAACAACGGCAGGGGAAAGAGTTAGAAATGTGGATTGGAGGGCAAAACATGAGGAACGCCAAGGCTAAGGGATAGGACCAACACCAATTTCTGTAATCGACCTTAGCCTTGGCCTCCTTGAGATCGTACCAAGGATAACATGTGAAGAGTGCAGCGTAACTCACGGGTATGACCATTGACCTATCGCATTGGCTGTCATGCCAATGCTGATACATTGCGACCCTTTGTTTCAAACTTGACCAAGGATATTCAAGATCCCACTCCGTACCCTTGATAGGGACAACTCAATGGGGAATTCAGATCTTGATACATGGATAAGTAGCCAGAGTTCCACTATTGGTTCGTCTCTAGATGCCTAGCTGGACCTCATCCATTGTCCCATCTATAAATACCCATACCTATATGCAAAGACAGGCATTAACTTTTTTCAACTACTGGGAATCTTAGTGATTACTGCTCTCTCTTTCTCCACGTTAAGGCTCATCTAGCCAAACTTATAGGGGACAAGGTCGACCCTCGGTCACGACCTTGGTCCTCTCTTCCTCACGATCTCAAAGGTGCTCCTGTCTCTCTCTTCTCCAACTCAACATCTCTATTCTCTATTACCTTGCGTGGCCAAACCTCAGGCCTAACAAACCTCCTCAGTTCTCTCTTGTGAACGCACATCAAATCATGTCCCAAATTATCCCATCAAACATTAAATGCATGCTGGATATATATAATAACAAAAAATGCATATAGTCACCAAATTGTTATACAATCACCAATCACCAAAATTATACATAATACCCAAAAAAGCACATAATCACAAATTTCTAAATTTTACATGTAATTACAAAAAATATGTGTTATCACCATTCTTCATTAGATCACCAAATTTGTACTGAATCACCTTTTAACAAAAAAAAAAAAAAAAAAAAAATAAATTTTTTAAAAAAATTTTATTTTTTTTTTTTTTTTTTTTCTATTGATATTTTCTAATTTGTTATATTTACTTATTAAATGTAATTTGACAATTCATAAATTGGTGATTATGAGCAAAATTGGTAATTGCATAAAAATTGGAGATTGGTGATCATTAATAAATTTGGGAATTCATTTTCAAAATGGTGATTATATGTTCTTAAAGGGTATTTTCGTCAGAACAATATATTTCCGTAAATATTTCAATGTGAGCTTCATTTCCGTAATTAATTGAAACATCACCAATATTAAGATAAAATGCCCTATATTTTAAATTGGGAGTAATGAATCATCTAAGGTTGATTCTATTGCCATCCACTCATATTGCTAGTGGCACTCATTTGTTACCGACGCCCACTGATAAAATATTAAAATATAACTTTTGCTACCTACACTCTCTATAATACATAAACTAACCCCAACCCAACAAACTCTAAAATATAAGTTTCTTTTTTTACACCCACCTAATACCAAAAAGCCCTAAATATTTTTTTTCCATCCAAAGAGGAGCTTGTTTTCTTCACTCCACGAAGAGAGTAGCCCAATCATTCCACCATTCATCTCACAAAGAAGCTTATTTTCTTCACTCCATGAAGAGAAAGTAGGCCAACGATTTTTTAATATGTTATAACTTAGTGTGCTAAGTATTCTAACTAATATGTTCTGCCGATGACTGTTGAACATAGGATGATATTCTATTAGTGTCTACTGATCATTCTGTAATGTTCAACATTCCCTGCTGAACATTTTTATATGTTCGGTTAGGATGACTGAACATAGTGATATGTTCAATTATCCCTATCTGAACATTGACTGATGTTCAATATCGCAGAACTAAACAAAAGCACGAACTTAAAATTAAAACAACTTAAAAAAAAGTGAATCACACTTAAAAAATGTATATTTTCATTGTTGGAATCATTCCACATGACCATTTCATTATCTATTGATCAATAAACACCTTTTTTTGTTAGAGTTTTTAAAAAGTTATACGATAATGTAAAAGTTTATGGGATTAGAGTTTATGGAAAAAATATGAATGTGGGAAGAAGAAGGTGGGTGCGAGAAGTAATATGATTTATTTTAATTTATTTTATTTATCTAATATTACCCGTAATAGTAAATTTACATGTAGGTACAATAATAATTTTCTTTTTATTAATTGGTGGGTACGTGGGTGGCAATAGAATCACCCATTATCTAATTAAACTTAAATATATCTTCTAAGATGCATGGGTCGTCCTAAGTGGGTCATGCACACCCATGAACATCCTGGTAGTCCTCCACTATTAATTGAAAAATATAAAAATTTAATTAGTTAAATATGGGTTGATTGATTTTATTTCACTACACTTTGGTAATTTTTTTATTTTTATAAATTTGTTCAATTTTGTATCGAAACTAAAATATAAATAGATTTTTTTTATTATAAAAAAATCAATTATGAGTTGATTTATTTAGAAACTATATAACTATAAGAAAGTAGATCTGATTTTCGAAATCCCTGAACGGCCCAAATAGCCCTTTTGGTCTCTCCTTAATTAAGCACGAAGAAAAAAAAATTCACACTTCTCATAAGCATTTAAATGATTCCGCAAGCATAAATATGCTTATACGCGCACATGTGAGCATGAGGTTTATAGTTAATTGTGGATACATATTTTAAAAATTGATAGTTGGATTAGATGCTGTACTTATGCATATGCATGTCATGTCTACAAAAAATCACAATAATGTAAAGGTTGATTCCTCGAAAATGTGACTGAGAAAAAGGTTTTCATAACAATTTTTTTAAAATTCTGCAATTAGATCATTGTGATTTTTGGCATGCAAGACATCTATAAGTATAATATCTAATATAATGGTTGATTTTTCAAAATATATATCCCGCAATTATCCATGAACTTCATGTTCACATAACTTATGTAAGCATATACTGACTAAATTTGGACTATATATATACAGAAATCAGAAATGTTCCTATCAAAACATATTGACTTTTGTGAAAGTCAATATGAAATTTATACGTAATTGTGAGGTGCATATTTTGGAAAATTAATTATTGGATTAGATACTATGCATGCGTATGTCATGCATGCCAAAAACCACATTGATCAAATAGTCGATTTTTCAGATATGTTACTGAGAAAAACTGTGACAGTTTGCAGCAGTAAAAATTTTTCACAATCTGTATTTTGATAACCGTGATTTTTGACAGATGTTGACATCCATAACAAGAGTATATAATCAAACGACCAATTTTTCATAATATGCATCCAACAATTACTTATGATTTTCATGTTGACTTTCATGACGAAAGTCAGCATGCACTAATCGACTAGAACATAACTGTATATATCCTCTGCAATATTGATCGAAAATCAATTTATAGAGATATAAAATCAAAAAGGTTATTACAACACATGCTAGTTCAAAAATTATAGTAAAAATTGTTCACACATGACACAGTGATGAAAGTGTACAACTAATCCTATTCATTGATTGATATCAATTACGTGTCAATTGGTAAAATTGTATTGGACTATATTCTGAATATTAATCTTTTTTTTTTTTTTTTCAGAACTATATTCTGAATATTAATCGGTAAATAGAAATTGTCACTAATATATATCTTCTTACTTGAAGAGTCGGCAAGATATCACGTATGCCCTCACGTAATGTAAAACAAGTTGTGGGCGTATCTGTACGAGTAGGGTCCAGGAGTAAGTGTTGATATGCTGATTCTGTCACAATCGTCCTTTGCTAAATACGAATGGTCGGGTCCAATTTTCTGTTATTTTCAGATGTTAAAAATTCTAGCTAAGCGCTTGATACCCTCTCGATCACTCTGTCGCAATCATATTGATCCTTTCAGTTTTCTACTCATGAATTACGAACTGTAATTCATAAGAAAGGGGACAAGAGTACAAAGAGGTAAAATACAAGGCTCCATGCTGCGTGCTGGTTGATGATGAGTTGTACTTTTGCATCAGCAGTCCACTTGAGAATTGAATTGAGATATGGGGGCCCCCCCCCCTCTCTCTCTCTATATATATATATTATAATTTGCTTATATAACTTTTATATATTAGTATAAAGTTTATACATAATTGTGTGATATATATTTTGAAAAAATAATTATTAGATTAGATACTATACAACTTATGCATGTCATGTATGCCATAAATCACAGTGGTCCGATGGTTGATCTATTAGAAATATTAATGAGAAAAACTGTGACATTTTTCAGAAGTCAAATTTTTCATAACTTTATTTTGAAATTATGATATTAGATTACCTTGATTTTTGGTATGCATGATATTTATCTATGCACTTCATGCTTACATAACTTACATAATTTATATAAGCATATGCCGACTACATCGATTATATATATATACATATATATAGACTAGCTGACGGGATAGATATTTACTTTGAATCGACCATTGGATTAGAATTAGAATTTTTATTTTATGCATGTCATGCAAAAAATAGAGTAATTCAATGATTTTTTTTTTCAAAATAAAGATTGTGAAAAATTATGATACTATTTACTGTTGATGTTATCACAGATGTTCTATACTCTGTGTTTTGAAAACCAATCATCAAATCTCTATAAATTTCGACAAGCATCACATGCATAAGCGATATATTTAATTAAACGACTGACTTTTCAAAATACTTATCCCACCCTTAAAAAAAATAAAAAAAAATAGATTGACAATTTGAATATAAAAAAGTACTTATAAGATTGCAACTGCATAGGTATCTTCTTGACTTCTTGTATTGTTTTTAATTTTTTATTTATCTTCCCGTCTTTAGAGGAATTAAATAATTAATTAAGTTAGAAACGTTGAAAATATCAAAATAGCGGCACCCACTGCTGTGGAAATCGTGCAAATTTTAAACCCCCAAAAATGCCCACAACTTTCGCTGAGGTGGGGGTGGTAATAGTAATATACTGATTTTTAATTCAGACCCATCCCTGTTCAGTTCCGATAAAGATTAAAGATTTTCCGGGTTGGAAAGAGATTTCTTGTCCACAAGTGCTTTGTGTATTTCTTTTAACAACTTTTTGATACATTGTAGTCTACAAGCATGGAACCATGCGCTGCCCTTTCCAAAATTTTATGTCTCAAAAAATTTATTTCAAATTTTTTTTTTTTAGTAAATTATTTCTCTGTATTAAATGAAAGTTATGATTTAATTGGGATATATTTTTAAGAAACAACAATTCTATATGATCCGACATTGTAATTCGAAATTAAAAATTATCCTGATGTATCGTAGTTTGAGTGGTGTGTGAAAAAGAAGGAAGTTGTCTGAGAGAAAAAATCTTACCACTCAGAGCAAGACACATTAGGGTGGTTTTGAATTTCGGGTTAAAGTATCTGGTGTTATAGTATTTTTCTTTAAATTTTTTTTTGGATTATATAGCATTTCTAGTGCCCTTTTTACCATCAAGCTTGAACGGTATCTTTCTCTTTGCATAGCGAATTGTTTATTTTAGTTATTAAATGTGAATTAATTAGCGTAAAAATGAATTTCAAACTCAATACTTTCTTGACTATGGCACATATGATGAAATTTTGAATAATAGTATTTGAATAAAATTTACTTAAATTTTAAATCGGATTGACTTTCAAAACACATGCTTCTCATGTGCTTTTTAAAATTCGAATCCGCATTTCCATGTATTTGATTGAATGGCACAATAATAAATTATTTTCAAATAAGAAAAATTTGGAAAGAAAGTGAATTGAACATGCATTATATTTACTATTTATTTCTTCAACAATACAAATTAAATCTCTCTCTCTCTCTCTCTCTCTATATATATATATATATATATATAAACCTAACACATCGGGGGAAGATTTTTTTTTTTTTTAATTTTGATTTGATTTGATTATTTTAATGTGATACGAGGAGATCTTTGTGTGTTTCTTAATAGGCCACGTTGTATATAATCTTTCCTCCTACTTATTAATTAATTAGGGGTAATACAATTGTGACACCTGGGGTAAAAGAAAAGATTATTTTATTTTTCTTTTCATTTTGAACATTTCTTCAGGGATGTTAATGCAGTCACGCTTTCTGTTGAGACAGCTAGAGGTTGAGGGTAATTTTATGGGGGAAAGATTGACGTACTTGCATACGGTAAGCATTTAATTAATTAAAGTTGAACAAACTTATTGATGGTGATATTTAAACCTCTTTTTTTAATACTTCTTAGATGATAGTGAGATGTCATTGGATTAATATACATGTGATTAGATGATAGTGAGATGTCATTGGATTAATATACATG
>JAESVK010000958.1:941444-1036656 GCA_017140935.1 Hamamelis virginiana
ATTTATGAAAAAGATCGCTCCTCCTAGAGCAAATTCCTAACTTTATTCCTGAAGACAGCTGCTGCTACTTTGACCATTTCTCCTATTCATCTTTCTCGTGTCGAGACTGAGACACTCACAGTTAAAGTAGAAATCTATGCAGTATTTTCTTTTAATTAAATACGATTCACCCTAGCTAAACAAGTAAACGGCGCGCTATGATTATGATATGCAGCATTGCACACAATAATATATATTAGATGGTTTCGATAAGTTATTTACATCCACAAAGGAAAAAAAAAAAAAAAGATACGTACACCATCGACAATAATGATTATAGTGCAAGATCATGAGATCGATCAATCCTAAATCGATCCAAAAAATAAATGTATATCCACACATCTTCTCAAGGGTGTTACCTCCAAATTCTTGCATGGGTCTATTGGGTAGCTTGCCAAGGTACGTACGGTATTACTCAGGCTTTAATTTGCACCTAATAGCTCTTATCCTCTAGAAAAGCCAATCATAAAGCCTTATAGAATTCAAAAACAAATTAATACTATCAAATAAAATGAATATCGACGCTGTTTTATACACTCAAATTTCACAACTCACATCTTAAATTGAATATTATTTGTCGATCTTTACGTTTCCTCTCTTTTTTGTTTTATATTTAACTGCCAATGCCGCAAGGGCAGAACCTGCAGGCATATTCAAGGGAGGCCATGGCCCCAGCTTTTTACTTTCCTTATATATATATATATATTATGTGTAGGATGGAGAAATGTTGATCAAGGGCGCGCTTCGTCCCTCAAGACTTTATTTCTAGTTCTGTTACTGCGCGCAAGGCGGGGTGCTAAAGGACATGAATTTGGATCTTTCATTTGGATTTTCCTGTACTTAAATTTACTTAAGTATTAAGGTCATGACGTATCGACTAATCAAATGTATCGTGATATATTACCATCTTAAGTATCTAAACATAAAAAAACACAAGTAAAGAATAGGTACAGACTGAAAAGACATGCACCTTCTCATTAGATACGTATCTAGACATAAAAAAACTCAGTAAAGAATAGGTACAAACTGAAAAGACATGCACCTTCTCATTAGATACGAGGATTCATAACGATCCCTTGACATCATTTAGTTGTAAGAAGATTTAAGAACCCATCAAGAACTTGACAAAAAAGAATGGACAACCATGGAGATCGAAATATCCTGACAATGAGTGGCAAGCAAGTAGACAAACCAATTCTTTCTTCAAGACAGCCGATAGGTGCACTTGATGCGTATACAGATCCAATGCCGCCTTATGATATCATTAAATTTGTACGTACGTGCCTACTAACTGAAGCTTCCAGGTAAGTTTCTATGGGGTAATTAATTGCTTGAGTCAAAAATATCTGAAACCTTATTTGGTGGTGGGTAGGATTTTCAATTTTGATGGCCATTTTAGAGTCTAATCCAACTTTTGTTAATATATTCATTGCTAGCTATCTCATCAGCAAATGAAAGTAAGGAATTAATTTCTCAATATATATATATATATATATATATATATATATATATAGAGGAAGAAAAATGTTCTTATGAGAGATATCTTATTTTAAATAAATAAGTTAAGACCTTGAGCTATTAGATTGAAATTTTGAGATGAATCATGCATATATTAAGTGAATGGGAATCCAAGGACTTGTACTCTTAGCTGATTTTAGTTAAAATAAGGTATAGCTGACAAGATCAGGACTATATATATATTCCCGATGTAGTAAGCATATGCTCATTTTTATGAAAATCAGCATGAAGCTGGAATTGTGAGATCCATATTTTAAAAAATCGATCATTGAATTAGATATCCTTACTATGGATGTCATGTCTGCCAAAAATTACAGTGATCCGATATAGGCATCTCAAAATACAAATTGTGAAGAATTCTGACTACTGAAAATGTCACAGTTTTTTTTAGTGACATATTTGAGAAACTCGTCATTGGATCACTGTGATTTTTTGGCATATTTGACATACATATGCATAGTATTTAATCCAAAAGTCAGTTTTTCATAATATGCATCCCACAATCATTTATGAGTTCCACGCTGATTTTTGCAAAAATCTACATGTGCTGATAGGATCATTTCTGTGTGTATATATATATATATTAATTGTTTAGCTGGTGCGGAATCATATGCATATAGTGAATAATGGACTGGCAGCAATGAGTGCAAACTAACTCTCAGTTGCTTTCAGTGAAGGAATTGAATAACATTGCGACTGATAATTGGGTATTGCGCGCATTAGAAATTTGGAGGTGATCTTTGTAGAGACAATAAGAAGTTGGAATATTGATTTGAGTGATGGGAGGTATTGGGTTTAGACGTTTGTACTGGAGTTGTCATGATATGATTCACCAACAAACAAAAGACGAAAACGAAGAAAAGGATTAAAAAGGGTTCCAGGAGCTTGATCTGCCTTATTATCATTGGAATCTATAGGATGGTTCTTCAGATTTTGTTGAATTTCAATTTGGTTGGTTGGGCATATGATAATGCCAACATGAGTAGCTTCAAAGTCCAAATGATATTGAAAGGAGCTTGTGTTACTATTAGATATTCTCCCCAGTATTCTTTTATATATATATATATATATATATATATATATATATATATATATATGCATATGCGCACAGGAATCTTGTATTAGGTGACCTATTTTAGAGGCACTAACCCATTATATTTTGAAAAACCGATCGTTAGATTAGATACTCTTTTTATATTTGTCATGCCTGCCAAAAATTATAGTGATCCAACGGTTAGTTTGCTTGTTTTATTTTTTTTATTAAGCCACCTTGAAAAATTGTGACTTTTTTTTTTGTTTTTCAAAGTATCACAATTTTTTCACCAACGGTTTTACAGAAACCAACTTTTGGATTACTGTGATTTATGACAGGCATGACAAACATAAGATGAATATTTAATCCAATGGTCGATTTTTCAAAATGTAGTCCACAAGTGCCTCTAAAGCAGGTCACATGATGCAAGATGCATTTAGTGCCTCTGATAACAGCAATCCTGTTCTTAATTCTTATATGTCCTTAATATTTATTGGGAAAATTACACTTTGCCCCCCTAACTATAGGCCGTTTTCACGTTGGCCCCCTTGTGGTTTCAATTGCATTAATGTGGCCCCTGAACTATTTAATTGTATCAAATTATCCCATTCTTTCAGTTGACCATTTTTTTTTTTTATTGGAAAATGATTTTAGACTTTTTTTTTTTTTTTTTTTTTTTATTTTTTATCCTAAATTGTTAATGCGTCTATAAGTATATCGGTGAAATTTCGTGATTTTTCTCAATACATTTTAATTTTTATGAATTATTTTCTTCATACAGAAAATAAAATTCATAGTAAATAAAATATATTGAAAAAAATCATGAAATTTCACCGATATGCCTATAAACATATTAGCAATTCAGGATAAGTAATGCATAAGAAAATAACAAGTCTAACACTATTTTTCAGTAAAAAAACTCACATAAGGGGATAATTTGAAAACTGCTAATAGTTTATGAAGTACATTGATGCAATCGAAACCATAAGGAACCAATGTGAAAGCGGCCAATAGTAGGGATGTCAACGGGGCGGGTTTGGGATGGGTCACCCCTTTTCCAACTCCGTCCCATTTAAGAAAACTTCATCCCATTCCCGTCCCAAATCCGTGACGGGTCAGGATTTGGAATCTCATTCCCGTCCCAATTAAAAGATCCCATCCCATTACCGTCCCGTCCCATTTACTATTTTCTTTCTACTTTTCTCAATTTTCTCAATACTTAAATAAATTACAAAATACATCGATGAACATTAAAGATAATTGTTACTTCTAAGAGTAAAATAAATTCAACCCCTTAAGGGGCATGATTGAAATTTCATTTTATTAAGGAGAAACTTAATTGTACAATACCTATAAAATAAATATAATAAAAATACATAAACATATATAATCGGGGCGGGGCAGGTTTTTAAGCCCTCATCCCAAACCCTATAGGGTTTTAAAAAAAAATTCCAAACCCGCCCCTAACCCTATTAGGATGACCCCAAACCCTTCCCAATAGGGGCGGGGCGGGGCGGATACCCGGATAAACCCGCCCCATTGACATCCCTAGCCAATAGTTCAAGGGGGCAAAGTGTAATTTTTCCTATTTATTTATGGGTACTTTAAATACCCATAAAACTACCGAGAAAACCTAAAAGTCTATGACATAAAAATTTTATATCATTAGGTTTAACGGTTTTTTCATTATAATAAAATAGATATTTCGTAAAAGAATTTGAAAATATCAAGAACTTCATGCAATGAAATTGGATCTCTTATAAAGCTTTAAACTCAAAAGTCTTTTTAACAATTACATATATTTATATATATGTAATTGTAACTATTAGTGTGTTGACTTGAAAATCGAATTAACTATGCATCACATTAGATAATAAAGAAATTTTTTTTTTTAAAAAAAGAAGATAAAATTAACATTTTTTATTAAAAAGAACTCTCTCTCACTCTCTAACATACCCAAAATTTTCTAGGTGAATTAGATTTACACTCCTCTAGTTTTTGACAATTATAAAGACACTCCTTCTAGTTTTAAAAATTACAGAGACACGGTTTACTTTTGAAAAATAAACTATGGTAAGACCCTCTCAATGAAATAAACGTTAATCTTCTTCTATTTTTTTGATTTTACATCATTTTTTTAAAATACTAAAAGTATTTTTTATACAATTGTCAAAAGTAGTGTCTCTATAATTATTAGAAATTAGAAGGTTATAAGTGTAATTTATCCAATTCTCATTAAAATACAAAAATAGAGTATTTTACTTTAGGAATATATTAGTCATATTAGATATCCATTTATTATTATTATTATTATTTTTTAAAAGACACCCATTTAACATCGTTCTAGCAATGTTGATGTGTTGATGTCTCTTTAATGTCATTCTGATAGAGTTGATGTCTCTATACTTTTTTAAACTACTTTGTAATTTTCAAAATTTTGAGAAAGAGTAAGCGTAATATATCCATATTTTTTTACTCTGCCTAGTAACATGTGGCAGGCAAAAAAAATAAAATAAAATATTTAATCACCATATGTCTCGTTGTCTAATGTGTAGGCCCCATAGCCCACTAAATTGCATCATTAGAAGTACTAGGTGAAAATTTTGGCCGGACCGAAGATTATTGGGACTGTTTGAGATCAAAATCAAATGCTTTATTTTAATACACATGAAGTATTAAGTGAGATATATCATCTGAATCTATGTTTCAATTCTTTAAAATATTGTTCATGCATGCAGCAGCACTTGTTCAAATGGAAACCATCATGAAGTTTAATTGGTATTGGACAATTTGTTCATCCTTTTTCTATTAAGGTTTCGTTTGCATTAATTTTTCTTAAAATTATTTATGGAGTTCAAAATTTTACTTGATTTAGGTATTTTTGTGTCAACTTTTTTAAAAAATACTATTAGAGAACTATCTCTTCATGTATCTCCTTAGAATTATGTTTAAATCGTATTTTTACATATCAAAATTTCCATACGAATAGTGATTGTGGCAAAAATTGGGACTCCCTAATTTTTGCTACAATAACTTCTAGCATATAAATTTTGCCTACAATCTAATCAACTCTCAAGTTGTCTAGAATTAATTATCGCCCTATCTATTTAATCTAGCGGAATTTTGATATTCAAAAATGATTTTAAGAAAATATAATGCAAATGAGCGCATAAGTTAGAGATAAGGCGATGTCCGCTTCTAGACAACTTGAAGGGCAATAGAATGGTGGAAAAACTTAAATACTAGAAGTAATTGCAGTAAAAGTTAAGTTGTGGCAAAATTTAGGGGAGCCATGCAACTTTTGCCACAATTAGTTTTAATACAAAAAATTTTAATATGTGAAGACATAATTTATATATAACATCATGCACAGAAAGTTTTGCAAATATGATTTAAAAAAAAACTAATGCAAACAGACCTAAGCATCTGATCCAAAGTTTAAACTCATTTGGACTATATTGAATCATCCAACCCAAATACTTAAGCCTTTTGTTTGAGCCATCTGTGATAAAAATATAAAATGGATTCTTAAACAGTTTATTCGTTGTATTATCAACAATTCTATATCACCCACACTTTAACCCGAAATTAAAAACCACCCTGACGTGACGTGGTTTGAGTAGTGTGTGAAAAAGAGGAAAGCAGTTTGAGATGAGAGACCCACCACTCAAAAGAGGACACATCATGTTGATTTTTAATTTCGGGTTAAAGTTTCTGGTGCTACTTGTATTATTTTATTGAAAAATGCTAGATAAAGTCTCTTGATTAAATGGTCCAAAATCCCAGGTACGAGTCCATCTTGCTTCCAATACTGAATATGGGCCACTCTGAGACCGAGTGCTCGGTAGTGCATATCGCCATGACTTCTGTACCAATGCCAATTGGGCTTGAACTAGTTAAAAAATGAGATTGGGCTTGGATCTGAGGCCCGCTAAACGCGCGAGCAAAATTTAGAAATTTACATCGCCAAGGCTCACAACCTGAAAACTATATGTGAATATGTGATAATCATAATCACAGAACCTCCATCACCGTCCATTTTGAATAAAATCGGACGGTCCAGCCCAGACATGCTCCAGACTTCGGAGCAAAGATATATAAAGCCAGTCACCTTTCAAAGATTTAAGAAGAAGCGGGAAACAGAAGTTCCAAGCCAAAGTCTCATCAATGGCGGGAAGCGATCCACAGAAGCAACTCCTAACCCTAATTCGAGACTTCGCTACTGAAAAATCACAAGGAGGTGATTTCCGTACATCACAATTCGCGCCGTTTGTTTGTCGGGAAAATATAGGAAAAGAAGAAAAAGGAGTCTTTGAGTTTTTCATTCCTCTTCCTACATTTTCCAGCAATCAAACAGCGCATACCTTTTTTTTTTTTTTTTTTTTATATGTATAGTATCGAATTTGAATTCGTACTTGTTTCGAGATGTGCAGAACGAAGAGTAGTTGGTCTGAAGAAGCGGGTCCAGGAGCTTCATTCTGAGCTAGACGCAGCAAATGCAGAGCTCGAAGATGCCAGGCGCTGCAGAGAAACTACTGAGCAAAAGCTCAAAGGCTACGAAGTTGAATTAGCTTGGAACGATACTTCGATTCAAACCCTCGAGGTTTGGTTCTCTCGATTTTATCTGATTCTTGTTTGAATTTCTTCACATTTTGATTAGGTTTTGATAATTTTATCTCGATGATATTTCTAGGCGAGGACTAATCTGATTCAAGGTGATATATCTACAGTTGGATCTGAATTAGAGGCTCTTAAGGTACTTACCAGGCTTTGTTTTGTTTTTGTTCTTTTTGCTAAATTAAGATTTGCTTCTGTTTTTCGTGTTTTATACCTTAAATACTGTTTAATTTTTCTTCTTTTGATCCTAATTGAATGTGAATGTGAAATTATGCTTTGATCCTGCAAAGAATGAAGAAGGAGCTTCAAGGTACAGATTTGTTGTCACTTTTGTTGATTCAGTTACTGAAATCATTGTTTGTGTTGAAAAATTGAAACAAGATATTCTTAATTGCTAGTAATTTGTTTCTCTGTTTGCTTTTTAAGCATGCAGGGATGAGTTTATTAACCAAATGTTTGAGTTCAATACTAAGATAAGGTTGGTCTCTGTAATTTCTTGCTTGCTTTTTATCTTTGTTCTTGCCTTTTATATAAAATTGAAAACATGGACATATATGTGGGAAAATTAGATGATTTTGGGAGCTTTGACCAATATACACGTGTAACTGTGATATTGTATCGTCAAGAAATATGAAGAGTTCATGTGGTGGACAGTTATTCTTTCTTAAGTGTGACGTCGACCTTGTCGCTGAATGGCACAAAAAAGCAAAGAGATGAATCCATTTTAATTAATTTCAATATTATTAGGTATTGAACTACCATTAGCAGTTGATTATTGCTGGCATTATGATATAGCAACCATGGACATCTTACGTAATTGAGTTGAAGTGGATCCAATTGTTGTCTTGATTCTGATACAATTGTACTTGTTCCATTAGCTATCATTTTATATTGCTACTACCAGAACTATAGTTTGACATGGATTATATTTCAAATTGCAGTTCTTCTCTCAAGTGCTTCTATTCCCTGATGCTTCATTTTCGCACTTTTGATTCCAATATTTCCGGATACCTTTCTTCTCGTCTTAGTTTGAGGTTGGAAGAAAAATGGAGATCGAGTTTTGCTCTATGGTTTCTCCAACTCATCTCGGGAGATTGTATGCCATAATGCCTTTGCTATATTTTAATAAAATTACCTTTTTTCTTTGGCTGGAAAATGCTTCTTTCTAGTCACAACAATTGAAACCTTCCTGTGAAAATATTACTAATTCTTAATCTATCATTGTATCATGAAGGTCATGCCAGTTTTCACATATTATGAAGTAACAATAAAAATTCAAGACATTAACCGGCTTATAACTTAGGGGTTTGGGCGTTGCTTGAAAATTGAATGGTTCCATTATTTTTTTAAATAAAATATGAAGCTACAAATCCATCAAAGAAAAATTTCAGGTATCACCACAATTGTTGGTAGAGGAAAAGTTTAGGATATCTTAAAATGCATCTGTTTTAAATTTGTATTATCATTTATTGAGATGACTGCCATTTTCTGCAATGGCCCATTCATGATGATGTTTTTGCGCATAAAATCATATGTGAAGCACTGAAGCATAATGCAGTGAATCGAATTCAATGGGACATCCAAATGCACCCTCAGTCTGTCTAACAAGTTAATCAGTAATATCGTTTGACCTCTTACTACATCTAAAATACTAATCAAATCACTCACTCCTAGGAGATTTAACTTTTCCACTGTTGAATATGATAATTCAGATTTTATGTTTTGTTCCATGGTTTAGCAACTAAAGCCTCCTATAATCTAAATTCAGATTTTATGATCTGTTCCATTTGTTAATTATGATGAAGGATTAAGTTTCCTTTTCCCCATTTACAGGCTGATTTTACATGAAAACAGTGAGTATTCTTATTTAAGTTTAGGTTGCATATTCAGGTATTTACTATTTTTGGAAATTATTCATTGGTTAATTATTAACTTGTTAATGCAGGAAATTCCATGAGACACTAGCTTGTACTTTTCAGAAAAAGAATTGCATTGGAACTTCATCAGATGATGGTCTGCATACTTTTTTTTTCCTATATAAATAAATTTCTTCATCATTTATGTAACAGTGCTTTTTATTTATTTTAAAACCTTTCTTTCCCCTCTTATTTGTGATACATAAATATTCACTCTTTTTGAGCTTTTTAATTTGAATTTTTGGTGTGAGTTGCCTGGTAGGAAATACTGATATACAATATTTGACATGTTGGGATTAAGCACATTGTCAGCCTGAAGTCGCGCGCGCACACACACACACATATATACACTATACACTTTATAGTAGAAAATCTGAATGGCAATTGCTTGTCTAGTATTTACAATTGCTTGTCTAGTCTATATAAAAGAAGAAAGCCAATAGCAACATAAATATTTAGCTTTTGTTTTCATAGACACTCAAGGAAATTGAGGCACCATAATAGAGCCTTCCTTCAGCTTATTTGAGGAAAAGCCGAAAAGGCTTGCCTTAGTTGAACCAGAGAGAAGAGGGTGGGGGCTTAGGGGAAGGGTCTTGCTAACATTTTTGTCACATGGGATGAAATTTATTACTTCATGTGTATCTTCTTTTTTAATGCTGAAGGGACTGGCCACAAAATTGTGAATGAGCAAGATACTGAAGTTGCTTCAAGAACTGTTCAGGATACACTTTCCAATATAATTGCTCAAACAAATATGGAGGAACAAGAATACCAAGCAGAACAAAATATTCATAAGCAGGTGGGAAGCTGGTCATCTGTACAAAAGGAAAATGCTATATGTCCCAAAAGTCTATCCCAAATGATGTGGCGTATGATCCAACCCTTTTTTTAGCAAATTCTCTCTCGATAATAAATGAAAGGTTAAGATTCATTTGGGTTGCTTTTATGGGACAATTTTTTGGTATATATAGCATCATTGTTTACAAAAACATTGATATAATGCAAAGTTGAAAGGTTTTGATGTTTTTCAATTGATCAAATAAAAAAAAAAAGTTACGATGGTTTTTTAATTGATTGATAAAGAAAGAAGGAAAAAAAAAACACAACTGTTCATTCTTTTACTTCATCCTTTTTGTTTCAAGCTAAAAGGATAATTATAATTTTCCCTAGAAACTAATATGAAAATGATCAAATGGTTGGAATTCCTACAGGTTCAGCAGGAGTTGATTGATTTTGAAAGGAAGGTATCCCTGATGGAGGCAATCATGAAAGAAACAAAAGAACTGCAGGAGTTAACGAGATATCCTTTTCAAAAATTACATTGGTTACTACTGATTGGGTTGGTCACTGGTTCAACATTAAACAAAGAAAACTGTGTGGCCTGTAAAGTAATTTATAATGATTGGGTATGTAAGTTTGCACTCTGTTCAGTTGCTGACAAGATGGAGGAAAAGAAAAGAACATTTGGTGAACTTCACAAAAGCCTGGGGTTGGAATGATGGTTGAAAATTCCAAAATTTCTTTTCTTTTCCTCAGACTTTTTAACAACCAAATGGATCGTTAATGTAATCTTGAGGAGAAAAAATGCATTGGATAATTATGCTGGTTTGTGATCTGAAATATTTTGTATTGACATTCCATTTCAAGTAAACTAGTCCATGTCCCTGCTCAGCACTCAGCAGAAACTGTTTTTTTGACTGGAAACAAGCAGACATCTGAATTGGAAGAGACATGTGCTTCCCTCGGGGAAGAGTTGCAGAGGAGGTGTGTATGTCCCAGCTGTCATCTAGACAATGTGGAAGCCTTGGGAGGACTCCTTCAAGCAAACGAGGAGAATTGATCTTTTGTAAGTAGTCTATTTGGGATCACTATAGTCAGGGTGTAGATTTTCTCAACTTTATTCTTAAAATGAGAATTTGAAAGACTTCACATCCATGGCACAGTCGTTCATGCTATAAGGTCACATTGGCTCCAGGAAGTCAAGCTATTACAGCCCTGGATGTGCTCACAGAGTCACCAAGGGTCATTTTGTGCAAAAGGTGAGACGGTAACATTTGCATTTTATTGCTACACGCATTATTTTCAGCTAATTTCTTACAATTCTAAAAATTCTGATGCTCATTCCCTTATTACACTTTAATAGAAGTAAAACATATATCTTAGTATTAAATAAATGCTAAGTGCTAACTACAATTTATTTGATTATTTATTCCACTTCTGTGGAATCGAACTTATGGGCAAGTCATTAGAAACAAAATAGGGGGAAAAATAGGAGAGAAAGAAGATAACAAGACAGTTGACAAAGCCAGCCTGCAGCAATGTAACTAGTTGAAGGCCAGCTGCGTCCACTATAATATATATATTTGATTTACAGTTTTTGCATAAATGGTGGCAATGCATCTCTATCCTTTCCGATCAAGGTTTTCAATGTAGATTTGACCTCTTCATCGTCCTTGCTCTGCCCCTGCCATAATAATTTTAATTAATTATAATATGATTATAACAGTAATAAATTTAAGACCTGATCATACACATTTAATTGAGGGGACCTAACTCATCAAAACTTAAAACGTATCTATTAGAAGGAAAATAAACACGGAATGTCATAGAGAACAGTCAGATACTACTTACAATTTGGTTGGGAGAAGTTATGGTAGGAAGAATGGTGTTGAGTGCTACAACCCCTGGATTGGTAATGTTCACAACTTCAACCTGTGTCGAGAAAAGAGCAGAGACAGGCCGATGATCGGAGAACTTACTCTCACTGCGAAAATAGGAGAGTTGCTTCACTCCTTTTCCGTACCATAAAATCCTATCACACCTGCCACCATAACCAGTATCTTATGCATTATCCTCGTGAAGCTATTTGACAGTAGACAATCAAAAAAATAGGAACAGAAAATTTAGCTTATATTAGAACTTGCACCTAGGCCAGGCATGGAGATTGCATGGCCTGTAGATCCAGGCACTAGAAGGGACTGATGCTAAAACTACATGCATGCTCTGCTTCACTATATGCTAAAACTAGGTATGGCCCTATTTTATAACAAGCATCCAATGTCAAGGTAATTTTTAGCTAACCGTACCATGCTGGAGTCCTTTGCTTCTCTCCTGCTCTGCTTGGAAGGCCACCTGAATATCGGTTGCAATTTAAAAAAGAATACTTGTAAGTAGGTGCAAACTCTATGTTTCCCTCTTTCCAACCTTGAAATACTCCACCATCTTGTTCCCTCCGAAGCTGATCAAACTCTTGCAATGCTCTCCAGTCTTGCTTCTTTATGAGCAGCCTGGCTAAATTGTCTTCCAAGTATAATCTATAGTTGAGATCCCCAAACCAGAATATTCGGCTGTTTCATGACATAATACATTCTTTTTCATTAGAGATCGACTATTTTGTTCAACTTGGTTCCAATTAGTCATATTTTTCTTGTTTTTCAACTAATTTACATTGCCCATCCTCCCCCAAAACCTTATTTTGAACCCAGGTTAGTCAGTTGTTTACTAAATTCAGGGAATTTGAAGTAGAAGCACAATATGTTAGAATTTTGTTAAATTGTTCAAATGTCAAAATGATTGGAATGAGGTGAAATGTTCTCAAATTTTAAAACCTTGGAACACTCTTGGATCTCCAAAAGTCCCCGAGTTTAGAGCTTTATAGCACTAGAGATTTCAAATTTTTTTTGTCTAATTGTTATGTTAAAACTTAAAATGACCTTTGAACCTAATGGTATAAAATATTTATGTCAAAGACTTGTATAATCCTTTAGCTGAGGTATATAGATCTTCAATAAATGCAGTAAAATTTTTCTTCTATTTTGGCAAACGTAGACATAATTTCATTGTCCTATGGGTTGGATTTTCTTATTCCCCTATTTTCAGATTTGTTTTCATGTTGGGAAAAAACGACCACTTACTCATGTCCTAAGATGGTGAGAGGATAAGGATTATCGTCATCTTGAGGGAGTCGAGGGAATGAAGTTCGCTTAAAAATCTCTGACACTTGGTGATTTCTACGCCCTTCATCGCCTTTCTTCTCACCAGAAGCCAAGTGTGCAGCAATAAAACAAAAACTAGTTCCTTCAATCGACATACTGACCGAAACAGAACCTTTATTTCCCAAATAACCCATGATACCACAAGCCACCGAACAAACTTTCACATTCGAGACTCGATATTTCCTAAGCAGTTCGCTCTTCATCCACACACTTATGAAGACTCCAACCATCTTCTTGCTTGCCATTAGCTTGTACATACTGTACCCATTTGGCTCCTCACGTTGGATCCTTTGCCACTCACTCATTGTGGTTGTAGTTAGGCTGCTAACACTCATCCTTTCTCTACAGTCGTTAACTTTCACATAGTGATAGTTGTCACTTGAAATTGGATTCAACATGGGTGTTTGCCAAGGGCACCCATATTTGTTGTTGAGAGTTTTTCCAATAAGCAGGTTCCATTTGGTTGCTTCAGTTGGGTCTTCTGTTCCGATTACCGTCAGTGTGTTCAGAGGAACAATCTCTTGAAATCTGCAAGTGGAAAAAAAATTTTCCTGTCAAATGACTAATTTTCTTGTATTCATCTAGGGTGAATAAAGAGATTGTAGATGCCAATTATTACGTACCCCAGAACGTATATGTCGGCCGCATCCTTTAGATTTAACCACTCATCCAAATCTACAGCCAAGCTCCCTACAGGAGATCTTCCAGCTACATTCCAAGAACCCACAAACACTCTGGAATGTACCAAAAAGAGTAATTAGATAGACCCATATATTATAATTATCTTATCTTTCTTGGCTCAATGATCACTTTACAATACGAAAATAAGCCAAAATCTTAATTACCTTAACTCATTGGTTGAAATGCATGGTTCCATCTCCGTCGACCTAACAAAAATATCATCCAGGGAATCATCATCTTCATATTCATCCTCGTCTGCAAAAAGAAATAGTTAAATATAATAATAACAAGAGATATCATATAATGCACTGGAAAGCTTGCGACAGAAGAAGAATAAGGAGGAGATCGAAGGAGATGATGATGAAGAGCATACCTGAGAATTCATTCAAATGAAATGGATCGGTTTTCTTGTGCTTACGCTTAAACCACTCACGCAACCTCCTTGTTGTCGACTTATTTTTCTCGCTATCCATAACTCGCAAGGAAGATCAAGTCCATGCCACAAACACAAGGAGGTTATGAAGTCAATATGTTTCGTGCTAAGTTCTCATCCAGTTCTTAGAAGATGAAAGCTGCCTACCTCCTAGCATGGTTACAATGTTTCATCAATCTTAGCACTAAACGTGGTTTTTCTTCAAGGCTTCATTGTGTCAATCGCTCCCTACAAAAAGGATGAGATCGGCAGAATAAAACAAATTAATAGCTTTAAACAGATGACTTAAGTTCAAGCGATAACTCCGAGAGACAGAGGAGATAGAGAGAAGAGAGAGAGAGAGAGAGAGAGAGAGAGCGCAAAATACCATGAAGGTGAAGGTCAAAGCTGGTCGGGTTGTTTTTCTTCTAAGAAGCTTCTCTCTCTCCCTTATTTCGTGGTGTTAATTACAATCACTGGTTCAAAAGTAATAGAAAAAGAGACACTAGGGACCTCACAAAGTTCAATCATTGGGTTGATAATTAGTCCTGTGTATTAGGTGGTGCTGGTCACGTATGTATCGTGATGATTTTTACGTGACAAAACAAAGGACGATCTTTAACTAAACTGCCTAAGTGGTATATACTCAGGTTGGACACCATAAAAGGGCTTCCATAGACACATTTTACATTTATAAGCTTAGGTGAATGGGGCCCTTTATCTTGGGGGGTTGCACCAACTAATTTCCTTTGGATTCACCTCCTCTAAAGTTAATAGATGGAATGGCTGTTTAATCTTGTCACTTGACCACACATATCAAATTTCATTCAACAAATTCTATTCATTTCTGTTCGTTTGATTCACTTAACAATAATGCCATCTTAATTGTCTATTTCATTCATATTCATATATTTTCATCAATTTTAGTTGGTATAATGTGTTGTTTACATCAATAAAAATATTATTTTTATTTTAAAAAAATTATAAATAAATAGGATATATTGAAGAACATAATTTATAACTCTCACATACAATATAAGCCTACCCTACAAATTTTCATTGAAAGTCGAATCCCGTACCTGCCATCCATAAGTGGGGAGAGGTAATCGTTGCACTAAAGACGCTAATTTATAAAAATATTTCATCCACTAAACGGTGGTAAAAAAACATGTAAATATGCGAGAATAATATTTAACAGCATCAACTAATTAATTGTACAATTTAATTATTCCACTGATTTTATTAGGTGAGACCCTTAGAAGTGGCACCCACCCTTGTACTGCATTAGCTTGTAAGAAATGGTAACGGTCTGAAATTTAGGTACGTGATTTATTAAAGAGTGTATGGGCATTAAATATTGGAGAGCACCCTCAAGGAACCAATTTTCAGCATCTTGATTTGGTTTGGTCACACCGTACACACATTTAAGAGTGTCTCAGAATTTCATTTACCTGTTTGGGACCATTCTTATAATCCATCCATGAGGTGGCATAGATCTAATGGTCCAAATCAATGATAACTGCTAAAGTGTATGGTAAGAAATAATTTGGATATCTCAGAAGCACATGTCATGATGTAGATGCTTCATTCACCTGTTGGTGACATAAATTTCTGAACAGTATCTAGATCCATCTCTTGATTTATGGGCTTAAACCAGGCTGTAGCATTATTTTTCTTGTTTAGTTTTTGTTTTTATTCGATGGGATGGCTGTAGAAATTCAAGCACCATTCATTCTGATACTGCTTAATTATCATATTATCATTATTTAATGTAATGAATACATTATTTGTGCTTAATCATTACTCTTTTTTTTTTTTTTTTTGATTCACTATGCTTTTAGCTAGTTTTATCAATTTATGTCCGTCAATGGCCTATTATTCTAATGATATGACTCTTTATTTTTTGGAGAGATATCTCAAATTTGAACACATAAAAGTGTATCGATACTCACTTATTCATATTAAATGGGGCACGTAGTAAAAATAGGTTTCATTCATGGACAAAAAAAAAACACAAATAAATTCATGTTTAACCTAAGTCCATCTTCAACCTAAGCCTACTTGGTCCATGTATCCAAGTGAAGTAGGCTTAGGTTGCGTGTATAAGTTTCTATACAAATGATGCTCTCTGTGTACCTAAAAAAACGAAAAAAAGAAAAAAAAAACCTCAGTCCATCGGCTTGGTCCAGCATGCCCAGTTCGGCCCACACTCATCCCTACTTGAGTCACCCTTTGCTGATTGCGACAAAAGTACAATACAGTTCCATATTCTTCATTGGATGCCAGTGAGGGACCTCTTTAATGATGAAGGTGCCCCACAGAAATTCGCAGGATGAATGAAAATAATAAAAGAATCGAGAATTTCAAATTATGTCAACCATCATGTAGTAGCATGATAAATTTTTTTTATATTTTAAAAATATATGAAAATAGAGATCATAATTAATTACAGAATACACTTTTATCCGTCATGATAAAAATTATAACTATTGATGATGTGTGTGATGATTATATTGTTCATGTATGCAAACAATTTATAAAATTTGCATTGCAGATGAATTTGAAATTGAAATTCCATATAGAATTTGCATTTTGTCCATACGATAGGTAGAAAAGGATCATTCATCGACTTTGATACTCCTTAATACATAGACCAAATATGAATGTTGGGATAACTTTTGTATTTATGTGCTGATATCGGTTAGAGAAAAAGACAATGGAGACAATAAAATCCTGTAGCTTTCATGGGCTGCGACATTCCACCGAGAAGTTGATGAGATAGCAGTCTTGCAGGTATCTTTCAACCTCAAACCATAATGAAATGCATGAAGCTCTTACCTGCCCTCTTCATCTGTACCGTTGGTTCAGTTAACCACCATTAAAGTTTGGATAACAACTTCTTTACTCTCCTTGTTCCCACATTTCTCGAAACTTCAATTTGTGTGGAATAGGTTAAAATTTCAACTTCACGGATGTCTCGACTTTTTTACACAGCCCATGACCCCTTGCTGCGACCATGGGAATCTGTGTCAACTTGGCCGTCTTTTAATAGGTCGGACTTGTAGGTTTAGAATTCCTAATCAATGGGTTGGGGATAAGGTTGGACTCCCCCATCACTCGTTTAAGGTTACATAATTATTACCCAATTATTTCCACTCTAATTGTCCTTCCCCTCCTTATTTTTTAATTTCCTTATTTTTTTTTTTCTAGTGTCGAATGGTAGAAAGTGGTAGAAAGTAAAAACCTATCCTATTTTGGGTTTATTGGTATTAGCAAATGAATAATGATGAACTTTTATGCGTTCGAACCAAAATGTATTTCTAAACATTATGGATATGTGCATGTCAGTAGATCAATAAGTCATTGATATATTTTTTTTCCATGCAATTTCATCTGAATTATCAATTCTGACTTTGCTTAATCTGGTTGTAAAACCATGTTCTTTTTTCTTTTTTTGGTACCAATCCTGCACTCTTTTATGTAAGATGTTTCTTTGACCATTTTCTTTAGGGGGAGTCCAACGGGTAGAGTTTATGTGAGGTTTGTGTTTGTGTGAATGATATATGTTATTTTAGTTAAAAGAAAAATGTGAATATGATGTGTTGATATCCCATATTAGTCATTAAGTATGTTACACTATCCTAGCTCCTCCACCTTTTCAAAGATTAGACTCTTTTTTAAGATGTAATGTGTGGATTAAATTTATGTGAAGTTTGTGTTCGTATGTGCCTAGGCATTAATAGAAGAGAGAGAAAGTCGAATGATAAAAAGCCAGGATGGTGACCTACAAAAGTTAAGGCATCACAAAGAAGAAAAAAGAGAAAAAAAAAAAAAATCACAAGTATCAGAAGTTCATGAAGTGGACATTAAAATATGCACCAAAATCCAAACAATTTTTGAGGTGCTTATTAATAGACCAGCTGCCTTGGAAAGGTTTGCTAAAAAAAAAGGAATAAAGGATCCCACAAGGAGAATGATATTTTTGTAAGTAACAATGAAGAAAATTGGGACCATATTTTCATAATGTATTCTTAAGCTTTTCCAATTGTCTGCTCGATTTTTTTTTTTTTTTATAAAAAAAAAAGGGTAGAAACAACAGTGTCTGATCAACCATTAATTCTTGCCCGTACATATATAATTGAATCGATAGTTCATTTTAATGAGTCGCGGAAGAAACAAAGTCATATATTGAGACATACAGATCCATAATTGAATAGCTACTTCATTAATCTTGAGAAAGATAGAAAGCAGGACATTGAAAGCATAAACACTTGACTGTACAAATTGATAATAAAGAACTAACATGTCCTGGTAACTGAATCCCCCCACCCCCCCCTCTCTCAAGCCATATTCTTCTTTTTGCTATACCATTGGTTTAGGTAATTAAATAGAATAATAATATTCAAAGCTTTTATCTTTTATCTTTCTTTTTTTTTTTTCAGTATAATCACTAAATTTTTTTTACCAGCTTTCCAAGCTTTAAGCGCAATGATTATCTCTCCTACCTATGTGTGGGAGGTAGGGCCAGCCCCGAGGTTTGAGGGGCCTAAAGCGATCTTCTAAATTGGGGTCCTACTAGGTACTAACAAAAAAAATAATTGCATGTAATATATTAAACTACATACTATTTTTTTAAATTGCTTTACTAGTAATAGCACAAATTTTGGATGCATATATTGTTTTTACTAAAATCAAACTAAAAGAAAACGCAACAATAAAAAAGAACTGTTAAATAACATAACATACCCGACCGATATCACTATCTTTACCAGTTACAAAAACAACATTTCTAACTTCATTTTTTTCTGCATAACTGTATTCCAAGAAAAGAAAAATGTTAAAAAAAATTGGTTATACTAAATGGTAGTAAAATTGATTAAACTAAATGAGTAAATGATAACAACATATATTTCAACCATGGCATTTGATTAAACTAACTGATAGAAAAATTAGAACCTAGTAAAAAATCATAATCTCAAAACAAGTTAAGAACAATAATAAAATTATACGAACATACATAGCACATAAAGCCCTAAAATAAAAGTCCTAAATAAAAAATTCCTAATAATAATAATTATTAAATTCATGCTACCTTATATAACAATCATATAACCCTAAAATTAAAACCCTAAATCAAAAATATCAATCTCACCACAAATAATAATGAATATATTTATACTATAATACAAAGATCTTGCCTAAACGTCCTAAATCAAAAGTCTAATTAAAATTTTTTACTTTCATTATTATTAATAACAATAATAATAAAAAAAAAAGAAGTAGAAACTTACTTGTACTAAGCCTCAAGAAAATAAACTTTGATTCAAAGTCTTTGAAAGTGGGGAGTGGGGACCGTCAACTGTGGCAGTGGGGGTAGCTTGCCTCTGCAGCAAGAATGGGGCATTGAGGTTTTCAATATTGCTACGAGATAGAGACGAAAGACACAGTAGAAGAGGTAAAGTGGGATTGTGGGAGATTGGGAATTGGGTCAGGAGGGGGTAAAGGGGGTTTTTTTAACTTTTCAAAACCCATGTGGCTGGAGGTAAAGTAAAATACAAAAAAAAAAAAAAAAAAAAAAAAAAAATTAAAGTCCCACATATTTTTTTAGTGAAAAAAGAGACAAATGGGCCTAATTTGTTTTTCCTAATTCAAAAGAGGTCCAATCACAAATTGCATTGAAAAATAATGGGCTTTTTTTGCTACTACACTTATCTATAAGTAGCTAATTTAGGGCCTTACTTTTTTGCAAAAAATAGGGGCCTAAGCCATTGCTTCCTAGATTATAGCCAGAGCCGGGCCTGGTGGGAGGTATGGGCTCCACTCCTAGTGGAGAGTTCGCAGGCGTAGACTTTGAATTGTGTGTGAAAGTTATAAAAGCATGTTTTTCAATCTAGTAAAGAAAAAAAACTTCAAAACATTTTGAGACATAGAGATAGTAAAGCATGCAAGGCCTAGAAACCAAAAAGTGTGAAAGATGAGAATTGACATTTTTCCGATGCATGATTATGTTGGAAAAATGTGCCAACAATGAAGACCTTCAATAAGTAAAGCTTAATCTATGTGGCTTGTCTACTGTTATCAGTTTTCTTTTTGGAGAACTCTTTTAAGACGTGAAATGTAACCAACAATTATGAAGCAAATAGTAACTATTAATAAAGGATAAAGGAAAATTATTTAAAAGTTTTGAAGTTTTGAATTTTATACTACTACAAGGTTTAAATTTATATTATGGAATTTCTAAGATTTTCAGATTTCTTTTCCTATTTGTTATGTTGAAAATATCCTTGGACCTAGAGGTATAAAATGTTTGTGTTAAATACTTATGAGTATATAACCTTTATTAATAACTAATGATTCGTTTAGATAAACTATCACTTCTTTACTTTTACTTTTAAAAGTAAAAAAAGTTTAAAAAAAAAAAAAACTGATTGTACAAAATATTGATGGTAGATTTTGAAAGTTGGTAGCAAGAATTTTCTCGTATTTTAACTTTTAAAAATAATTATTAATACTTTGTACCACAAAAAAATTTAACTTTATTACTTTTAGAACAAAAAGTGTCAGATTATCCAAGAGTTTACGAAGTTCGATAAATTTTTTCCCAAAAATAATGCACAAAATTATTAATTTTTTGTTTGTGAATTCTTAAAGAACAAAGAAATACACATTGATAGTCTATTAACCTGATAGCATATATTTTTACTTTGAGAAAATTATTGGTTTCGCACACATAAAAGTCCATTACATAGATGTTTATTAGCATTGGGAGTTTGGGCTTCATATAGGTTTCTACTGTTCAGCGACCCAAAAAAAAAAAAGACTTTCGGCACAAGGATTCTATATACAATATTTTTAAAAAGAAAAGCTATATTTCCCATGTCCATTCCTACACATAACCTAGTTACATGGGTGGAATCCACTCTTATGTAAGATCTATGTAAATCCGATCCACACGAAAGGAAAAAAAGGGAAGGTGGAAATTTTGAGAGGAAAATGAACACATTTTCCTATTCTAAATTAGAGTTCATCGAGTTTAGTATGAAGAAAGCAAACACATACAATTTTCCTCAAAGTTTATACCTTTAACTTTGACTCCTAGAGGGTTTATACAATCATTCACAATAATTTTTATCTCAAAATAAATTAAGTGAGCATGCATGCTCCATTATGCCTTTCGTTTTAGTATTAAGAGACGGGCAATTCATGAGAATAATGGCCTGAGCAGCCCGATCTTACAGAAGTGATAATCATTTTACAGAAGTGATAATCATTGAAAAACACAAACAAAATCAGGTCACATACAAGATATTGTAAATGTTAATTTCAATGGAACTCAAGGCCGATTATGAGATTTTGGATGCCCTAGGCGAACTTAAAAAATATTGCCCATATTATAAATTGACAAAAAAATTTTGCATGTAAAATTTTAGTTCTTAAACCTTAATTTGTCATAAACTAAAACCTACAATAATTAATTCATAAATCGGAATTTCAATAGGCTCATCCCGTACCTTCTATCACCACTACAATACACACACACACACACACACACACACAGCTTCTATTATAAGGTGCACTTTACGCAAAGTTGCGTAAGGTGACCTTTATAAGACCTAATGCAGAGTGGATTTTGAAAAACTGACTGTTGGATTAGATGAACTGGTTATGAATTTCATGTTCGCCAAAAATCACTGTGGTCCAACGGTCAATTTATGAAAAATATTAGAGTGAAAAATTGTGACTTTTTTGTTCTTTAAAAATATCAAATTTGATTACAACTCTTGAATAGAATTACACTAAAATGATTATAATTCAACTATATTTTCCATAAATGTGTCAAACAAACAAAGAATAATGCTACCAAGAAATTAACAAAAATCATATTCTAAAGGAAAATGTAAATAACAAAAAATAGAGACTAAATAGTAGAATATAACCAAGTAATCCAACCAATATCATTATCTCCATCAATTACTACAACATAGTTGACTTCTTCTTTTTCTGCATTCCAAAAGAATAAAAATAAATAAATAAATAAAAACTTTGTATATGCCAAGAGACATATAAACATAAATGAAAAAATATTATTTATTGTTTTATCTAATTACCTGAAAAAAAAAAAAAAAAATCATACCTATAGGCCAAGTATCACCTAAATTCCTCTAAGTTATAAGCCTATAATGAAACTATGTTTCTATTCCAAGATTTAACATTTAACTTGGGTAATACACTCAGAAAATAAAGAAAAACTGTTACAAATTGATACTCCAAACTGTTACACATTTTCATATTTTTATTCTTCTATGTAGTATATGTAGTATATTTTTATTTATTTTTATTTTTTTTGTAAACATACATAGTTTATTATATACTAAGCTCAAATTGATGCCCCAAAAATTAAATAAAAATATGATGCTTGAGGCAATCGCCTCTTGTGCCTGCCCTTAGGGATATAAATGATAGGAAGGAAGATGAGCTCAGGTACATGGATGAGGAGGAGAGGGATTGAGAGAGGGTACAATTCTTAATGTCTGATTAGTTGACACACACACACACACACATATATATATATATATATATATATATATTGCTAATAGATCAGGAGTGTTAGTGTTAGCTATTAGCCAATTAGCATGAAAGGAGATACCGCAATGTGGAATGTATGGGCACGTTGGATATAAGTCCACCCCTTAAAAAGTAAATCACCACAACAAATTCACCTTTGGTGAGAATCCAATTTAGAGTCAATTACGATGCTGCTCATGTACATAATCAGTCACATAAATTGCGGCATTGTAAATGTTGTAGCCCAACATCGCCCAAATAATGAATTTACTTCATATAGAGGTCAGCTTCTGCACCTAGTGACAGCTTTTGCGCTGATTTTTCTAACATGGTATAGTTTTTGTTAGAGGTCCATTTACTAGCGCCAAATTACAAATCTAATTTGTAATTCTTTGATTTAAAAATCAAAAGATCAAATCCAATTCTTTGAAGCAAACACACCCTAAAGGTTAAGATATGAAAGTCCCAAATTAGTTCAAACTTTTGGTTTCACTCCCTAATTTGTACAGCAATGCTAACAAAAGCATACGACACTTTTCTTGACAATGAAAAATAAAGAAAATCGCTCAAAAAATTCATAACCCTCACATTCTTACCATCACAATATAATGTATTTTCCCCTTTTAAGAGTTGACCTGCAAAATGCCACTTCAATCTTCCAAATGCCTTTAATATCTGTCCGATTGACCATGTCGGATAAAATGTTACTCTGGTTGAGTAGGGAAAAAAAAGAACCCATGTTTCTACAATTTTTTAGCATCTGAAACCAAGTGCTGCCTAAACATTGAAATGAAAGCTTCTACTCTCTCATTTAGCTCCTCCTTGGACAGCCGAGGCAACTCTACATCATCTTCATCCTGCTCTCCCTCCTTCATTCTGCTTCCATTCTTATCTATCTCGCAGCAATCACCGCACTTCTCAGTCACTACCAATCGGCTACATTGTTCCTTTTTATTCTTCCTTTCAATCTGAAACTCTACACCACCATTGCTTTTCTCTTGTTTGCTTGAATTTGGGCGTATAGATGTGAAGAGAATTGCTAAGAGGACGATGTTGAGGATGAGGAAGACCCACGAACGCCACTGCTCAACAAAACACGCCATGATCGCGCGTTTCAAACACGCAACGAGAAGAGCTGTTCCTGCTGCAAACAATGCAGTGTGTACATTATAATAATCTTCATAATGCTCTGTTTCCTCTGTTTCTCTCTCCCTATCTTCTCTCCTCTCCACTTCCATATTTCGAATTCGAACTCTGTGGCTATGTTTTTGGGTGGTTGCTTGGGCTCTAAGACCTTATTTATACAAAATGAAAATGGCTCCATTGACGACAAGCAAGCTGTAATGATCAGAAGAGTACAATGGTGAGGGGAGACAAACAGACATTCCCTGCAATGCCATATCATTGTTTCAGGCTTTCAGCTTGGCTTTCAATTTTGGTGTGTTGCTTTTTAATTTGGGTGTCTTCTTGGGCTTGGCGTACTTGTCTCATTGTGGGTATTCTTCTGCCCCACTGTGCAACATTTTTGGTAGAAAAAATAAAATAAAATCAAACATCACTTAATTTAATTACTCTTTTTTTTTTTTTTTTTGTTAAATTATCTAATGTGAGAAGTTTGATATGGATATCATTTAATTTGTTTAACAAAGTAGTGATTTTATCATATTTTCATTACAAGTGATTTAAAAATATAATATAAGAACATCATTTATTTCCTTATTTATATAAAGTTTTGGATGAATTCAAATTTTGATATGTCACTATTGGAGAGAAATAAGAAATATATATATATAAAAATAAACTAATCAGGGTACCTGAATTTAACTAAAGTTAGCAAAGAACACAAGCACTTGGATTAGAATCTTGAGATAAATCATCCATTAAGTGAAAGAGAATCCAAGGGCTTGTGTTCTTAGCTAACTTTAGTTAAAGTCAAGTATCCTGACTAGAACCCTTCTCTCTCTCTCTCTCTCTCTCTCTCTCTCTCTCTATATATATATATATATAACTTATTTTCGACCAAAAGAGATAGTTGAGCGTTAAAATATGAATAATACACCATTAGATAAGAGCGCCTCTAACTAAAGGACAAGTCATTTTAATTAATTATAATTAATTAAAAATAAATTTAAATAATAATAAAAAAATTACAATTTAAAGATGCTCTAAGAGGCCATTCTTTACTTCATTTAGCACTATTCTTCTTCAATTGAGTCCACTTTCACCATCACACCACCTTTATTTTTTTAGGGTACGTATTTGTGTGCGTTGTTGCAGTGCACATGGAGAAGTGGGAAATGGGAATCTCCAATGAAAGCATATAGACTGTAAATGTGGAGAGTTGTGTTTTTGTTGGGGGGTGGATGATGAGAGCAAGAGCAATGGATTGAACGTGACGGTCCAAAGCACGCCTGCTCGATACAAGTTATCAGAAAACGACCCCACATACAGGATTGTGTTTTGATTCCTCCCTCGGTCTCTGTTTGTTGTTGTTGAGAGGGGCCCCCAACTGGTCGCATGATGCAGCTGCAGTAGCACCACCGTACTCTTCCCTAAAACTGCTGATGTCTTCGTGATGACAATATACATTGCTACTTTGGGGGTAAAGATGCTCTCTTCAGCCATTTGGGGTAGTCGAGACAGTGAGAAATTTTACCAAAAATTAAAAAAAAAAAAAAAAAAAAAAAAGGGAATAAGAAGGTACTAAATCACGGGTTCAATTTCTGTTCACGGTGATAAAAAAAATAAAAAATAAAATAAAATAAAAGGGACGTTGGAAAAATCTATGATCCACTACTTGGTTATTGAAATATGTCATCGTAGAATAATGTGGTTTTTTTTTATTTTTTTTTATTTTTTTTGAGTTTTATACCAATAGGACCCTGATATTGATGCATATACCAATAGGTCCCTAGGTTTTTGGTGATACATGACTCTTCAGTTTTAGTACATAAAAAGACACAATTGTCCATATGTGAATTTATTTTGTATTTGAAGGTTACCAAATTAATTTTTAAATATCCATATCTAAATTCCTAAAATCTTGCCACTATTTCAATAATTTTGAAATTTTAAATTTTGATATTTTTATCCATGCAAGATTTTCGGATAGCAAAATCATTTTAAAAAAGAATTAAACATAATTAGCTTTGATTATATACAAAAATTTACATAAATGAAAATATACAAAAAATCATTGAGTCAATTAAGTTTCATGGTTCTATTTCTTGAAACATACTGGATTTAAACATACATAAACATACATGACCATAACCATGATGTCCATGCAAATTTCAAACCAAAATTTTCACCATCAATGTTTTGAAGATCTTTTGCAAATATGATATACATAAAAATATATATCAAACCTGACAGTTGATTTTTGGGTTAAGCTCGATTTAGTACCACAAACTTTTTTAAAAGTTTCAATGTGGGCCACAAACTTTTAATCGTGTCAATTTAGTACCAATTTAACAAGATGAATTTCAATGTTGGTCAAATCATGTCTGCCGTCAAAGAATTCAAACGGAATGATGATGTGGCAGTTAAGTTTAGCTTATGTGACACTGATGTGGCAGCTCAGCTCATTTTCCTCCAAAATAACACTCACGTGGACATCACATGACCAAACAAGCCATGATCCACACGAATTAGGCCAGGGAAAGGGGTTATTGCACATTAGCAAATCCTAACCCAAAATCCATCCCCTGTTCGTCCTCCATTAGAGCTCACGTTTGTGGGTTAGGTTCATCATTCGCCCCATTAGAGTTCGATCAGTTCATTATTCGTCCAACAAAGTAAGGTAACTTCATTCATTTGTGGGTTAAAATCCTATAATGATGGACTCTTTTATTTATGTTTAAGAAATTTTGGACGCAGATGGAAGCTACTGATGGAACGCAATGTTACTGTGGAGCAAGGGCTAAAATGTGGACATCATGGACAACCAACAATCCTGGGCGTAGATTTTATGGATGTCCAAACTATGGTTCACGTGACTGTGGTTATTTCGGATGGTTTGATCCACCAATGTGTCCACGTGCTAGGCAAATCATACCCAGACTGCTGAGAAGGAATGAGATAAACCGCGCGAGGGAGAAGATTTACTGGACAGTGATCATCATCTACTGGCTAATCATAGTTGGGCTAATTTTCATTTTGTTTTTTAAGAAAGGTTATAAAACTGTAAATTGGGGTATGCTTTTCATTTCATGAAAGGTTATACAACTGTAAAAGTGAAAATGGTTCACGTGGTTGGGTATTTTTTGGATGGGGGTATACAACTATAACTGTAATGGGGGTATGTTTTTTGGATGTGGTTGGCCATGTAGAGGCCTTATCATGTTTTTGGGATCACTGAAGTTAGGTATTTTGGTGAATATGCCATGGTGTAATGGTGACTTGTCATTTTATGTATGAATGGAACAATTGTAACTGATGTTTATGTATGAATGGAACAATTGTAATTGATATTTGCTTGCATACCTTTGGCACTAGACAAAAAATGGCCTTAAATATTAATAGTTCTTAATGAGTGTCATGCCAGCAGTGGTGGAGCCAGGAATTTAGTGCCCAACTTTTAGTTTCCACTTGGTTGTTAGTGCTTTATCATAATTCTAGAAATAAAAGAAATCAATTAATTACAATCTTTTTTTGATATTATTTTTTTAATTAACAGTAAACAAATCAAAAGCCGATTTTGAACCAAGAAGAAATATCAGGACTTAAAAATAATAATAGATAATAGTTTCTTCCATTGTCCACGCCTCTAGTGTTTTTTTCCATGATCACTGAGTTTTATATTGAAAGAGAGAACCAGCATCCAGCGAGAAAGATTGAGTGAAACTCAGCATTTGGCGATTTTGGATGAGACTGTGAGAGAGATTGAAAGAGAGATGCAGCTAGAGAGAAAATGATGCAAAGAGAGAAAGAGTGTGTTTGATACACTTTTTCTTTTATATAATACTATAACAGAGTGGAATGTGTTAAGAGGCTTTGAAATATTAAGTGTGGCACTTATCCATGCCTCTGTTCATGATGCCAGGTACAAGTATTAAAAATGCAACCACAAAGAAAACATCATCTACACATTCAATGGACCACCTGTTCAAAGAAAATGTGCTAAAAATGCAACCACAAATCTTCCCCAATCTACACATTCAATGGACCACCTGTTCAAAGAAAATGTGATAAAATTGCAACCACAAAGAAAACCAATGAACACATTTGTGAGGCAGAGAATAGGTCCATTCAAAGGACCACCTGTTTAAAGAAAATGTACTAAAAACGCAACCACATAAGTTATCCAATCTACACATTTGTTTGTAGATAACAAAAATGTATTAACAATGCAACCACATAAGTTATAAATTGCCATTTGTCAGTTTACACCTACCAATATATGGGATCTTTACACCCATAAATAATAAATAAACTACATTCTGTTTTTCAATATTTGCCAACAATCCCAACCCAAAAAAAAAAAACTGCCTGAATATATACTTTACTAATGCCTATTTCAAAAAACTGCTAGCCATGTTCATCTAGAAGCATCCAAAAAATGCAGCACCAGCAGCTGTACCAAAACACATCATTGCAATGCAGCACCAAAATGCTAGGGCTGGGTAGATGCTTTTTGACCACTCCCTTCTCCATAGTTTTTTGGCTGTGTTGCTGGTTCTCGATTCATAAACCCACCATACCGGGTTATCATATGAATGTCTTGGGGTATGAATTGGCTGGGAGGAATGCATGTGACCACTCCCTTCTCCATGTGTTTGGCTTCCACCACTCGGTGCAGCTCTCTTCCTTTTAACCTGCATATATCAAAGCATAAAATAAATTAGGGACTGTATTATTATTGGCTGAACACTGTCACCATCAAACTAATAACTTTGTAAGTATGCATTAAAATTAAAATTACTGGTAGCTTCTGTCTATTCCAAATATCCCCAGACTTTGCATTGGATTTTTTTGGGCCTTTGCATGTTTGCTTGTTATGTCCATACTGTTGGCAGATTGAACATTTCATCTTGGTGCCACGTTTTGAGACTTTAAACCCTCGAACGGTCTCTTCAGGATCCCTCTTTCTCAGTTTCTTCCGCCTTCCAGGTTGTTTTCTTATCTTTGGAGGAGCAACTGGTCCAATGCCACTATCTTCCCAGAATTTTGAGCTAGGAACTGGGTGTATGATATGCTTGTATGCCCTCTTATATGTCTCCATTGTGTACCAATTGCTCGCGAAATCTTCAACCTTTTGTTTCATAAAAAAAATTACAGAAACAGTATGCTCACATGGGATTCCACTTATATCCCATTGCCTGCAAGTGCAAGTGTGGCGAGCAAGGGTTACGATGAACTTATCAGCAACGGCTTTAACTTCAAATATATCATCTCCTGCCCAGAGTGCCTCACAATGTCTGCTCAATATCTTGGTTGACTCAATTTTTTTTTGAATGTTTGGACATATGGTACCCTTGCACTCAATCATTTCAGCTCTCATTTTCTGCATCCTTGTCATTAGTGCCTGCCTTATCATCTCGACACATGTTATGATCGACTTGTCCCTTGCATCTATGATATATGCATTAATGACTCACTCATGTTGTTGAGAAGGTCCTTAAATTTGCTGTAAGAGGAGAACGCAGACCTTGTCCATGTTTTTCGATCCATTGCTTCAAGCATGGCATGTGCACCTTGACTGATTGCATTTGTCTTCTTTATACTTTTTTTTCCAATCAGGGACTGTAGTGCTGGTAGCAGCATTCCATACTTCATCTCGAAGCATGGTCCCTTTGTGCTTCTTGCTTATATTGCCCCAAAGGTGTCTCCAACAGAATCGGTGCTCCACATTTGGGAGCAATTCATGCAATGCAGGAATAAGGCCTAGTAGATGAAAAAAAGAAAAATCCACTTAGTCCTTGACTTTATATATATATATTACAATAAAAACATAAAAATCATACAAAAGATACAATTTTAATATATAACTAACCTTCTGCTGATCACTCATAAATGTAATATGTCTCTCACTTCCAATATCCTCTAACAGCAGCTTGAAGAACCATGACCAACTTTCCTTTGTCTCCGCTTCAACAACAGCAAATGCAATCGGGAACGGCTCATCATTCTCATCCCTACCAACAACAATCAACAATTAACCATCAGTTGGTCATTTCAAGAAACAACCATCAACCCCTACAAATGGCCTGCATCTAGCTTGAAATCCCAACTTACATGCTTGAAGACATACATAAAACCTTTGAAAATAGGAATGGGATTAGGGACTGGAGGGGTATCAGTTAAAAGCTTAACTGTGCTACCCTCATTGCAATTCAAAAGCGCATAAGTATAGTCCCAAATCTTCTTGAATTGTTTGGTATGTTTACCATGAAGCATCTCAAATGCTTTCTTCTTAGCTCTATATGCCTGACTTCTACTAATATTAAGCACAAATTCTTTGTTCATAATTTTTTGTAAGGCCTTGTAGCCCAACTCAAGTGTCTTCCTCCATTCATCAAGATTTTGGTTTGCCAGCCATGACGAACTCATCGATCGATTTTTTTTTTATGCCCTTACACATGAATGTTCATCCTTATAAACCTTCAACTGAAATGCTTGATATTTTCGCATCCAAGAGGCATGAAAATACCAATCACAGCCCTCAACACATCATGCAGTAATCCTCTTTAACGCATTTCGAATAATCTTAATGTCATATCCACGACCAATAGCATAGTTCTTCAATGCCATCTTTGCTTCATTCCTATCTTTAAATCTCTGTCCAAGTTCTAGCTTAGTTTCCTTGATATTTTCTGGTTTTTTGTACCTGCAATATCTTGGCTTCGTTGGTGCACTATCATCTTCATCTGAAAATGCTGGACTTGGTGGGTCATCAAAGTCATAGTTGTAAGACCCCGAAATTTACAATAGTAAATTTTCTTATTTGTTATTATTTTATTTTATTTATTGCACACATGACATTTTGTTATTGGTCATAGTGTGCTATGTGGCCACTTTTTGAGAAGGATGCATGAGAGTATTATAAATGCATTATAATTGAAATGCATTATTGTGTCGGAAAGTGGTGGAGGAATGCATTTTAATTGAGTGAATGATTGATTCAATATATATATATATATATATAGTGTGGGGCGAGGGGGACAGAAGTGAAAGGGAGAGAGAGAGATGATAAGAGAGAGTGAGATGTCGGAAGAAGATAAGAAAGAAATAAAAATAATAATAATAATAATATTAAAGAGAAGATGGTATCAAAAGGAATGTTAGATAGGGGGAGGAAGGTTAGGAGGGGGATTTTGATCTCCTTTTCAATTTTTGAGTAAGAGAAGGGAGAAAGAGGAGGAAAAAAAGGGAAAGTCGGAAGAGAAGGGAAGAAATATGAGAGAAGAAAAGAAACGTAAAGAAAGAGAATGAGAGAAAAATGAGAAGCTAAGGGGAAGATGGAGCTGCACAAACGCAGAATACTCGGTAATTTAATTGCATAATTCCGAGCTTAGTGAGGTGAGATAGTATTTCTATTTTGATTATATTTCAATTTTTGGATTGAATATGGTATGATTTAATGATGAAATAATGACTTACATATATATATATATATATATATATATATATATATATATATATATATGGGGATTTCAAATCTTGGATTTTTATTTTATATGAAAATGAAAAGCTGAAACTTTGGGACTATTTTTCCCATCAACTCAGGATCATGTGTATCAAATTTGGAAATTTTCAGATAAGTAGATTAATTTCTATAATTTTCTGAAGTTTAGTAATACTGAAACTTTGAAAATTTGTAGTATATTGTGTATATGTCCGAAAATTCGAAATTTGAGTATATTGTAAAGCTTGAATTTATGGATTTTTAGAGACAAGAATCATGGGAAAAAGATCTATGGGTGAATGAGAATTTCTAGAGAGAGAAAGCTTCCATGAAGCTTTAATAGTAGACACAAGGTATATTTTCATAGTTTATCGAAAAATTATGATTTTTACATATATGGTATAGATTGATTTTATATGAATTTAGAACTTTGAATCACTTCAATTGGATATGAATTGTGAGAGAAATTGAGAAACGAAGTTGCCGAAAAATCTGAAATTTTATTAACTAGCCTACCTTGGCATCATTTTTAAATATGTTCGGATGGGAGGTGTTATACACCACCATTATATTTTGAAAGCTTGTATCACACAGATTCTGTAGTATCTTGAATCACCCAAATCGGATGAGAAACGAATGAGATATAAGTGTGCAAAGTTGGCCAAAAAGATGAAAAATATGGACGTATCATGAACGTGAGTGTGCATGTATGATTCTGTGCTATGAAGGTGCATAGTAAACCATACACCCTCAATTGCAAATTAGCACTTGTGGCTATCATTTTGACTTGGAATTATTTTTAAAAATCCTATTAAATTAAGTTGATATTAATGGGTACAAAAGTTGTTGTTTGGGAGGCATGAAAGAGCCTAGAAAATTAGGGAGCATAGTGAAGGTGCACCATAAGGCTTACCATGTGACCTCATTGTATTTTGACTATTCTAGTATGATTTTTCAATCTAACAAAATTTGATAAATTTTACAAAAATCAAACAAGTATCCTAGAATGGATTATTTTATAGAAAAATACATGTTGATAGAAAATTAACTATCTTCCAAATTGTGAGTCTTTGGAAAATAGTTAAAAATCATGAATAATTGATTTTTATAAAATCAGGATGATTAGTGAAAGATCTTGGAAATACAAGTTATGGAAATCATATTGGCATATATATAAACTATTAATATATGCATGTGATATTTGTAAAGTTTATAACATGCTGTTATTATTATGAATAAAATGATGAAGCATGTTAATTGTTATGTATAAAATACATACGTGTGATATTTGCCATAATTATTGCACATAAAATTGGCATATGACATGTGGTGATGATGTTATGAGAAAGTGACTGGGTTTATCAGTAAATTCCATACATCTCATAGTAACAATGTATTTTGAGAAAATAAAACCGTGTACTTGTCATGTGAATATGCGTATATGGGCGCGCATGTTACACGTGCAGGCAAAACGGACAATATTGTTACTTGGAGAAGTACGGGGTATTACAGTGGCACAGTTACATGTGGTGGCTCAAGTTGAGTGAGCAGAATGAGTTATTTGTATATCACTGATATAACAGTTGACATGAGATATATGTTGAGTTGATATACTATGAAATGTATGCATGATTGCCATACATGAATTGTTGATATGAGATGTATGCCATATGTATTGCATAGAATAATTGCATCTGGCAAGAGATACAGTTACATGTGAAATATATTGCATAGAAAATCATATGCATTTGTGATTATTTATGTAACTGTGGAAATGAGGAGTTGAGATACCACCGATGGACAAAAGATCCTGGAAACAGTTAGTGCACTAATATATCACCCTTGCTAAAAACAGTACGTAAATCCTCTTGTCAATGAGTGACAATAGCGGTAGGTCCTAAAAATGCGGGGACTGGGTGATATACATCCTAAAAAGGCGGGGATGCTGTTGTGGTAAGATGGTTAAAATGAGGTAGTCATCTATTGTAGTGAAATGGTGAATCCTAAAATAAGGTTACCATCAGTGTAAATGGTTAATGTTTTGCAGGAAAAGCAGAACAGAGAAAATGACAGGTATGACTGCATGAGCATTGCATCTGTCATATGCATAAAGCATGCATGTAGTATAAAATTATTTATTGTGAAAAAGTGATGGATATATTCTGTAATATATATATATAAATGAATTACAGATATGATGATTTATTTATGTGAGATTTGACTGATGATAAAATTTGTTGACAGATATGAGAATGAGGAAGGATGTGAATATTTCTGAATGTATTGAGAAAAGAAGATATTATATTCTTGTAATATGATTCTCAATAATAAAAATGACTCACCGTGGACGTAGGCAATTTTGCCGAACCACGTAAATCCGGGTGTTTGTTTATTTTTCTGCTATGTGTTTTCTTTAAGATGATGACACATTGTCAGCATGAGACTCTATCTAACTCAGTAAACTAAATGGATGTTTCTGGAATTCGAGTATATTACGGGACTGTACTCATGATACAAACTAGTACTCAGCGCTATCTTTAATTTTTTAGATGTTGAAAAATTTATTTAAAGACTTCCGCACGCGTGTTTTGAAAAAAAAAAAAAAAAACTGTTTTAAACTGTGTTAATTTTAAAAAGAAATTACTCAAAAGATAAGCGCTTGGTGTTTTATGTCACTGTGGCATTTCCGCATAAGGGTTACCCTGTGTAGGGTGTTACAATAGGACTCTTCCTGTGCTGGCTGTGTGAAGACAACCTCATCAATCAAGTCATCAACAGTATCATCAACCTCAAAAGCTTCACTACTAACTTCAGTGTTTTCCCAACTATGTACTGATCCATCCTCCTCACTATCTACTTCTTCAGAACCCACCGCAATGTCGCATAGTTCATCATCATCCTCCCCACCCCCATCATCCATATCTTTATCATCTACACCCCCATCATCCTCATCCCCACCTTCATCAACCCCACCTTCGTTATCCCCACTATATCTATCTACATTATCATCATCCCCAAACTCAACATTTGCTCCCTCCTCAAACTCAGGATCTTCTATCCCACTGAGCAAAGGGATAGAACATTGGCTTGGTTGGTCAATGCCATGTTCTACATATATGTCTATCACTTTGTCCTTGGGTTCAATTAAGGCAACCATAAATCTAAGGTCATCATCAGTTTTTAAAAGCCTAATCCCCTTACTAAACTCAGTTCTAGGGGCATGGTAACATAGGTTAACCAAATTTAAGTACCCCAACTCTTTTACATTCTTTACAAAATGCGGGACAGATAAAAAATCCATATCCATATTAGGTGTGATAGTCACACTCCCACCAAGGTATGCTCTCACTGGATCACCCACAAAACTTCCCCCATGATGTAAGGCAACTGTGATGGTCCCATCCATACCTCAAATGATTTTTTTTGATCAACCTAACATACACAAGTCATAAAATAACAACATAACAGCAAATGGATAGTTACTTACTTATATTAATCAATTTTTAATCAATTTTCATATTACAAAAATAAAGTAAAAAAAGCTATAAAGTTAATCATTGTCATAAACCAAAACACTAAATTTTTTGGGGACAAAAAATTAGCAAGTGGACAAAGAAAACTGGGGCCAGTTCACTGCACCATGGATGGGGGACCACTGCCACACAAAAATCCAAACAATGCCACAACAGTTGATGCACAGAAAGCACCAAAATTAAAGATGCTTTCATGCACAATCTCGTACCATAAATTATGATTATTACAATTAAACAAATGATTAATACTCTTAAACAATTAATTAGACCCTAATACACTTTTAATTTTTGCAAAACCCATCAATGAACACCACATACAATGAAAATGGTTTAGAAAATACCTGATTCGGCTCAAGGTTACCCCAATCGCGATCCAATTATAACCTTCGTGCTCCCAATCGCGCTAATGGATTCGCAACAGGGAATGGATTTTGGATTAGGGTTTGCTAATGTGGAAGAACCCCTTTCCCTAATTCGTGTGGACTGTTCAATGGCTTGTTTGGTCATGTCCACGTGAGTGTTCATTTGGCGGGAAATTGGCTTAGATGCCACATCAGCTAAACTTAACTGCCACATCATCCTTCCGTTTGAGTTCTTTGACGACAGACACGATTTGGCCAACATTGAAATCCATCTTGTTAAATTGGTACTAAATTGACACGATTAAAAGTTTGTGGCCCACATTGAAACTTTTAAAAAAGTTTGTGATACTAAATCGAGCTTAACCCTTGATTTTTCAAAAATTTATTTTGACAATTGATCCTAATCACTTTATAATAAAACCCATGAGTTAAACAATAGGAGCAGCCTTCAATTCTCCCAATCTTGATGAAGGCGATATTCAATCCTCTATCTCTAGTACAATCACCTGAAGAGTTGCTGGGTCATTCTTTTCAATTTCTGCAATTAGATGTTGTAGAGTATGTCTGCTTATTTTCCTCTTCCCCTCATAGATATCCCAAGGCATTTTGGGGAGAATAACGCAGCTTGGGTTCGAGTGGCATTTCACCCCTAACCACAAAATCTACTAATTCTTCAGTCTCTGGCTCTTTGGTACACCTTTAATTTTCCGCATCCACCTGCCTTGTGTGATTGAGAAGCAATAAACCTACATCTATGAACAAGAAATGATAGCCTAACCATACCCTGAGTTACATAGAATAATTAAATCTAATTATCATAATATTATCTTGAATCTGCCGAAAGCAACATATATATATATATATAGAAGAAGAAGAGTGAAGAAAAAAAATTAAAATTTTTTTATAAAAATAAAAATGCAACAATGATCACAAGGTAATGGGTTTATAACTACGGATGATTATTTAGGAATCTCTAGCTCTCTCTAACTATGCTGCCGGATGTCTATCAGTTACTTTGAATCGTTTTCTTAAAAACCACCCCCGCACAGGTTACAGTTGTTAGGTTCCCTCATCAAGGTTCAACCTACTGGTTGGATTTCAGGAACAGCCAACTCTATTACCACCATCTTTTTCCAGACAAAGATATGAGCTGCAGAAAAGAAGATTAGATGAGAGAGCTTAACCAAATCTCAACAAAGGTCATTTAACCTGAGAATCCCAACTACAAAAGATATTTCTAACATGGTCTATTCTAATATTCCGAAAAAGGAAAAAAGAAACAGGTAACATCTCATATTATTAGGATCACCCAGTTGGCCAACTCTTGACCTAAGTGCCCGTTTGGCGTAGCTTCCTACACTAGGAAGTCCATTTTGAAAAAGTCATTCTTGAGATGGACTTTTCAAAAAGTCATTTTAGAAAAAAATAATGTTTGGCAAGTACATGGGTTAAAAGTCCTTTTGTAAGTATAGATAAGCTTTTCACAAACGTGAGTTTCCAAAAGCAATCTTGTTTTACTTTTTCTAAATGGACTTCTCAAGATCTTACTTTTGCTAAAGTCCATTTTGAAGATTTCATCAAACACTCAATTTTTTTTCTAAAACGACTTTTAGGTCTCAATAGTCCTTTTGGAGCCTCCCAAAAGCTATGCCAAACGGGCACAATATAGGTAGAATCAACACTACGGAGCTGTTACCCAGATTATTAAGATCACCCAGGTCATCAACTCTTGACCCAACTTAACATAGGCAGAATCAACACTAAGGGGTTCGGCACCTTTTAAGTAGGGATAATCCATCCATCCATTGTATCAATAGTTATATACACACACACAATTGAGAAATGAGTCCTGAGAAGGAAGAAAAATCCACCAACCTGACGAGCAACCTGCACTAACCGCCGACTGTCCCGGGATGATTCATTTATCAAACAAGACTTCTCTGGCTCTAGAGCACCACTTTGTTTCTCCCCTGCCCTTCTCTTTATAATGCCCTTTTCAAGTGAAGCGTTCTCATCGGGGTTGCTCAAGGATTCCTTCTTGCGCTTCCTGCAGAATGTGTACTTGAGAAGTCTATTATTGTCTGGTTGACTAGGAGCTCCATTATTTGCTTCAGATGCTTTTGCATCTTTCGGATCAGGACTCATCAATGGTTCATCAACCATCTCAAGATTCAGCCCACAACTTCGAACCCTTGAACTCTCTGCAGTATCACATTCTTGTTTAACCAACACAGATTTACCTATCAACTCTGCATCATTGTCCGTGGCATTTTGGACAACTCCAGGAGAATTGACTGTCGGATCCAAATGGAGAAATAGCTCTGTCTTAGCCTCATCTTCAGTTGTCTCCAGCATATCTTCACCAGATTTAACATTACCATTGACAGAACATGAATAAGTTTTGCAATGGAAAAGACCAGAAGATGGTGGATAAGATTTGTTAAACTGAGCAGTAGAAGACTTGAATGAGGCAGAAATTGTGTCCCTGCATCTCATTTTTATTTTCCTATATCCTCTGGGAATAACTTTAACAACTTGATCTTTGTAACCATTGCTGTTCTGCTGCAATTTTTCTTCCAACCCTGTAGAACTTAATATATCCATATTGTCAACCTTGGGGGAGGGTACAGTACAGGCCCCAGCAGGTTTAACATTATCATTGGCTGAATTTGAATATGTTTTGCAATGGGAAAGAAGAGATGGTTGAGAAGGTTTCATTAGCTGATGAGGACGAGATTTGCGTGAGATTTTTTTGGCATTCCCATATCGGATCTTTCTTTTTCGTCTGCGAATGACTTTAACAGGTTGATTTTCATAAGCACTACTGTTAAGCTGTCTTACTTCTTCCAACCCAGTTGGTTTCTTCATTATATCCATGCTCTCAGCCTTGGGAGAGGGTACAGTACATGTTCCTTCATCCTCATCCACTTTGATGACTGACTCATTCTTTACATTAGAAAGTTGATCATCATGTCTAGGAGGCAATTTTCCATCCCACAAGTTCCTCCCAAATGTGCGAATTCTATGAGTACATCCTTTTCTATAATGCACGGGCTTTTTGCTTCTCATGATTATGGAGGCTATATCGGGGTTATCAGGATAATTATTCTCCAAATGAGAATCACTTGACAGTTCGGTCTGCTTGGTTGTTGCATCACAGCACCTATTCTCCAGAGTTATCTGATTCAAAGGTGCGTTCTTCGTGACAGTCATGGTTACAATTTTGGGTCCTGAATCTGAAGGACAGAATATAATGGGCTCAGAAGTATTTAGCTTGTCTTTGTGAATTGTATTTTCATGAGAAAACATATCTTCCTTTGAAATTTGTCCATTCAAAGGCCGCACGTGGTTGTTTTTCACCTTCTCCAACTCATCCTGCACCTGTTTCAAATCTGTTCTAAGGTCTATTATTATCTGCTCTGCCTCATGGAGTTGTTCTTCGAGCTCTTCAATCCTTCTTAGCCGACTCAAGGATGTTATTTCTGTTTCATTGATCTGCAACGAAGGAAACACTCATCAATGCTCTATAATTACTTAAAAGGTTAAAAGTTCTTTAAAAGGTATATCAGAGCAGGCATTTCAATGGATATTTCAGTTATGATTTACAGAGTGGCAGTCTGTAGTATTATTTGGAAATTAATCACTTATTGGCATAGATGCAGCAATAGCACTAAAAATGAAAAAGTTTTCACAGGTGGCATTTTCTTCTGTATGGAGACACAAACACCAGAGATGGTGGCACATGCAATGTATGTGCACCTTACCACACTTTATCCTCTTCTTTTTCCTTCAGCTATCCATTGGTTAGTTTAAAACGAGTACTTCTTGTGGAAAATTCAATGGGCAGTGGGTTTTATCCAAAAAAGCAGTTAATTAGTTGGCAAATTTTAAATATCTGCCTTTTTTTTTCATCTTTAATTTGAATGTAGGTGTCATGGGTATTTTAGTAATTCATATGTCCCTTCAACCAAAAAAGGGTTAGCTTAATATAATAATATAGAAAAAAAAATATAATAGTATGCCTAGGAGAAGAACACACGCACATGACACACAAGAGGGAAGGAGATGAGAGCAAGGACAAGACAGGGAGATACAACTGCCATCTAATGGCAATTGCTGACATGAGAGGAGAGGCTGTCAACTTATATGAGTTATCTGAATTGATGTGAGAGTATACGAACCCACTCTTGCATTAAGATATAAAGGCAAAAAGAACAGGGGTTGATGCAGTGAGAAAAAAATTGAGAGCAATCAGTTCACATAGAATATGGCTCTAGAGTAATTTCTTGAACTTAGTTAGGAAAATCTTTGTCCAAGTCCAGAGAATGGATTTTCAGGCAGCCAAACAAACCATCTAAATGTGAATGAAATTGTTGCTAATGACAGCTACAGTCCCTTAGTTGCTAAGAGACGGTAGTAACAGAAAGGAATTATAAAATTTTGAATATTAGGTTTTTCACTCTCCTTCAACAGTAAAAGAACACCGAATAATGAAAGGCAATAAGGCATTGAACCTCTTGGTAACAGCCCCATACCTGTCTAGTTTGAATCTTGAATTCCACATAAATGCAACCCAACTCAAGTAAGCCTATATCCTAAGTACTTTGGGTTGACTACACAAATCCTTTGTTCATCATTCAGCACTATATAGGCTTCTATAATTGGTTGTGTTCTAGCAAAATAAAAAACTAAAACTAAAAACCAACACCCTTTTTTATACTAAAGTCTAAAGCACATCCAATTCCAAATTCCGACCCTTTTCAAAGAAGTAACCAAAAGCAATTTCAAACAAATAACCTCTGCATTAACAGAAAATGACTTCTCCTACAACACGAAAGTGTCATTCCCTCATATTATATACATGATCACATGTAAGTCATTAGAACAGCAGTAACCGTGGTGCAACTGAAAATCCTAATACATTGCAGATTTTCAATGATCAAATAACTCCAATTGATCTACGCAACAGAATAATACCCAAAAACGATCAAAACAATTCAATTGCAGAAAACAAAGTAATGACCCAATACAAAAAAGCACTTCCCACCAAACCCAGATCACAAAACCAAACTACTCCCAAAATACCAACTAAACAAAACCAAAACTACAAATCTAAATCAGAAATTCAAAATTTCACAATCAAATCAAACAAAAACAAACACATTGATTTGATCATATATATGACCTTGGAATCCATCATTTGTTTTAGGCGAACAAGCATACGAAGCGCCTCATCCTTGGCAGAACACAGATCCTGCTGAAAGCGAGTAGCTTTCAGCTCCGATACCATAATCCGTGCAGCTGCCTCTTTCGCCGTGTTGAGGATTATATCGGCGTAAGCCTTCTTCAACGCCACCATTTTCTGCCATATCACAACACACACACACACACACACACACAAACCGCCAATCAAACAACAAATACAGATAGGGCAAACCAAGTATCAAATATCAAATCCAAATTCTAAGTTTCAAAACGACTCTCATTGACTGTAACAGAAACCAAGTTCGGAAAGCAGTTTCAAAAAGCAACAGTAAATTAGATAAATCAGAGAGAGAGAGAGAGAGAGGCGGCGATGGTTGTAGCACCACTGTGAAGGTGGTGGCGCCTCCGTGGAGGTGGTGGTTGAGATATAAGTGTTTGGTGGTTAGGTTTTACCTGAGCATCTTCCTCCATGAGAGTTCAGACCAAGAAAAGGGACAAAAAAGGGAGGTTATTTTCACCTTCCTTCGTATCAATGTCTGTTATGAACTGAAAGTTTTTTTCATATTCCCTGATTACCCCTCATTTTGAGTTTTAATTACGAGATTACTGCATTGGATATAACTGATTGTGTCGCTCCCCTCGAGGAGTTTGTTGGGTATTGAAATTTTTGTTGGGAATGTATAATGATAAGGAAGATTTGATTCGAACAAGGTAAGATGTCTTGTAAAACGGTGACGTTCTATTTGTCGTTACGTGCTGTAAGTGTGGCAGCGTTCGGTTTTTATTCATTCAAGGCGCGCGGTTCAAGAGGGTCCCACCGGGAACTTTATAGGATGACGGGTCCCTCTTTGTATCGCGCGGTTTTATTCCTTTATGGAATGATTTTCAATTTTTAAAATTTGAAATCACATTTGTTTTTGTGGATATTTTACAAATTAATGTAATATCAAATTAAATTTGAATGATACAAAATAAATAAATTTATAGAGTCGAGTCTAGTCGAACTTGATTTGATAATTTAACTAAATTAATTTATTTTATGAGGAGTTTGAATAAATTTTGAGGAAAATTGTTAAAATTCTGGTTTAAAATGATTTTACTTCTCTAGTTTTGTCAAAAGATCTTTCATTTCAAAAGTATTTTGCATTAAAATGAAAAAAAAATGCCCCTCCTTCAAAGCTGCCTACACGCTCTAACCCCTAATTCACTACATCGGACCCCCAAGGTCAATATGCTAGACTCTGGAATTCACTAAGCTGGACCCAAACTTCACCACGCTAAAACTTAAATCACACCGCTGAAACTTGAATTAACTACGCTAGAAAATGGGGTTCACTATCGATTGGAAAAAAAAAAAAAAAAAAAAAAAAAAGAAAAAGGGAGAGAAAAAAAAAAAAAAAAAAAAAAAAAAAGATAATGGAGTTCACTATCTCATGTGATTAGGGGTGTCCAAGAACCGAACAGAATCGATTGAACCGAACCACACCGAACCAAATTGTCTTGTTTGGTTGGTTTTCTAATAGTCATGATTCATAACAGTTTTAGAGGGGTGCTAAACCGACTGTACGATTTGGTTCTCGGTTGGGACTTTGTGAACTGAGAGGAAAATCGAACCGGCCGAATAGAATAATAATAATATATATATAATATTTGTTTTGGTTCTCATTGGGTATTTGTCTGTTACATTGAGGCTTTGGCCCAAAAAGTTTGTTGGATAAATTAATGGCCACATGTTTAGCTTAAGTTTGGCTTAGTAAGAAATTCTCTCTCTAGATGTTCTTGGGTTTAAGGGCCGTTTATTATTCTCTAGATGTTCTTTTATTTATCCAAAGAAAATAAAGTCATTCTCTCTTTGAATATGCTTTTGGAATGATATGGGGTTGAATTGTGTTATGAAAACAATTTAATATTAGATCAATTATGCTATTTTTTGTTTGTTTCAATCAAGATGAGACTATTTACATTACATCAATGACTTAAATTATTTATTACAAAACCGATCTAGACCGGTTGAACCAAGCCGAAAAATAGCCCCCAATTTGGTCAGTTATGGTGACTCCTACGGTCCCTCATGGTTTTTATTTTTCTCAAACCGAGATGATTGGTTTGGTTAAAATTTTAGTGCATAAACCGGCCGAACCAGCTGAAGTACACCCCTACATGTGATGATATTGATCTCCACCTTCTCTATGAATGTTCACGGGAATGAAGTTCACTACGCTATTGAAATTGGATTTGCACATGGAGGGGTTCCTGTATCTTATGGAATGACTGTGGTTGTTGTAATTATAATTGTTGAGGTTCGTTTTTGTGTAATGGGAAGCTTTTGTTGTCACTTCACCAACACCGGACGTTTGTCATTGTCATTGTTTCATGAGAGAGAAGCAGAGAAAGAAGTAAAGCGAAAGAAAAGAGAGAGAGGAGGTCTACGAAGAGAGGAAGAAAGATAGTTTTTTTACTTAGGTTCCCTCTTTTTCCATTAGTGAATTTCGCCACGCCTCATTTTGGCCTAATAACCATTAATTTTGTCAAGCTAAATTCATGTCAACTTCAACTAATTTGATTTGTCTTCCTCTCATATGGATTTCTGATTGTACCACAATCATACCATTCAACTATGGTATTACTATGTTCTCTTATATATATAATTGTTTAATTAATAACGTTTTTTATAAATATCTGTACAATTGGGTTTAAATCTCTGTTTCAAGAAATCTGTGCAGATTATATAAATTAAAGTCGTCACCGATGAAGCCGTGAAGAGCATCTCGAATCAAAAGAGCATTCAGAAGAATCCGCAGCAACCGGGGGAAGATCAAAAGAGCAGACGATGAGACTCTGCAAGAAAAGTCAAACTTTGACCTTGACTATCGATAGCCAAGATGCGCTATCGATAGCGCCTCTATCGATAGCGCACCTTCGCTATCGATAGACAGAGGAGGCTGCAGGCATTAGAGATATTTTGAGATATTTTGAGGGCCCTTTGGTCTTTTTCCTTTTCCTTCTATAAATAGAAGTGTAACGACGACTTTACGAGGGTTCATGACTTTTGCTCTGAATCATTACTCTGCTATTTTAATTCAAGTTACAGTTTATTTTCGCATTTTATTCGGCAGTTTACGTTTTCAGCAATTTCCAATTCTGCAATTTTTCTTTCAATGCCTGGCTCAATTCTCACTTGAGGATTGTTCTTTACTATTAAGTATTTACTTTCAACAATTTACGTTTCTGTTATTTTCCCTTTTTATGCATGGCTCAGTTCTCACTTGAGAACTGTTCTTTACTTTTTCTGTCATTTTCTTTATTTACTTAAGCACTTTTCTTTATTTATTTCAGCCATTTTCTTTATTTATTTCTGTCATTTTCCTTATTTCTTCAGTCATTTAATTACCGCTTTTATTTTGTTTCTTTCCATCCCGTGAACCCTTAAAGTTTGTCATGGATGGAGGATATTCTCCTCCATTGATGTGTTCCATTGATGTGTAGCTAATACTCCAAGCTTGGGTGAGGATGAAGTTGGATTCGTTATACAATCCTATTTTATAAACATCCCTCTATTTGTATTATGTGATTGCATAATTGTGAAGGTTTTACCGCACACTATCGCTAAATATAATATCATATAATTGTACATCTGTGATTGCAATTATATAATTATGCAATGGTTCTTATTGGTATGAATACAAACCAGCATGCTTTATTCCTCATTTAAGGTGGATAGCGATATTCCATTCTTTTCCAGGATAAACTTGCCGGTCCTGTATTCATAATCTTTTTGGGACTTCCTTCTTGTAGTTGGAAGAACCACCATACATAATTACTATAGTGAGGATTTTATAAACATAAATTGTATAATTGATATTCAATGGGCTTCTCACCCAAGTTCCGCTCATTCCACCAAATTAATTGCATTTTTACTAAGCTTTATTAAATTACTGCGTTTTCGCTTCGACCCAATCGGAGCATTTCCACCAACCAATTTAATTGACAATATTCTTTCCGCTTGAATTAATTCTAAAAAGTCTTTTAATATAAACCTGCATTTCCCAGTGGTTCGACACTCGTGCTCACTAGTCACAATCGAATTGAGATTATAAGTCACGCGGTTTTATAAATTATTAATCTTGATCACTGACAAGGAATAATCTCCCTTGTCATCTGAAGCGATCAATTTCTAAAAATTGTGAACACTTTTAGAGTCTGTTGTAGACTATTAAATTCCACTTTATGACACTAAATGAAAAAATAAATTAGCCCACCTCTGTTATGCAATAATTTTTCTATTCACACCATATCTGTTTTGTTTTGTTTTGTTTTTCTTCCTAATCACTCCATGCATGTCAACAACCAGAAATGATACGCATTGTGATTTCTTAGAACACAAACATTGATGCAAAGGTGAGAAGCAGTTCAAAAAATATATCTCAATGTTGTTAGTCTGCTTGTGTCTTCTACACCTGATCACTTGTCAGTTGATGTGATATTTTATATTGTTATTATGAAAAGATGATAATTGATGATGTCGAAAATAGGTAAGAGGTCGGTTTGTATGTGTTGGAGACTTGGCTGGATTGAACTCCGACGAATGAACACCGGTGTGGTGTTCTCCCTGCAAAGCTCCGATGAATAAGTTAGTTCTCAGAGTAAATGCAAAGAGAGAGTGTAATAAATGGGGTGTTTATTACTTACCTCATATGGGACGTGACCTCCCCTTTTATAAGGTGATTAAGGGGGCCAACACTCGAGTGTAATGTTCCATCTTTAGGGTCGCATAGGGGTAAGGTCGGAAATGTATTAATGACCCTGCATAACCGTTTATTGATCATGATGGCCTGTCGATATTCGATGTCAGAGGGTGGCGTGAAATGCCCGCAGGTTGTCGGAATTAGTTAGTGATGATTCCTTTAGTACAGCTGGTTCGGAACCTTCTTTAAAGGGCGGTTTAACAAGGTCGGGTGATGTATAAGGTCGGCTGATCGGGCCTCCTCATGACAAGTGTTGGCTTTTGGTAATCAGGTCATGCTTCACCATGCTTGGGTCGATTGTCAGAGCCGTTTCGTAATCATTTCAAACGGAGAGGTGGTTTCTTGCTGTCTTTATTGAGTGATGTAGACTGATCGGGTGGTACCCAACAGGTCGGTATAGAATAGAGCAGATCGGGTATCACCCACAGGATCGGAAAAATGATGCCCCGACCCGACACGTGTCGAGCTATGAATAAGTACGGATTTTACCCTATTCAATTGCCCCCCACTTTCAAAGTTGTAATGTAAGGGAAACTTTGGAAGTGCCAGAGGTCGGTAATCAGCACACGTCGGGTAGGATTGGTATGTCGAAAGGCATTAGTGATCAGGTCGCGTGCCATTGGACAAGTGTCGCGTTGGCTTCTTGTGAGCAATCGGTAACCTTTTTATTTTTGGACTTTCATTTTGGAGAAGAGCAAAAGTTATAGTGATCGGTGATTACTTCTTTTTTGATCTGTTATAGTGATCGGTGATCACTTCTTCTTTGATCTTTGAGAAAAGCCAAAGTTATAGTGACCAGTGATCACTTCTTCTTTGACCTGTTATAGTGATCGGTGATCACTTCTTCTTTGATCTTTGGTCTTTGAGAAGAGCCAAACTTATAGTGATCAGTGATCGCTTCTTCTTTGATAATTGGTCTTTGAGAAGAGCCAAAGTTATAGTGATCTGTGATACTTCTTCTTGATCTATAATCTTTGGCCTGTTATAGTGATCGGTGATCACTTCTTCTTTGATCTTTGGTCTTTGAGAAGAGCCAAAGTTATAGTGATCGGTGATCACTTCTTCTTTGATCTTTGAGAAGAGCCAAAGTTATAGTGATCAGTGATCACTTCTTCTTTGACCTGTTATAGTGATCAGTGATCACTTCTTCTTTGATCTTTGGTCTTTGAGAAGAGCCAAAGTTATAGTGATCAGTGATAACTTCTTCTTTGACCAGTTATAGTGATCGGTGATCACTTCTTCTTTGATCTTTGGTTTTTGAGAAGAGCCAAAGTTATTGTGATCAGTGATCACTTCTTTTTTGACCTGTTATAGTAATCGGTGATCACTTCTTCTTTGATCTTTGGTCTTGGAGAAGAGCCAAAGTTATAGTGATCGGTGTTCACTTGATCTTTGGTCTTAGAGAAGAGCCAAAGTTATAGTGATCGGTGATCACTTCTTCTTTGATCTTTGAGAAAAGCCAAAGTTATAGTGATCGGTGATCACTTCTTCTTTGATCTTTGAGAAAAGCCAAAGTTATAGTGATCAGTGATCACTACTTCTTTGACCTGTTATAGTGATTGGTGATCACTTCTTCTTTGATCTTTGGTTTTTGAGAAGAGCCAAAGTTATTGTGATCAGTGATCACTTCTTCTTTGATCTTTGGTCTTGGAGAAGAGCCAAAGTTATAGTAGTGATCGGTGTTCACTTCTTCTTTGATCTTTGAGAAGAGCCAAAGTTATAGTGATCAGTGATCACTTCTTCTTTGATCTTTGGTCTTTGAGAAGAGCCAAAGTTATAGTGATTGGTGATCACTTCTTCTTTGACCTTTGGTCTTTGAGAAGAGCCAAAGTTATAGTGATAGTGATCACTTTGGCTTCATCAGTTTTTTCTAACCGATTGTAGATTAGAAACTGTTCCAGATGCAGTAGTATTTGAGGCAAAACTCCTTCCTTGACTGATCAGGTCAGGAACATTTTATGCCCAATGATCACCTTGATCGGTTTGAGCGAGAATTGAGTTTCTCACTGGCCCAATATCCCTTGGGACTTATGTAATGTAGATTACGTTGTTAGGCCAAACAAAGACAACATATTGATCAAAAAATAATTACAAAATTAACAAGCTTTATGATGATAAGAAAGCATAAGAGCATAGGACATATTGATAAGAAAATATGAACAATTAGCACACTGATAGAGATCATATACAAATAATAAAGAAATTTCATAAAAATAAAGCAATTTAACATAGTTGGATAGAATATAAGAGGATGAAATTTTCATACGATGGCATAGGGTCGGGTCTTTGAGAAGAGCCAGGTCGGGTAGCGTTCCATAGGCGCTTCAATTGTTTACTATTTGGATAGGTATGCCAATATATCCCTGTTTAGGTGAAGTGCTCCACTTTGAACGGACCGTTGGGCTCAAGCTTGCTTAAGTTGAGGACCTCTTTAAGAATCAGGTCGCTAGGTTGGATTGGTTTGTAATTTGTGCATCACTACTGATAGATCGGTGATCGGCATGTCATCATGCCCCCAAGCAAAGATATCCTAATTGGCTTTTTAGAAAAGCGGTAAGATTGATCTTGAGTTGATCGAGTAGCTGGGAGCCTATCAGTGCAATTTTTGGATTGATCGATGGGATGAACTTGAATATCTATCAGGTCTCCAATCTTCAATTTCATGCTCGAGCCCCGTTGATTGCTATTGATTTTAGTCAGGTTAACATTCCCCCACTCCAACCTGATACTAGGTACGGGTGGAGGGATCTGTTAGGTTAGAAACAAGTGGGCATGGGGTGTGATCGGTGATCGGGTAGCTGGGGCCAAAGTCGTTCAGCGAAGGTTGGGGTAGATACGGTAGAGGTCATCTTCTTTATTTGTTTTTTTTTTTTTTATGTAAAAGATCTGACGTTGGACTGGATCATTGATCGAAGAAGACCCAATCTCATTTTGAGGTGAGAGATCCTTTGGTAAAATGGGAGATCATCTGGCAAGGTAGGATGTAGAAAGGGTCCAATGGGCAAAGTAGGTCCCGTTAGTGATAAGAAAGCCTAACCATTCAGGGGTGGTAGGGCGTTGTTGTGACCCATGACCGTAGCGGTGAGGTCATCTTCATTGTTGGCTCCGGAGCGAGTGACCACCATTGTTTCAGTTGAGTAAGGTTAAGTATAGGGAGAAGAGCACCGAAAGAATGAATTTTCTGGCCCCACGGTGGGTGCCAAACTGATGATGTCGAAAATAGGTAAGAGATCGGTTTGTATGTGTTGGAGACTTGGCTGGATTGAACTCCAACGAATGAACACCGGTGTGGTGTTCTCCCTACAAAGCTCCGACGAATAAGTTAGTTCTCAGAGTAAATGCAAAGAGAGAGTGTAATAAATGGGGTGTTTATTACTTACCTCATATGGGATGTGACCTCCCCTTTTATAAGGTGATCAAGGGGGCCAGCACTCGAGTGTAATGTTCCATCTTTAGGGTCGCATAGGGGTAAGGTCGGAAATGTATTAATGACCCTGCATAACCGTTTATTGATCATGATGGCCTGTCGATATTCGATGTCAGAGGGTGGCGTGAAATGCCTGCAGGTTGTCGGAATTAGTTAGTGATGATTCCTTTAGTACAGCTGGTTCGGAACCTTCTTTAAAGGGCGGTTTAACAAGGTCGGGTAATGTATAAGGTCGGCTGATCGGGCCTCCTCATGACAAGTGTTGGCTTTTGGTAATCAGGTCATGCTTCACCATGCTTGGGTCGGTTGTCAGAGCCGTTTCGTAATCATTTCAAACGGAGAGGTGGTTTCTTGCTGTCTTTATTGAGTGATGTAGACTGATCGGGTGGTACCGACCAACAGGTCGGTATAGAATAGAGCAGATCGGGTATCACCCACAGGATCGGAAAAATGATGCCCCGACCCGACACGTGTCGAGCTATGAATAAGTACGGATTTTACCCTCTTCAATAATAATTGTCATGTTGTAATGTTAATTATTAATTTTTTGGTATTGACAAGGCATACAAATAAATATAAAATTTTCAAGTTAGCATATGTTTATATAAATTTATGTAAGCATGAAGTCCAATCCATAGATAATTGTGGTATAAATATTTTGAAAAATTAATATATGGATTAAATATTATACTTTTGTATGTCATGTTTGACAAAAATTATAGTGATCCAACGGTCAGTTTCTCGAAAATATCACTCAAAAAAAATTGTGAGAGTTTTCAGCGATTACAGTTTTTCATAACTGAAATTATGATATTAGATTACCGTAATTTTTGGCATACATGTCTCTGTACGACATGTGTCTAATTTTTAAGATCTGTCTAATTTAAATAACTAGCTTTGAAAATAGACCTGTCTCCAAAAATTGATAATCTGTTCTGTCTTGATTGCATTATACTTTCATGAAATGAAATGTTTTTATGGTATGATTGCCAAGTTACTTTACCGAGGAAGTTTGATCTATGAACAAAACTCTAACCATATGAGCTTTCCATCTATTGCTTTCTTGCCATTATTTTACATTCACCTAGATGTCGATGTATCTACATCACCTTAGATATGCGATCATGATTAAAAGGGTGTTCTTATTTTTTGTGTTTATTTTGAAAATTTTATTTTTCCTTGATAAATTTGGTTCCAATCATGCGTTTATACATGTAAATCGAGATAAATAAAGGGAAAATTATATAAAGGTTGCTTACTTCCTGAAAGTATACCATTAAGGACAATAATATACCATTAAGGACATTAACCACTTTGTTTAAGACGTTGATATTATTTTAATGACAGTTTTGCCCTTTTATTATAATTTTCCTAAAATATAAAAATATTCCACTAATTTGCGCCAGTGGGAGAAGCATCTGCTGCTCTCCTAGCTCCTACGAGTTCTTCTTATATTCTTCCCCAAGCTTGAGGTAGAACCTTCGACCGCATGAAGGTCGGAGATCCAGTTGATCGGCAATGGCAGATCCTGGGGACTTGATCTACTACCAACGACCTGTTCTCGACACCGTGAGGTCTTCCTCCTCATCCTCATTTTTTTCTTCTTCCTTCTCCCAAAATCCATCCATGAAAGCACTGGAATTGTTGTAAAGAGCTCCTGCATTTCAACCATGGAAGCATAAGAGCTAGTGGTGTCAATTCGGTCGGATCGGGCCGGGCCGGCCTGTTAAGGATTTGGACTAACGGATCAGATCGGGCTTGACTCGATAAGCTATCGGATCGGATCGGGCCAGCCCAATAAGCTGAAAGGCCTGTCCAATCTAATCCATTAGACTGGTCCACTATGGTAACGAATCGAACCGGGCTTCAGATCGGATTGGATTGGACTGAATCAGGCTAATGGATTGTGTTAACGGGCTAATGGATCGTGTTAATGGGCTAATGGATCGGGCTAATGGGCTTTCAATTTATTTTTATTTTTTTGCACTTTCTTTTACTTTTTTTCAATTCAAATTTAAGGTGTCAAATTAAAGTATATGAACATTATAACATTTAAGGTTTCTCTAAGTTTTTTTTTTTTTTTTCAATTCAATTCAAATTTAAGATGACAAATTCAATTATAATTTTTTTTTTTTTTTTTACATTATAACTATTAAAGTACATGAATGAATAATAATTTTAAAAAATAATGGACGGGCTAATGGTCGGACCGGATCAGACTAATGGACGGGCCAAACTGATCGGGCTAATAGACGGGTTGATGGTCGAACCGGATTGGACCGGGCCACTTAATGGACACGGATCGGGCCCGCCCATTGTTCAAAAAACCTTAGCTCAATCCGTCAATTTACTATGGATCAGATCAGCTTAGTCCATTAGTTATCGGATCGGATCAAGCTTGATTCGTTAGCTTATCGGACCGGTCAGCGAGCCAAATGAGCTGCCCGTCCATTTTAACACCACTAATAATAGCAATTTTCTCTCTCTCTCTCTCGCTCGCTCTCTTTTCTTCTTCTTATTCTTCTTTTTGTTCTTCTTGACTCTCTACTTGGACATGCATCAACCCTTTATATATAAGTTTTCGCCGGAGGTGAGAGAGATGTAACTCTCAAATTTGAGACAACACAAAAACTGATTCCAGCATGTTCTTCTTCACTGCATCAAGGTAGATTTACGAACACCCTGATCTTGCGAGTGGGTGTGATGTATGAGGGTCTTGATGGTAGAGAAGATCCAAGAGTTCCATCTCTCTTTCTCTCTCTCTTTCTATCTCCCATCCTCTCTTCCATATTGAAAATCCAAAAAACACAGTGAAAACAAAAAAAAAAAAAAGCAAAAAACACAGTGAAAACTCAAAAAAGCACATTGAAAATACAAAAAACACAATGAAAACCCAAAAAAAATTATGAAAATTCAAAAAAATAAAAATAAAAAAGTAGTGAAAACACAAAAAATCACAATGAAAACATAAAAAAAATACTATGAAAATCCAAAAAATATATTGTATTGGGTGTTTTCACCGTGTTGGATAATTTTACTGTGGTGGGTGTTTTTAGGGTAGTTTCGTCTTTTCGAAAAAATATATTACTGTTAAAAAATGAGATTTTATGTGGGTGGCCCTCTCGGTAAACTTGAGAGATTTGAGCAGGGTCGAAGCCAGTAATTTGCTTTAGGGGGCAATTTTTTTTATTGGTAATTAGTTTATTATTCATATTGCAAGAAGCACTATAATTAGGACCCATTTACATTAGTTTTTTTCAAAAATCACTTTTAGAGCTTAAAATTTCATTTGATTTAAGAGATGAAATGATTGATAATTACTTTTAAACAATTTGAGAAGAGATAGGATGGTTGGCAAAACTTTTTTACTAAAAGTGATTGTGTCAAAAGATAGGAATCCCCAACTTTTACCACAATTACTTTTAGTACAGAAATTTTAATACATGAAAACATGATTTGAATATAATTTTACAGAATTGTGAGAAGGGACAGTTATCTAAAAATAATTTTACAAAAAGCTCACACAAACGGGCCCTTAATCTTTTTGAAAAATAGAAGATTGCTAAGTTGAAACATGGAGGAAAGATTTTGATAAACTAGCTAACAAATTTGTAAGGGGCAGTATTTCGAGGCTACAGATGTATAATATATATGTGTATATAATTAGCTAACAAATTTCAATTATCAATACACTTAAATTGAATTTTAAATAACAAGAATAAAAATCAAGTAGGTGCAATCGTAAAAAAAAATAGAAGGGATAAAATTCAAATTTGACAAGGGGAGAGTTTCTAATTACTATAAAATAAATATAAAAAAAATAAACTTTTCAAAAAATTGAGGGTGGCATTTGCCCCTCGCACTTCTCATGTAGCTTCGCCCCATGGATTTGAGGGACTTCTTGGTATTCGCCCCATAAATAAATGAATATTGATTAATGTATGTGGGAAAAAGTTAAATGAACCAAAAGTTTGTCCATCTTTCAAATATCATCTGTGATCTCATTGCCAAAATTTAGCATTAGCGCCCAAAGCCTTTTATCTCTTTTCATTAAATTTATGGATATTTGAATTCTCATCAGATTCTTGAGAATTGAAATTTTCGACAAACGAACACACCTTAATTATTATTATTACTAATAAAACTAAAATATTGCATATTTGAATTGAGCAGATTTTTTTTTTTTTTTTGGCTATACAGGTATCCTGGACCAGCTTGCGCACACCAGACTAAAACAGCACTCCAAACAAGACTTTCGAAACAAGGCTTGCACCTTACGGTCCGTGGCCCAAATATTAGTAGTTAGTGGGAGTCGAAAAAATTGCTTCATCCATAATCTCACATGAATCATCAACACGTGTATACGTAGTATTAATAATAATGGTTATGTCCCCCTTAGTAATTATTTACCTTTAATATATGATTAGCCAACACCCTCCCTTTCCAATTATACAATTGAAACCAAATAAGGTTAGGTGTTTGATTTGGGCAGGTTAATTACTTTCACACCACTTCTCACTTCTCAAAGAGGTAATTCCATCATTAATTTTCTTATGACTGGAATGTTGTGTTTGACTCACTGACTCGCATCAACTTTTTGGCCAAAAATCGAATATGAAAGAAAAAGACACTACAAATATAATTTATATAAATATTTACTTTAAATGTATACTTAAAATGGGAGATTTGTTTAATTGAATAAATTATTGAGGACATTACTGCAAAAGAGAAAATAATAATAATAATAAAAGTCCAACTCTGAGGTTCCATTTGGCTCCTGGTTCTCCATGCCGTGTGTTTTCGGTCTTCATTTACGACTGAAGATTAGTCGAGTCAGCATGAACGTCCTTTTCCTTTGGCCCTACCCCACACTGTTAGACCAAGTCTACGTGCCTTGATTATCAAGCTAGTCTTGTAGGAATTTTCTTCTTCTTTTTAGTTTGTTTTTTATTTTTATTTTATGACCAAGTCTTGTTGTTACAGTGACATATTTATACATTATATTGTGAGTACGATGCGGGTTTTATTTAATAAATTATAATTATATTAAAAATTTATTTTAATTAAATAATTTTGGTTGTTTTATCTCGATTAAATTTATAGATAGAGTATGTATTTTAATACAAGCGAATTGTTAAAAATATCAGAGATTTTGTATATATATCAAAATACCAAGTAAAATGTTAAGGGAAACTAAGTTTTTAAATAAATGAAATGAAATGAGAGAAATGGAAGATAAGTGAGAGGAAAAAGTTAGGCGAAATTCACAATTTAAATAGAAAAATAAATAAATTATAGAAAGAGAAAAAAGTTATATGGGATAGTGGACCTGTGTGTAACAAAAAGAAAATATTAGAAATTTTAATTTGAATTAATTAATTAGATCAGTGTTACAGTGTCATGAAATTTTAAAGTAGGGTTGGATTGGAATGAAGAAGAAAAAAAGAATGAGTGAAAGAAGAGAATTAAGAAGGGAAGGTTAAAGAGATGCTACATCAGTGTAATAAGTACATGATGGCCGGTGTAGATATATGTTTTTCGTAAGAGTTTTTAAATTTCAAAAAATAAATTTGGCCTACTTGGAGGATTATTTAGTTATTTTAGGGCCTGTTTGGGAACTTCGAAAATTGGGTCCGGCCAGTTCTGATATATTTTTGTTATATGGTTTGTAAACTAGCTTGCAGTTTGTTTGAAAAAAACTGTGTTTATACCTTATTTTATGGACATGATTGAACTGATCTATTGAAAAAATGCACTTACCAAACAGTACTAAATAAAAACCAAACAGACTTATCCTCAACTGACCAGGTTCTTAAATTTGCCAAACAACCCCTTACGAGGCACACGTGATGCATGTCCTATATAGTTTGATCTTCCATTTGAGTCAACCAAGTTACATATTTAGTTATTCCTTTCACATTTTGAGAGAGAGAAAAAAATTCTTTGAATGGTATAGGGAAGTTAGACAGTTTAGAAAAAGTAAGAAATGATCATTTTGAAAAGAAAAAAATTCTTTTAAAATGATTTTAAAATGTCATGTGGTCATCACCTACTCATCTACTGTTATTTTTCTTAATGGTACACCTATCCTATAATTCAAGAAATTATGTAAAGGAACAACATTTGTCCTATCTTTTTTCTTTAAACCCTGAGGTGGGATAAGAGCCTTGTAAGTTTCATGTGTATGTTGATTCTACTGCATGCAATTTATATAAAAACAAAGAACAGCTTCTATGAATATATACAAGTTTTTATATAATTTTTTGTAAGGAGTTCAAATTTTTTGTTGACATTGCAAAAATCAGTATGCGGTACGGGTATCCGACACGTCATCAAAATGCATGATCGTGTAGCTGTGGATTAGAGATGTAAGATAGTTACCATATGTCGTTACATATTAGATCTTGTATTCTTGTGACATGCTGCACATTGGTGCAACATTAGTTACATGTTGATCTTTGTAATATTAGTACTAAATTCGAACTCTTTTCTAATATATTTTTCTAATAAATATCATATCTATCGAATATCATGTCCATTGGAACTATTTCATTCATCAATGTGAAATCTTTTATATTAATTAGAAATGCGAGTTTATAGATAAATGGTTATTAATGTTATATTAATGTTAGAGCATCTCCAATGAGGAGCTTCCATTTTGGCCTTCTGTTTTCATATTTGGGAGTACTATAGTGCCAAAATAGGAACTCTTCCCATATTTAGCGTTACTATGCTCTAATGGAAAATTACCATAGTTGACTCCATTATGCTCCAATGGACTTTAAATTGGAAGGAAGTATGAAATAGAATATTTGGAGGAAATGACAATTGCCAATTAATTTTCCAAATATAGGAGACATTAGTGCCATTGCCAAATTTGGGAACCATGGATGGCAATCCTCCCATTGGAGTAACTTTTCTTTCTTTTCATTTTTTTTTTGGCATGGCTCTCAAATTTAGAATGGCAACCCCAAATGGAAGCTCTTTGAAGATGCTCTTATTGTTGACAAACATAAAAAGTAATTTTAATCCAATATGAAAATTACAAAATACTAAAAATGATCCTGTCAACATATGTTTACATAAACTTATGTAAGCATAAAACTAATAATCATTCTCGTGGGATACATATTTTGAAAAACTAACTCTTCGATTAGACATTATACTTGTGCATATTATGTATGTCAAAAATCATAGTGATCCAACGGTTGGTTCCTCGAAAATGTTTCAGAGAAAAACTGCGACAGTTTTTAGCAATTACAATTTTTCATAGTCGATATTTTGAGATTTTGACATTGAATCACCGTGAGTTTTGGCATGCACGCATTCACAAGAAGATCTAACAATCAATGTTTAAAATAAATATTTCACAATTTTTTATTAGTTTATACTTACATAACTTATGTAAATATATGCTTACTCCATCGGAACCGTACAAATTACAATTTCTACAAAAACATCGTTAAAATTTATCTTAAAATTTATGTTGATTGTAACTGTCAAAGCTTGTATTCTTTGCTTTGAAACTACTCATTAGAATTTCAATGTTGAAATCCAAAATAACGGCAAGAACTCAAGTCAGACTTTACATTGCTACCACTACATAAATAAGTGGCATATAGTAAATTGGAGTGTTTTTCTAAAATAACCCTCTAAAAAATTAATTTTTTTAAAATGATCTCCTAAGAAAAATATTTGAGGATCTGACCTCGTTGACTAAGTCAATAGGCATGTGACAATTCGATGCACTAGAATTTTTGGAAAACTAGAAAAACGTTGTTTACAACAACGTGTTTAGGAAAAATTTCAAAAAAAAAAAATTCAAAAAAAACAAAGAGTCGCATATATATATATATATATACACACCCAAATTGTAAGAGATACGCGCTGAGATTTATAGGAATACACAATCATATTATTTTTCAATAAATACAAATAAAAATAAAATAAAAAGAGTTTGGGAGTGTAAAAAAGATGCATAAAATTTGGATGAGGATAAAATTCGCAAAAATAGGCATTAAACACCATTCATGTAACTTTAAAATAATTTTTGTTAAAAAAAAATCTGAATAATTCAAACTTATCCAGAAATTAGGGAAACGGAGAGTCCAAATTACAAACAATCACAAAGTCCAAATAACCATTTCCTACTATTATCTATTTGTTTGTCTCATAATCTCATTTCATAGATTCCTCTCCTTCACAAACAGAGTCCAAATCACAAACAATCAAAAGCAACTTGAAAGATAAATAAAGACATAGTAAAAATTATGAGAAAAGAATTAAACTGAGAAACGAAGTTTAAATAAATACAAATTGATAAAATTTCCACTAAAAATGCTGTTACGAACAGCGTGTTTTGAGACTTCACAAAAATGCTGTTTAAAACAACGTTTTATACCTAGCATCCTAGTTATCAGACTTGGACCGGCTCGGTCGGTCGGACCAGTAAACCGAACCTCTAACCGGTCTGGGTTAATTATTGGACCGGATAAGGAAGAAAACCAGTGTGAATCGCCTGAACCGGTGTGAGCCGATCAAACCGGTTGAACCGACCAATTAATAATTAAATTTTTTTTTTAAATGGAAATTGCATTATTTGAGGTTTGAACTCCTAACCTCTTTAAAAGAAAAAGAATAGAAACCTTTTACCACTAGACCATATTTTACTTGTTTTTGTTATAATGCAATCTATAAAATATAACCTTATTACATTTATATACTTGTAAAAATTTAAAATATATTTAAAATAATATATATTTTATAATTAAGTGGTTCGACCGTTGACCTAGTGGTTAGACCGGTGAACCGGTGCTTTGGCCGGGTCGATATCCGGTCCAGTTCTGATAACTATGCCTAGGATGATGTCATATTTCCGCTGACTTGGTTAACAGGGTTAGATCCTCAAATATTTTTTCAATAAAATTATTTTTAAAAATTTATTTTATAAAAGGATCATTTTAGAAAAATACAGAGTAAATTGTGCGGATCCAAATCCAAAACTGGGATTGGGCGAAAAAGTTAGAGATAAAGATATACTATTAATCTAAAAAATAATAAATAGATAAAAGTTCAATTAGTGCAGGATCCAGCCAACCATTGTTAGTGGACCTGAGGTTCTGGTCAAAGAAACTCTTAATTAGACCCATTTCACATAAAAAAAAAAAAAAAAGAGAGAGAAAAAACAAAATAAAGAAAAAATGTGTAGTCAAAGAACTTGTAATCATCAATCACACACTCACCATTGAATTCATCAACTAACCCTTAAAACCACTCCAATCGATTCTTCAATCCCCCCAGCAATTGTCTTGTAATTTCCAAATTTAACACCCAAGTCAATGCTCCTTCCATTCAATTCTCTTCCATTCACTGTTCCAAGCACTGTCTTGAATTGAAACCCCTCATCCACAGAGAGAGAGAGAGAGAGAGAGAGAGAGTTTTGGTGGTTTCGCGATGAAGGGGTCGCGAAATCTTCACAGTCGTGATATTGGGTTTTTCAATTCTGTGCTATCAATATTGATTATAACCTTGTGCTGCTTTGCAACATCAGCTGTTAAGGGAGATGATGCGAAATGTTTACAAGGGGTGAAGGCATCACTGCAGGATCCAGATGGGAAACTAAGCTCATGGAACTTCGACAACAAAACAGCTGGTTTCATATGCAAATTCGTGGGTGTTACTTGCTGGAACGACCAAGAAAATCGCGTAATCAGTCTTGAACTGCGCGAGATGGGTCTCTCAGGAAATGTTCCTGATCAGTTGCAATACTGTGGGAGCATGCAGACTCTTGAACTCTCAGATAACAATTTATCTGGTACGATCCCTTCAAATATATGCAAATGGTTACCATTTCTAACTACTCTTGCTCTATCGAACAATGATCTATCTGGTACTATCCCGCCATATCTTGCTAATTGTTCATATCTTAATAATCTTTTACTGTCGAATAACAAATTATCGGGTACTATACCTTATGAGTTTTCTAGTTTGGGAAGGCTGAAGAAGTTTTCTGTAGCTAATAATGAGTTAACGGGGACAGTTCCTTCGTTTCTTGATGGATTTGATAAGGCAGATTTTGTGGGAAATAGTGGACTTTGTGGGGGTCCTCTTGGATCAAAGTGTGGGGGTTTGACCAATAAGAGTCTTGCAATTATTATAGCTGCTGGTGTTTTTGGTGCGGCGTTGTCGTTGTTGTTGGGGGTTGGGTTGTGGTGGTGGTACTATGTGAGGCCGAGTAGGAGGAGGAGGAGAGGGTATGGTTTTGGAAGAGATGATGATGGGAGTTGGGCTGAGAGATTGAGGGCTCACAAGCTTGTGCAGGTTTCGTTGTTTCAGAAGCCACTTGTTAAGGTTAAATTAGCTGATTTAATGGCTGCTACCAACAATTTTAGTTCAGAGAACATTATTGTTACTACGAGGACAGGGACGACTTATAAGGCTATTCTTCCTGATGGGTCGGCTCTTGCAATCAAGAGGCTTAACACTTGCAAGCTTAGTGAGAAGATGTTTCGTTCGGAGATGAACAAATTAGGACAGCTTAGGCATCCAAATTTGACACCTCTTTTGGGGTTTTGTGTTGTGGAAGATGAGAAGCTTTTGGTTTATAAGTACATGTCGAATGGAACTCTGTATTCGCTTTTGCATGGAAGTGGTACTCCATTGGATTGGCCGACTAGGTTTAGGATTGGTTTGGGTGCTGCAAAGGGTCTTGCTTGGCTTCACCATGGGTGCCAACCTCCATTCATGCATCAGAACATATGCTCTAATGTGATTCTCATCGATGAAGATTTTGATCCAAGGATAATGGATTTTGGGTTGGCGAGGCTGATGACGACTTCTGACTCTAATGAGGGTAGTTTTGTGAATGGGGATTTAGGAGAAGTTGGTTATGTAGCTCCAGAGTCCTCAAGCACCATGGTTGCTTCGCTAAAAGGGGATGTTTATGGATTTGGGGTAGTGCTTCTGGAGTTGGTGACTGGGCAGAAACCCCTTGAAGTCAATACTGTTGAGGAAGTATTCAAGGGGAGTTTAGTGGATTGGGTAAATCAGCTATCTAATTCTGGTCGAAACAAGGATGCCATTGATAGGGCTCTAATTGGAAGAGGCCATGATGAGGAAATTCTGCAGTTCCTGAAAATTGCAAGTAATTGCGTGGTTTCTAGGCCCAAGGACAGGTCTTCTATGTACCAGGTTTACCAGTCATTGCAGAGCATTGCCCAGGACCACAGTTTCTCAGAACCATACGATGAATTTCCACTGATTTTTGGCATTCAAGATCGTGATCATCAGGCATAGTTTTGGTGCAAAGACAGAAGAAGCATAGCCAAATGCACCATGCTGTTATAATAGAATTTCTGCATCTCATGGTAAGGCTCTTGAAGGCTTTTACTGTAAAACGGTGTGATCTTCATTTCAACTAGCTTTTCCTAATACACTCCCCTCCATTTGTTAGATGTAGCTGTATGATAACAATAAACTGTCTTAAACTGTACCTAGAATCTATTTGTTTGCTCCTTGTTCTATGGAAAACTGCATCCAAGCTTCTTAATGTTTGTAATATGCTTCTCATCCTTTTTCATTTTGATTTTTACGTCAAAGATGATGAATGGAACTGATAATTCAATTCTACATACCTAAGAAGCAACCTTTTATCTGGTTGGTTTGTCCGGTAAATCTGCTATGGCTTTAAAGGGTACTCCATACGTTGCTCTGCTCAATCTAGTAATCATCTATTTTAGTCCATTTGCTTTATAATTAGATCTGCTACTACTGCAGCAGCAGCTGCTGCTGCGACAGTATGAAAACTATATACTGAAATTCCTGATTTCCCTTCCATTGTTGGTTATTCATTGAGGAATTGGCTTTAGTGATCAACAGTTCAAGGAGTGAAACTGTTATGTCAGATGGTGGTACGGTTAAAATAACTAAAATGACATGTTGGTTGATTTGCTTTTCCAAAAATTTTGGACATTTTAAGTGAAATAGGAATTCCACGAGATTGCAAGAATCTCGGTAGAGAAACTTTTAATTTACCCTACTTTTTAATTCTTTGAAGGGCTTATATCTTCATTTTTCGTAAGAAAAGAAAAGAAAACCATGTTTTAAAAAAATGTACGGTAAAAATTGTTGGCAGGTTTCTTCTTGCATCCCCAAAAAAAGGTTTTAATATTAGGTCATGTTTGGATCCCCCAGTGGAAATTGAATTGTTTCATTATGTTTTATACATAAATTTGTGAACAACTGTCAGAACGGGACAATTCAAGAGAATGGCTCACAAATGATGGTAAATATTTGAAACGATGCAGTTTCATAAATTGATTCCACACCATCAATCTTGGTGGTTACTCCTTTATTTAAACAATAATTCTATATCACTCGACATTTTAACTTGAAATTAAAAACCACTCTAATGTGTCGTAGTTTGAGTGGTGTGTAAAAAAGAAGGAAACAGTTTGAGGAAAGAGATCTTGCCACTCAAAGTAAGATACATCATAATGGTTTTTAATTTCGGGTTAAAGTGTCTGGTGCTATAGTATTTTTCTTGCCCATTCAAGATAATGTATTTGTAGTTTTGTACATGCATTTAAACCTTTGTAAAATACAATAACGTCATTCAATTTCTATGGGACGACCCAAACAGGTTCTTAGCGTGTGGGGGGTCACTTGTAACAACAGCGTTACTGGCTGAAGTGATAAAAGAGCATTTCCGAAATTAATGGATCAATGAGCATTATTTGTGTTAAAATTAAGCAAAGCCAAGTGTGAGAACCAGCAGCTGGGAGACGGTTCAGGGTTACCAAACATCAGCAACAAAAATTGAACAAATTGCAAATTCTTTTGGTTCACCTTGTGTTTTGGCTTAGACCCCCACCAAATTTCTCCAGGGGACTGTTCAGATTATTCATTTCATCAAATCCATTTTCCGTTTTCAAAATAAGTTGAGGGCAAAGCATGAAAGATTCACCATGTCCAATGACATGAACAACAATAATCGTTTCTGCCAACCATTAAAATCCTCCATCTCTGGAAGCACTTCTATGTTTTCTTTTTTAATGCTTTATTATTATTATTATTATTATTATTCTGTTTGCAAGGAAAGAAAATGGTAACTAAGACCCTGAATAGCAATATCAAGTTCAATATTTAAGATTCATTCATTATAAGAGTCTCAAAATCGTAAAAACCATACACACGTAAAATCAACTCCCGTAAGCAAGAATTGGACACATGAACACGCGTATTAGACATTTTAAGCCTTCGAAAGGCAGAGTATAAAGCAAGAGATAAAAGGCTTGTTATTGCTGCAGCCTCCTAAAAATACAAAATATAGAGTTCAGTAACTTCACCGGTAATCCTAACTCAGTCTCATGAAAGGAACAGCAGCAGCACAACTCAAACACAAAAGAATGATGGTGTGGTGATTATGATGATGATCTATCTCCTTCTCCAGCTAACAGAACTCCCTCCCAAGTCAAATCTACAACAACGCAACTGGAAACAAGAAAGATTATACCAACAAGAAGCAACAACTTGGCGATTACAAAAAATAATCAGGGGTTTTGCGTGTGGTATCAGGCTCAATCTGCCTAGGTGCAGGGTCAAACTGAAGAAAATTCTGATCCATATTCTCTCCAATCTCGAGTATAGCAGCCATATTTCCACATCGGTAACAATAGTTTGGGGCACTGAACACTGTTACCACATTCTTTTCCTGCAAGATTTGAAATATTATTACACAACTTGCCTAACCAACAATTTTGATGAGACCAACTTGAAGATCAGTCTAAGATGGATTGTGCATTAAATTTACATTTACATACCTGACACCAATTGTAACCATCCATGACAAGCTGATGTGCTCTAGCAACAAGAGTGAGCCCATTGGTGTGGTTAAACTGGGCAGCGATGTCCTGCCCAAAGGTGTAGCCGGCTCCCCGAGGAGAGATTCCCCATCCGCATCGGTCGTCTGGGTCAGACCACAAGAGATCACACATCGGTCCTTCATGTGGAACCTACAATCCAAAAACAACATTAGGAAAAAAACAGAGATTGATGACAGGCATTACGGTATATCAGTGTTTTATATAAAAACAATCGTCCAAAACTCAGTTAAGTGATTATCCATAAGCACATTATTTTATTTTTCTTCTTTTTTTGTCTAGGAGCAAAGTGAGGGAAGGCATGGATTTTGGTCTATGCATTCACTTCTTGTTTAAGGGGACCATGGATCGCACTCTTGAACTGAGAGGTAAACAGGACATAAGGTTAGGTTTTGACAAATTTCAAGTAAGCATCCATCGCAAATTCTTGCCTCCTTTTCACTTCTACTAAGAGAAGGTAAAAATTAAGGAGCAGCCCGGTCTATCAACAGAATTTTGAAGAGCGCTATAAGACATTAGTATAAAAATGAAGAAACCAGTTTAGCAACAAATTGTGTGAACCTATTTCTTGCATAAACTTTCATCAATGAACCAATTTTACAACTCTGACATCAGGAGGATGGTTTGCTATATAAACCAAACATGATGGAGAATTGCAAGTGGATGCTTAAGAGTTGGGAATGAAAATTGGAAGCACAAAAACTAAGGCAATGACAGTAAGTATACCTCCTGTATACGGTCCAACGCCCGGATATTGTCTAAAGTATCCAATGAAGGGGAGAGTCCACCGTGCAAACAGAAGACCTATAAAATCAAATGAAGGCTATCAAAAGTTAATGTGAAATAAATCAATGCCAAAAGATCTGCAAAATCCAAGAAACCGGACCTGACTCTCAATTAGGGCTGTGAGGGGTAGGTAATCAAAGAGATCAGTAAAATGCTTCCAGACGTTTGCATTTCCGTATTTTCTTAAGCATTCATCATAAAATCCATACCTGTAAGAAAATATACATAATCAATAATTAAAAACGATTACTAACTACGCATCTACCAATTTGTAAAAAATCATTCACCATGGGAAGACAAGTAAATTTAACCTTGTCTTTCATGCCTAGAGAGCATGTATCCACCAAAAAATAACAATAATACTACTAACAGGCTACAAGAAAATAAATAAAGGCAGCTCCCTAATTTTTGTCATTTCCTTCCTCTTTTTTTCTTTTTTGTACCGTTTGCAAACTGACAGTATTGAATTAAGGCCAGAAGTCAAGGAAGAATGGCAAAAGAAAGTTTGTAGTGGGAGAGTACACTTTCCATAATGTCTATTCAAATAAACATTGAAATTTGGATGATCGTGAAAATTTAAAATATTAGATTACTACTGTGTTGAAAGAGATAATTTAGGAATATCTACAAGAGAACAAATAAACTGAACACCGAGTACCTGGAAGAGGGAAAAACATACTACAGACAAGGTACAAGTTACAGTCCCCAACTTACCCCTTTCCTTTTCTGGTCTGCATTCATGCATACTTGCATGTGCGCGTCAATAATATGCAAGTTTACATATGAAATTCTATGTTGGCAGCACTTAGAGGAAGGAAGGATACACAATTTCTGGTCTTTAGACCATTTGTGATATGTCTATCAGTATACTAGGGTGACCATCATTAATAAATAAATAATAAGGTCATACACTTGAGTTATTTGCCGACTCTCATGATTTCCTCGTAAAATCGTGATTCTATCTCTATAGCGAACCTTCAAGGCCACTAGAAGTGTGACAGTTTCCACGGAGTAGTACCCACGATCTGCATTAAAGAGAACAAAAATGTAATGAAATGCTAAGCCAACGACATTTGAAACAAATAAAGACACAGCAGATTTATGTAAATCAATATAAGCTCACAATAACTCTTTTCAAGTGTAAAATTCTCAAACAAAACATTTGGAATGAAAATATAAAATAATACCTTCAAACAAGGAAAAAAATAAGCAAATGGAAAAGCTGCCAAAACTTCCAACAAAAATCACAATCCAGTTCTTCATGTGAGAGTACTTCCCATCGTGCTGCCTAAAACTTTGATAATCACAAGTGGCTGCCTCGTTTGTGACAATTGCAATGATGTATTGTCAAATGTCAATTGAGCACAGCATACATAACGTAGCTAAACATGCAGACCACAGAGAGAGAGAGAAAGACTTCATTTCCACATGGTTTCCGCATCAGCAACTTGGCTTGGTATGCTAGTGAACGATCTAAGCATGTAAGACAATCCGAGCTACTCAAGATCAGGTAGAATAGAGGATTGCTCGAGATCATTCATGAAATAAACAAGCCAAGCTCAAGCAGCCTACTACCTGGCTCATCAGAAGGTATCGAATGAATATTGTCCAGGTACTCTTTCTACAGGGTTGGACAGAACCCATCTTATGATAATTAAGGACCTTCATTCATCATAATAATCAAAATTATCTTGTGATTAAATCGTATTTTGGGATGGAACTACAGAATATTGACTGATGGAAGTTTCACTTTCAACCACTTTATCTGGGATGCCCCCATTTGTTTAACAACCCAAAAAGGGAACCTTTCTCTGCTTTGAAAGATTGAGGAACTGCAGAAATAGGTGCGAACAAAGTCTAGTCTCATGCTGGCCAGAGTGAAGTCATCAAGTTTATCATTACTATTACAAACTACCCTAGTCTTGTCACGACCCACCCTTCGCAATATTAATATTGTCCGATCAACTTGCACACGCACCATACATGCCCATACATGCGTGCGGGCAGAGCAGATAATATTGCCATTGTGAGAGGGGTGATCCCAACAAAATGGTATCAGAGTCGTACCCAAGCATAGAACTTTGCCTTCTTGGTGGAGGGAATGTGACAAGAGACCCAATAGAAACAATAGTCTCAACAGTCCCATGTTAGGTGATGGTAAGGTTGAGGGACAAGTTACATGATCCCACATCGGAATTAGACAGATCCAAGTTTCTGTATATAAGGAATGCATTAAACCACATAGTAACAATGCATTTTAAGAGGCAATCCGAGAAAGCAAAACCGTGTATTTGCCACGTGGTTGTATATGTATGGCACGTATGCTACGTGCGTGGGTAGAGCAAACAATATTGATACTGTGAGGGGTGGGTCCTAACAAGTTCATCATTCGAAAGCATTTGTGCGAGCAACTTGGTGTGGGGGGGTATGCCAAGACCAAAAACAACTTGCTGTGCATTCAAGCTAGGTAGGCTTTTTATAGCAAAAGGAAGCTGGTGGGACAGGTTCAGGCATACAGATTACGTCAATGAAGCCTCAATCACAAAGCTAGAATGTCAGCTGCCGAACAACACAAACATAGTTTAAGTTGAGGCTTTCAACTCAAAACAACTTTGATAGAATTTGTTCTTAAAACCAGTACACTTCCTTCACCTCCTAGATTTGGAATGAAATGATGAGAAGATATATATCTAAAAGGATCCAAGGGTCCCATTATTCAACTAAAGAATCTAAGTTCATCCAGCACATCTGATATTTCAAATTCTTGGACACGAGAATGGATATACCAGAGTTTGATGCAATTATTTCATCATGCCACAATTCACAATACATGTAACATAAATTTTCCCTCCCACAAAAAAATAGCTCATGTCATATGAATTAGACCTTTGGGATCTTTCTAATCAACTTTGCTTATCAATAAGTTGAAGGAGGAGGGGGTGATATCGGAGGATCACAAGGTGCAAAGAACTAATCTCAATTTTTTCTAAAAAGTCTTTTTATCGACGAAATGAGTTGGAGACAGAAATCTATAATTAGATGGATAAAAGAAGGTTCTTGCAATTCTAAATTATTTGAGAGTGGCTTCAGGTATACGTAGAAAGACTTTGATTAAGAGCTTGACTCTAGGTTGATTTCAGGATAGTTGTTTAGGCATTTTTCTAGCCTTTATTCTAGAAGAGAATAAAAGAGAGGGGGAGAGGTTGCAAGCATTGAATGAAGTCCCATAGCTGAAGACAAGACCTTGTGGATTGAAAATAGTTTGAGGAAGAGGAAATTTGTGGCGCTATCTTTGGGATGGATCATGAGAGGGCCCCAAAGTTTTTGAGGACTTCCATGCTAATGGGGTGATCAACAAATGCACGAATTCTACATTCATTGCTTTAATTCCTAAAAAACACGACACCTACCGTAATGATAAGTTGCTTGTCCTGCTGTGACCTTCTCTTGATTTCTTAAAATTTCCATTGTTCCATCCCCAAAGGGGCAAAGAGCCTGTTGTAGTCATGATTGTGATACTGACAGTCTCTAAGGAAGTCGGAATAGAAGAACACTCATCTTAGGGTGGGCTTACTACTTAAATGCTTTCAGCAATTATCCACATTTAGCTATTCAACGTTTACTGTGCGCATGATAACTGGTACACCAGTGGTGCATCCTTCCTGATCCTCTCATTCTAGGGAAAGGTCCTCTCAATGTTCTAAAGCCCACATCAGTAATGGACCAAATTGTCTCACAACATTCTGAACTTAGCTCATGTATCGCTTTAATGGGGGATCAACCCAACTCTTTGAACATACTCTACCACTAGTTGGCGAAGAGCCGAAGTTGAGGTGCCAACTCTTACGCAGGGGGATCCCCTATCCCCATTTTTGTTTACTTTGGCAGTGGATGTTCTAAATAGATTGATTTCGAGAGCAGACTTGATGTAAGTAGTTAAAGTTTTTAAAATGGCGAGGAGGCAAAAAAATCTCCGTTTCACATCTCCAATACGCAAATGATACCATTTTCCTTTCCTCAAGTGAGGATAGTAGCCTTGAGAATGTTTGCTTGCTTCTTCAGTATTTTAGAGTTCTCTTAGTCCTTAAGATTAATTTATCCAAAAGCTCTTTGTACTTCCTGAAGACAAGTTGTCTAGATTAGATTCCTTGGTTAGTTGTGGGGTTGGATCTTGACCTTTAAAGTACCTTGGTCTCCTTTTAGAAGGGGATCTCAAAGCTCTAGCCTCTGGGACTTAGTTTTTGAGAAAGTCTCCAAAAGACTTGATGAGAGAAAGAAGGCTTATATTTCTCCTGTTTAGCTAGAATTCCCATCTATTTCATGTCTATCTTTGGGATGCAGAGTCGAGGTTGAATCTAAAATTGAATTCAGGGAGACTTTTTTGTGGTCTAGGATTGGGAAGTCCAAGAAAGACCATCGCATTAGATGGGAAGTTGTGTGCAGATGTACAAGGAAAAGGGGATTGGGTTTGGGCAACGTGACTTTTAGAATTAAAGCTCACATTAGGAAGTGGATATGGAGATTTCCTGGAGAACCTACTTCCCTCTGGCATTTGGCGATTGAGAGCAAATGTGGTCTTCAAGAGAATGGTTAGGATGCTAATTCGGTTACTGGAGAGTCCTATAGAAGCCCTTGAAAATTCATTGCTCAGAGTTATCATGCGTTTTCTAGTCATACTAGATTTATTGTTGGGAGAGGTTCTCAAATTAGGATTTGGGAAGATTTGTGGAGCAGAGAGAAGCCTTTTAGGGAATCCTCTTCAAGATGCTACAGGCTATCAGGTTTTTAAGAGGCTCTTATCTATTCTTTTGTGATTGACTCTGCCTTCTCCAATTCTATATCCTAAAATCTCAATTTTATAAGGAACTCAAGTGATTGTGAAACTTCTTTCTTAAACTCCTTGGTGATGTCTATTTGCCTCATTCTGCACCAAATGATAGATGTTGGTGCTAGGTTAGCAATGTTCTTTCTCTTCAAAATGATTCTTTATATCCCTCAACAAACTGACAATGTAATCCTTTTTTTCCACTAGTGGTTTTGATTTAGAAAGCCAAAGCTCTCTCTCAAACAAAAGTTTTTGCCTAGTGAGCTACCCATAAAAAGATTGATACTAATGATACTCTTCAATCCAGATGACCTCATAGAGCTCTTTGCCTGGGTATTTGTGTTATGTGCAATAGAGATAGCCAGTAATTGAACCACTTGGTTTTTCATAGCCCCTTTCCTTGTTGGATTTGGCAGCATCTTTTTTATTTGTGTGGGATGTTTTGGGTGGCTCCTTTGGATGCAACTTCATTATTGGTGATCACTTTTGAAAGTTTACGGAAATTGGAGAGGGGTAGGCTTCTTTGGTCTTCTGATAGGCTATTTTTTTGGGTTACTTGGTTGTAGAGGAATGCGTAAACTTTTGAGGATAAATTTTCTTCAAGGGAAATCATCTAGGATAAGGTTGTCTTCCAAGCTTCTCTTTGGGCTTCTCTCACATAAAAGTTTGAAAGTATTCTCTTGTCATCATCTTGAAAGATTGGCTCTTTTCAACCTATCCCTGTCTGAACTCTTTTGCCATATGGGTGCATCAAATTCAATTTTGACAGTTGTTCGCTTGGGAATTCAAGACAATTGGGTATAGGTGGTATTTTTAGAGATTGCAGAGGGGACATGGTTCTTTCTTTCTTTCTTCCAGCTGAAGAAGGCAGTATGCTGAGGGTTGAGCTACTAGGTTATTTAGAGGGGCTAAGAGAGGCATCTAGATTGAGAATATCTCACTCAACTTCTTATTGAGAGAGACACGTCTATTGTCATAGGTTGAGTGAGATTAAGGTGCATGGGAACAAGGCAAGTTGCCTGTATCATGAGAGATTTTTTATCTTCACATATTTTCGGTTTTCATGCCAAGTTGGCGACCGGAGTTGTTATGGGGGGAAGACGGATACTCTATCTAAGAGGGATGCATCTACTCTCTAGTCTTTAAAAGGGCATTTTATTCCTCCATGAGGTTATGCTTTCCTTAATTCTTTTTTCCTAAACAAAAATTGGTAGGAATTCTCATAGGTGAAGCAAATCAAACCTATTTTCAGACAAAGAAGATTAAAAAAAAAAAAAAGGATGCCTCTTCCTTCTTGCTTGTAATGTTGTAGTTCTTTAAGTTAATAAAGTTTGTTTCTTATCAAAAAAGTTAGCTAATCAAATGCCTTTAAAAGCTGATACATAGCTCAGTATAGTATCTCACCCACAAATTGAAAAGCATTTTGGAAGGAAAGATTCATGAATAACATAATGTGTTTCTATGGTGAATCATGGTGGGTGATCTGCTAGCTATGACTTCCTTAAGGCCAGCATTCTCACCTTTGATCAATCCAACATTTACTTGTGCAGGGGCGAATCTGAAACAGCCAAAAGTTTGCTCTTACAAATCCGGTTACTTTATGTGGACTCCTTTCAGAAAGCCATTTTATGAGTAGTTTAAAATCATAACGCATCCTCAGGCTCCTCTTAGCCTTAGAAGACCTGATTCTGTTGAAATCCCTCGCTTCCCATGACATACAATATTTGGAGATTGCGGAGTAGGTGAGTTTTAGGGGATGAATGTTGGGACATCCTGATTCAGCTAGTCAGCTCATCAACAGAGAGCCAAAGAATTCAAGAGTGATGCATTATGGATAGAAAGAGGTAAGTTAGTCATCGTCAACCTGGTCCCCTTCTCATAGATGGATAAAACTTACCTTTATTTGACAATTAAGGATGACAAAAAACTGAGATAGATAAGGCAGTTGTGGTTAGATCATATTATGATTTTGAATGCTTGATCTCAAGCTTATATCTAATGCAAGTGAGTCGTAGCAGAAGTCTTGGCAACAAGAGGTTCCTTATACTAGCGATTCCATTTCACCAGAACAGCATTCTGATTGATGGGGATCCCCTATTAGTTAATCCTACTAAGCAGAACTGGAAGATCCAGTTTCAATGACCTATAATTGGAATTAACCATGGTTCCTGAGCCTTTCCTGCCAAAGTCTATTCATAGAAGTTTCATAAGATCCTCAAATCTGCTACCAACTCAGCTCACTCCATAGCTGATAGCCCAACATGCAATTAGAGCTGACTGGATCAAATTACTTGTACTTAAATCTCAGGTTCTGTTTTCAATAGGATGTCAAAGATAGTTATGACTTCTTTGTTATCTAAATGAATCCACAACTAACATAGTTCATATGCATTTTTCAAAATGGCAAAAACAAATAACGTTGGGTTCCTAGTCCATGTGAGGATTGAACATTATTAGGATTATTAGGTCATTATTAGGACTATTAGGTTTATTAAATTCCAAGGTCATAAAATAACAAGGGGGTGACAAGTTATTACAAGCTGAATCCTGTGATTGACTCGTGACATCTACTAGAGTAGAGGCCACATTTAATTGTAAACTAGACGAGTGAAGAGAGATACTGTCTACATGAGAATTGTGATATTCAGACCATTCCATCCATGACGAGAATGAAATAATTTCACAAAGGCTATTTCTTACTTATCATGCATTTCAATCACCCAAGATATAGCTTGTGGATCCTGAATTATCATGCATTTCTTACTTATCATGCAAGATATAGGTTGTGGATCCTGAATTATGCTTCCAACTCTAGAATACTCAAAAAAAACTATAAAATCCATTTGTTATATTTATACTTAAACTACGTACATTATGTTAAGCTCGACAAAATGAAATTGATTACTAAAAATAAAAACCTATAATAAGCAAAGATATACCATAATCAATCACTTTCCACCGTAGGGTGAATAATATCCTAATTTATACAAGCAAAAATAGTAGCTGAGAATAAACCCTTAATTCATTTATACCATACATTTCTTTTTATACATATTCAGATAAATTTTCAGATCATCATGAATCCCCTCGAAAACACTAAATCACTAGCAAAATGCATATTAAATCTAACAAAATTCATTGAAGTCATTGTTTCACACACACACACACACACATGTGCTTCTAAACATAGAAAAACTTCAAATTTCCATCGAATAATTCTCATGCAAAACCAGAGAAAATCAAAGAAACACTCGTATGAACATGAATAGGTGAACTGACCTACGTAATCACCCATAAAGAGGTAATTGGTATCAGGAGCATTCCCGCCGATCCTAAACAGCTCGACGAGATCGTGAAACTGCCCGTGAATATCACCGCACACCGTGACCGGACACTTGACCGGCTGCACATTCCACTCCTCCACGAGAATCGTCCGAGCCTGCTCGCACAGTGCCTTCACCTCCGCCTCGGGAAGAGGCTTGCACTCCATCAGGTGTTCGATCTGACGGTCCAGATCCGCCTGCGACGGCATCGTTATCTTTCGCACGGAGATTCACCGGAACCTGACTCTGCTGGCCGGAAGGCGTACAGATCAGTGGGAGGGGGACACCATCGGAGGGGGAAAGTTAGGGTTCAGAGAGAGTGTGAAAAGGGACACGAAGAGAGAGAAAGAGGAGGGATTGGATTTAGGACGTGTTTGGATCATTTGTCAGTAGCAGACAGAAACATATTTTTGGTATTGAGTGATTTGTTCGTCTTGGTTGGAAGAGGCCATACACGCCTTATTTTAGAAAGAGTCCGTACAGAGGACGTGAAAAATATTTGGGAAAGTTCAGAAACCACCCCGAGCGTTTCAGGAATATCAAATTGCTCCCCAACCGATGTTTTTGAAAATTACAACATTCACCTCTTGCTCTGTGTTGCTGGCCCAATTCCACAGGTAGTCTAGTGAGGCATTTTTTTAATAAAAAAATAAAAAATAAAAAATAATATTTTAGTACTTCAATTTTGGGATGAATATCAATGTGTTTTCTAAATTTTACTTTTATTCAATTTAGTCTAAATTTTTTAAACATTAAATCAATGCGGGACATTAACTGCCGGAATTAATATTTTATATGCTAAAATTCACGGGTGCTAACTGGATTGCAAACAGAATTAATATTAATTGATTGACAGTCCAGTCAACTGCGGTCAGTTTTAACAGATTGAATGTTAATTCTATCAGTTAATATCCCACATTGGTACAATTTAAAAAAAAAATTAAACTAAATCGAGTAAAAGTAAAGATTATGGATTCCATTGATTTTCACTCAAAAGTTGATAGTATTAAAATGTCATTTTCCAAAAAAAAAAAAAATTAGTATTACTCTTTTTAATTATCTATAAATTATGCGTGTACAGATAAATGGGGAGGAAACTCGTCCCGCCCTAATATAATTAAGACAGAAAGGAAAATTTGAGTTAGATCCCAATAGCATTTTTAGACAAAAATGGGAAGAAATATTTTCCAATGGGATAGGATTGGAGCCAGCCCCCAGCCCAAATCCTAACTTATGCGCCCACTAGCAATATAGACCTTTTCTTGTGAAGCCCCTTACGTATTTCTATACTCATATGCCAAGTTCATAGAATAATTTATCCCCACTATGATCTACATAGGCAAATAGTGGGCTTTGGCCTCTACCGTTGCAGGCTTGCAGCCTAAAACCTAGGTCTCTGAGTTGGGTCCATCGCTACACATGCAGTCGAGTACAACTCTAAAAGATTGGGGTCATAAAGTCATCCATGGGCCTCAAAAGAGTTGCTTTCCATTGGGATACCATTTATGTAAAACTTATTGAAATGAATTGCTAATTGATTTTTTAAATGAAAATTTTCAAGTTCAGCTTCTTTTATGACATCAGCTATCAACTCGATTTTTTGAGCATTGAATGATGTGGAATGGACGGTGACCTTATTTCGAGAATTAATAGAACCAAATGTTTGAATATTTCATGGGACATCACCAACAAAAGCTAGCCCTATTGAGGGAGGTGAGACTCGGGATAATTGGAGACCCTATGCTAACATCTTGCAAGTATGATAATTGTTGTATTTGATATTATGATGTTGTATTTTTTTTTATGAAAAAAAAAAGAAAAAAAACTAAATGGGCACCAACGGGAATGGGTATTTACAAAATTAATGTTGATTGATGGTGTTACGTTTGAAAGATTGACAAGTTTTAGGGCACATTTACATTAGTTTTTCTTAAAATCGCTTTTGTAACTTAAAACTCCACTTGATTTATAAAGAGTTGGGATGATAATCACTTTTGGACAACTTAGAGGAGTGATAGAATGGATGGCAAAATTTTCATACTAAAAATAATTGTGGCAAAATTAAGAGACTCTAACTTTTACCGCAATCACTTCTAACATATATGAAAATTTTGATATATGAAAATATGGTCTGAATATAATTTTAAAGAGATATGTAAATGAATAGTTATTCAAAAGTGATTCTAGAAAAGACCGACACAAACAAGTCCTTAGAAATGGAAGTTATTGCAAGGAATCATCTAGATTTACAAGTGATTGCAGTGGCATCTAAAAAATCAAAGCTAGGATCGAAGTCTCTCGTCTGTTTTAGCATATCGAAAAGCATTAGGTCTTGGATTTGTTATGGGCTTTGCTATAGATTTGGGATTACATGATAGGTGTTATGTGTTTTAAAGGGGATTGAACTCAGGAAAAAAATAAAAATAAAAAATAATTTAATTGAGAGAGAGAGAGATCCAAAATTAGACCCCTGGCAGTGTGGTCCTCTGAAGCAAGACAAGACCAAGTAGGATGATTAATTATTTTATTGTGAAGAGCAGTTGGTGGGTTAGATGAGAGGAGAGGTGGTTAGATTCTGGTGAACTGGAATGTCATTTTTGGAATATTGGTGCAAAATTCACTGTCACTTCAGTGGGTGTTAACGACATCTTTCAATCATGGAATTGCACGAGAAGGAATTTTGTCTCCCCAAGCAACAAAAAGCGTCTTAAATTTGAATCTCATTTACTTTGGACCGAGTCTTTTGCTTCTCGAACCAATAAAAAACAAACCCCAGAAAAAAGAAAGAAAAGAAAGAGAAAGTGAAAGGAAAAGCAATGAGCAGAGATGGCTCCTTACTTTGTTTTCACTTTGGAGATACATCATTATCCTTTAAAAACAGAATTATAAATTAAAAAAAAAACAAAAAAAAAAACAATATGTTATACTTCAAAATTTAGAAGAATCTCATGCAATTCATAGGTTAAAAATGTAGTGAAACAATACTGTTTGGGTGATCCATGAAGCTATGGAATTTCCATGCTACTAGTGTCAAATACTGCCACTTTGACTAGACAAATTTGACACATTCTATTGAAATGGGAAAAATAATCCTTGCCTGATTTGATGAGTGGTCTATGACTTGAATGAACGACTTGGCTAAGTGACCTTTAGACATGGCAACAGATAGATTGACGATCCACCGGATCTCCCAAGTTGTAAGACTGTTAAACTAACGTGAGATACATTCATGAAATACTGAACAAGCGACACATGGTTCTTATAGGGGCGGAGGGGGGGCATTACCACTACGAGGACGTACACCAAATATATGCATAATGACTAAGTGTCACACTATCATTCCAAAAGATGACCTTAGTTGTTGGGAGTGAAATGAAATTGATGACAAAACGATCTAAGATCAAAGTGAGACTAGTAAAATTTGAGAACCAGTTGAGGTGAAACCGTCAACATCGGAGCTCTGGCTGTTGACATATAAATAGCCCAGTATATTTAAATAACCCTAGATTGGTTTTTCCTCTAAAGAAAAATCTTTCTTTTACATTTCTACACGATCGTCGGGAACTCAGTGGCTAACACTACACTAGTGTCTTAGAGATCATGGTGATTATTTCGTCCATTCTTGCAGGTGTTAGTCAATCTTTTGAGTTGAACGATCTTCATCTTCAACACCTATATTTTCAATTTTTTAATTTTTTTCATTTAACCTTTATATCATGACATTAAAATTTACATTTCGAAAAGGAATGATAGGATTAACAGTTTATACTCTCTTTTGGATTCTAAAAGGAGTTGAGAAAATTTAAATAAAAAAAAAATTAAAATTAAAATACTTTAGAAATGAATGGATCTTGATGCAACTTTTAACATTTCATTTTTATTTTTTTTCTTACTCCTTCCAAGATATGTATAGAGAAAATCACAAGATCACCATAGCACCATTCAAGGGGGGGAATTTTCTTTAGAGAATAGAGCAGCTTTAATTGAGGAGAATTGCTCTAGGATAGGGGAACCACAAGCCACTTAAAAGAAAAAGGACAATCCAATAAAAAAAACAAAACAAAACAAAACAAAAAATCAAAACAAGACACCACTACTGATTCATATATATATTACATGCCTACTCATAATGTATGAAGACTTGTAACATTTCTTGGGTTGTGTTCCATTTTTCCTTATACTATATATCTACTTGGTCTGGTTTTTCCGCACAAAGTAAAATCCCCTTGACTTTTGCGTGCGCGCCCTCTCTCTTTCATTTTCTCTCTCTCTCTCTCTTTCGCGACAAGCAAACAATTAACAATGGGTTGGGATACCTCCAAAAGTAAATCTTTCTCAGGATATCGTACGTGCAGTTTGTGTGTGAGAAGCTCGGATTCTTTTGATTCCCATGAAACCCTTTACAGTTAGTTTCTCTGCAATTCATGCAGTTAATAATCACATCATGCATGCAGTAGGACTCGGAGAATGCTTCGATCGTTCACTGGGAAAACTTTAATAATCAACTTAAAAAAATTTTGTGACGCGCGAGTGACAACTCTCTACAAGTCCCAAGTGGCACTGCGTGATTACTAACAAAAGGAATTGCAGAAAATTTAACCGTAGAGGATATTTGCATTTGGATCGTGTGTATATATATATATATATATTCTTTCAATCAGAACTAGAAAATTCTTGTTTGCATCATCTTCCACGCAAGTTCTGAAGCTTCTCAATCTGCATGACGCTCAAGCTCGGCCAGGCGGTTGTCTAGACTGCCCTGTTCTCCTGAAGAAACGCATTACAAGGAGATAATGTCATAATAATCCTCGTGTATATATATATATATATATATATAGAGAGAGAGAGAGAGAGAGAGTCCTATATTACATCTATGGTATCGGTTCCAAGTTCTAGCCCATTTCAGAGGATTGATTATAACTTCAAATGCAGAGTAAATTATTGAACTATGAAGATAAATTCATCAAATAGTGAAGCCCATTTTTATATATTTTTAATTTGAGCACTTTTTGGAATTCTTGCTTTTGGACACATGGGTATATGAATCCCATGAGATGGGTCCCACATCTTTCCGTGTCTAAGCGGAATTCCCATTGCCTTCTCTTTTTTATTAATTATTTGTGTAGAATATGTCGGTTCAAATATGTCAGTTGTCATGAGAGCCAAGTTAATATGAGGATCTCAATTAAACGGCTACATCAGATCATGCCACTTATAATGTTAAGCTTAATCATACATGGAGATCTCCCAATCATATAAATATTCAAATTTTAAGTAAGGTTTGTGAAAATCAATTTTGTCGAATTTAGCAAAAAGTGTTTTGGAGTCCGGCCTTATTATGGGGCAAAAAGTGATAATGATGCCCCCATAAAAAACAAATTTGAATTTCAATTAGCTAAGTAGGAAGAAAGGTGTACCTTCCCTCTCCCCATCACTAAAGTGGTCAATTCATTCCCCAATGCCTTTTATTGCTCATAAAAATAAGAGAAAGATTGACACTTAGCTTAAAGAAGCTTTTGTTAAAGTCAAATAAAATTATCATCAGTTTCCATGCACTTCATAATGTTTCCTCTAAACAATTAACTATCCAAATATCTTGAAATAAAAGAAATTAATTAACATGCATTTCCTTTCTTCTTCTTTTTTCTTAAAAAAAAAAAAAAAAACCATGTTTCACTTTTATTCTCATCCAATCTTTCAAGCAGATGGTTAGGAGAATGAGGGTTCAAATTTTTTTCTTCTTGGGCAATTATTGTTAGATGTTAGCTGATTAACATAAGACGGGTTTCAATTTTCAAACCAGGCTTTTGGTACAATGCTGATAAGGTTTTACCACCTAGTTTAAGGACATTGTTAGGAGGAGTGCCTATATATAGAGTTTAAGAAATTAATGAAACTATTACATAAGTATTGAGATCAAGATGGCAATATTTATGAAAATTCAATCTCTTAATAATTCAAGTTCATGAATGGGTGGGTTCGAGTAATAAAAAGGGATCCTAAACAGCTACACTTCCCCTTGCAACTATGCTTACAATATACAAACTGGTTAAGTACGTTGATGTATATATATATATATATATATAGAGAGAGAGAGAGAGAGGTACCTGTTGTGAATGGGATCAGGTCCGTTGGGTACTCTTCTCTTGCTCACATAATTGAAATCCGAATCCTGATGATTAGCATGCCTCTCCCTCGCTATCAACTTCAAATGCTTGAAATTTTGTGTTGATGGGATTGCTATCAGTGCTGTCGTCGTCCTTTTTGTCGTCGCTTTTGTTGCTCGGTTTGCTAGGATGCCAACAAACAAAAACCAAATAAAACCCACAAGCACAAGAGCTCCAAACAATGATCTTAAAACCCTACTGCCACCGCCGCTGCTGCCCATATTAATTGTCCCTACTTCTTTAATTTCTCCTATATTTCCACACACAAGAAGAATGGCTGGCCATTCAGAGATAGAAAGGAAGAAGAGATCGAAATGACCATGTTGATATTAGGATCGAGGATGATGAAGATAAATAAACAGAGGGAAGAAAGGGAGAGAAGGAGAAGCAGGGTAAGGCAAATATTTTTGATGGTTTTTAACTTGGCGGGTAAGGACTGATTGGCTTTCTTTATAGGTGGAAGACTGGAAGCGATTCTGTTGTTCTTGAGAGAGGGAGAGAGGGAGAGGGAGAGAGAGAGGGAGAGGGAGAGGGGGGGGGGGGATTATTGGCATGACAAGAAAACAAAAAAGGTTTTGCCACGTTTGTTGCTTTAAATTGAAGGGCCCATGCGAGCACTCTTTTCTTTGCTTTGGTTTGTGCATTTTCATGCAGCTACGACCCAAGGAGGGACCGCACTACCTCTCCCCAACTCTTACGTACCCTAAGCTTGTAAAAAGACATTGGGTCTTGTGCCATACTGTCTAAAAATAGAATATTTGTATCTGGAACCATATGACCAAATCACCCATTATTGTGCCCTAATTCTTGGGTCATCTTAACCATCCTATAATATGGTAGTCTCTCTTGGGTGTGATCATACAATTTAAATGTATTTGGTCCCATCAAGAACTCTACAGTTAAGCGTACTTGGACGATTAGGATAGGTAACCTCTGAAGTACTCGTACTGCACTACTAAAATATTTGATATATATATATCTCAATTATGAGAGAAATGTGGGATAAAGATTATACAATATCAGTGCACCAGAGAGAATCTTGAAGATCCACAAGGATTTTGTTCCCTTACTGGTCTTGACATCCAAACGGAAACTGAAGGAAACAAACTCTGTATAAGGACTCTGGGTCTGGCCAGAGGTGGTTTTTCTGCTTGTGAGTTCTCTGAGCCAATATTATGTATAAATCAACTTTGGGAATTTGATTTGGGAAAAAGTGTATTTGTCACTATGCCAAGACACGAGATACAGCATTGAAGACTGTTGCTTTTCAAAGCTGGAGATGATTCTAAGAGCAATTCCCCTCATCTTTAATGAAATATCCATTCTCTCTCTATAAAGAAGAATGGTTCAATAATCCAATGATACTTGTGGGGGCAACTCTTTCAATTATGTGGGCAATGTAAGGTCCACTAAAGCTACCAAAACTGTAAAACTAAAGCTTGTTTTTTTTTGCCACAACAATTTTTTTGGGTACATGTAGGGATTAGAGTCCTTATCATTTGATTGAGTCCCCACTAAGAGATCTTCTCAACATAAATTAACCTTTTATGGTCCCACCCAAGTGACTAATTAGTCTTTTAAATGTCCAATGAAAGAGGGAGGAAATGGAAATTTTTTTTATTAAAAAAGAAGAAAGGAAACAGCCTATGAAATTTTCGCAATAATATATTACCTGCTTAGTTTTAACTCATCTCACCTTTCTACCCTGAAATAATAATAATAATAATAATAAACATGAATTCACATTTTTAGTGCTAATAACATGTTAACTTTTCAATATTAAAATAAAATTTAAAACCATAATAAGAGTAAAATATTCACAACTTACTAAAATAATCACATGATGGTCACCTGATCATTTTCCATCAATGATTATTTGACAATGCAGTGATAGAGGAGAGTATAGTACCATGGCTCTAAACTCTAAAATCTAGGAAGCTATTTGATGGGGGGAAAAAATCAACGTAGTAAAGTGAGAACAAATTGAACTCCAACAAACTAAGTATAATTTTCCCTAAAATAAAGTATGTTGCTGCAGAGACAGCATCAGAAAAGAACTTTCACTTTGGGCTGGAAGCAAGGTTTGTAGAATCTGAAATGGAGGGAGGTGTTTGGTCACTGAAATATGAATTTTCCTTTCCCAAAACAAGGATTAGAGAATCCCCAACCCAACTACTATCAGTTACAAGACACTCAACTTAACTTAAAATTTGGAGCTTTGAAAAAGTCACCCCAAACTCAATTCAGCTCTGTCAAATTCATTTGAATAAATATGCTAATGCGTATTATGCTTGTACATATTAAAAAATTTATACAAAAAAGAATAAGATATTGTTAGAGGGACTACAAAGTGGATCGCCAAAGCAACCAGCCCCTTATAGGGGCAGGGGGCGGGCCGCCCCCCCCCCATGCAAAGAAGAATTACGTTTGCTAGATGCACCACCATGGGAACCCTGTGGGGCCTGCCTCCAGTGAATAGGACAGTCACTTTGGCAGTACTCTGCCTATCATTTTCTCCTATATCATGCCTGGTTGATGCCTTCCAGTTTTTCCAATTCCATAAGCAATTCTTTTCATTTTCTCTCATATTTCTTTTCAATCTACTGGATGAGATTCACCCCCACTCCTCCCCACCCAAAAAATAATAATAATAATTCTGGATGAGAGAGAGATGGTTCATCCTAAAAAAAATAACGCTTTCTCCTACAAAACTCAAAAGTATCAATTGGGATGGTTCACTTTCCCTGTTTAATCAAAATCCCCTCCTCTTTCTGTGTGTGTGTGTGTGTGTGTGTGTGTGTGTGTGAGAGAGAGAGAGAGAGAGAGGGAGAGAGAGAGAGGGTTCATCTACAAAACACGTACACTTTCTCCTACAAAACTAAAAGTATCAAAGGGGTTGGTCCACCTTCCCCTGTTTATTCAAAATCCCCTCCTCTTTGTGTGTGTGTGAGAGAGAGAGAGAGAGAGAGAGATTTCCTCCTCTAAAACTCACACTTCCTCCTACAAAACTCAAAGTATCAATTGGGATGGCCCACCTTACCCTGTTTAATGAAAATCCACTTTTCTTTATGAGATTCGTACCTTTGCACGCTGTCCCTCAAATTCGACACGGTGTCTATGAAGGCACGAGCAAGAGATGTTAGGTGAATTTATGTTCTGTTCCCAAGGCCCCACTGTTGATTATTTGCTACAGAAACCATCAGATTTCAGGCGCCAAAACAAGTGCTTTGTGCTTTAACCCCGCTCCCCAGCATTAATAAAGTTGACTAAGTGGGGTTGGTCAGTCAGCTAATTTTGGGACACGTTTTCTATGGATGATTTCCAACAGGATGGCACCACATCATGAATGATTTAAAGACCAGACTCCAATCATGGTAAAAATATATGATAGCTTCATGTTCAAAAATTCAAAAGAAGAAGTTTGGCTAGCTTCAAAAAGTTCATTCATTTTTCCAGAAATTTGACGAAGAACACGGAAAATATATCTGCTTTAATTGTGTCTTATAGGACAATCTTATTACATTGAGAAATGTGTTCTCAACATCTAACATGTGTTAGTAGAGATATTATTGTCTTTTAAAAATTTGTAGAACAGTTGTACCCATTCGCAAGTTTATGAGTAGAATAGTAACAGAATACAGTTTCAATATAGACGACAAAGTAGATTAAAGAAATAAGAACATAACGTAGATAAATCAGGAGATACACTGAAAACAGCGTGCCTAAAAAGGCTTTTTTTTGCATCAAATAATACACGTAACTATGCATATAGTGTAACAGAAGGCAAGACTTTTCAGTGCTAGGAATACCAGAATACCCATGCATAAGTAGGCAGTGAGTAATTCTCAATGACTTCTATGACAAGGGATGATAAGTGAACACACATACAAACTACTTTAATTACAGATAATAAGTTTCAGATTCCTTACATCTTTTTGATGAAATCATATTGACTAGCCATAGGGGTTGATTCAATCTTAAATACTTCTTCAGCAGCCAGGGAATGCTAGAGTAACAATGAAGACATTGATCTGCAATAATTGAATCCGGAGTTTCTTTTAGAAAGATGCCAATTAATACACATAAAAGGAATCTGAAACCAAACTTTAAAGATATCGTGGCCAGTGGCCACATGAACATCCAATTACCATGGAGAATCTATTGAAGCCCATATGACCTGACCCAAAGTCCACAGGAGCCAATATTACACCACCAAAATACAACATTTGATGAGCAATGGTGTCCGCTGCAAACCTCTTTATCGCAAACTACACTTTCCACTTTCTGGATGCAATCAAACTTTTTCTATGACTGGATGAAGCATCTTTTCTGATTTTCTCTTCTTCTGTGCCCACTTGGGTCCATAAATTGCCAAATGCGTCCGACCAAACCGACGATCAGTTATCTGCACTTTCATAGTACCAGTTAGAAACATATTAGGTGGTGGAGGAAAAACAAGAGCTAAGATGGTTTGGTCATGTGCAAGAAGACCTAGGAATGCGCCAAGCCAAAAGGGTGACTTGATTCAAGTAGAAGCCCATAAAGGCAAGATGAGGGCCTAAAACAATATGCTTAGAGGTGGTGAGAAAGGACATGCATGCTAGGAATTTAATGAAGGATATGGCCCTTGATAGAACTGAATGGTGAAAAAGGATTCATGTAGCCAACCCTATGTTGTTGGGAATTGGGATTAAGGCTTTATCGAGTTGACTTAAACAGCCCAAATATAAGGAACTACTTTGATAATAGGAAAATTCCAATAGCTCCTAATCATACAGCCACGTGGTCTGAACCTTCAAATTTAATATCCATCCTTAACTTTCACAGAAATATGCGGAGCAAAGAGTAATCAAATTATCTTCTCAATCATAATGTTCTATGCATGCAATGTTCGTGTGAAATACCTTTACAAGGCAGCCGCATGTATCCAGCATGTCAGTTCTTGAAGCATACTCCACTACCTAGACCATGAAGATTTGGAAGAATTAAAAGAAACTTTGCAAAACATATGCCTATAAAACCATGTTTAGCAATAAATGGGAGATCAAAACTTACTATAAAGGTATCTTCACCAACTAATGCCGATTTTGAAATTTGACCCATGAGCAACCCATAATCCACTTCTGTGTAGGGAGGGGTAACACTGATATAATCAAATGACCCATCTTTGCCTACACACAATCAAATCTTAGTCTGTCATAAATCCCAATATAAAAGAAATTTGATCATAAATAACAGAAGTTAGATATTAAAGAAGTAAAGCAATTGACGAATATATAAATTTAATGATTACTTTTGCATGGTAACTGACAGTGTTATTTTCTTTATTCTATTCTATAATTTTAGTTACTTGTCAGTTGCTAATATGACATGTTTAAATCATTCAGCAATACCAAGACAAGCCGAAAAAAATGTGTACCATAATTAAGGGTTCACTTATAAACAATTTATTATGTATAATTAATTACAAGTGATGATTGACAACAAAAAGATCAGTACGGTTTGGCTTAACTATAAATAAATAAACATCCAAGCTTACACACGCACTAAATCTAGATTTTTGGCTAATTGTCATGTTGCCCAATCCGTATGTGTCAAAGCCTGACACTTGTGTCTGCATAAAGAGAATCAAATTTTTTTATGAAGTTAAATAAACATTAGAATCTAGTGGCAAATTTATCTGTTGGGAGATTTTGTTCCTTCATTATTTAAGCCCCTAGGGGTCATCGGTACACCTCAAAATCATTTCACTTTTTTCAGCCACGCTTATCTGTAATGGAGGTGAGTAACAAAAGCCATCCACTATGTCAATTGTCAATGTTTAAGACTACACCTTGTTGTTCAAGAGCCATTAATATTATGAACTTTCACATCTATATCAAGTTAAACTTCTACAGAACCTGTAAAGGCTATAACAAATCAGTTAGAAGTTTGGATTCTATTTAGTTATCACATATTAGTTATGAAGCACGGATACTTCAAAACCCCCTATAGATGCAAATAGGATGCACATCAAATACACGAGGATCTGTGCCGAATCATTTAAGTATCCGAAATAAAAATAATAAATTTTATACATGAATGTTTGGGGTTTATTAGAGCATCTCCAATGGTATTGCCATTTGAGGTGCCATTGCCAAAATTTGGCATTGGCACCCAAATAGGTTGTTCCAATGGTGTGCCATTTGGGGTGCCAAATTTTTACAGTGGCACATAGGGTCGCCAATTTTGGCACCTCAAATGGAAAATGCCTTTGTGTGCCATGTCATACTTTTCCTTCAAAAAGTGGGAAATGCCAAAATATAGCATTAATGCATTGGAGCACATATTTGCTAAAATTTGGCATTGTTGCAATTTGGTGCCATTTGAGGTGCCAAATTTTGGCATTGGCACATCAAATGGCATGAATGCATTGAAGATGCTCTTAGGAATTAGGAGATATGTCATCGATTTATTTTATTTTTAAAAAAAAATTCAAAACGTTATTTTTAAAATTAGTGGAGTCAATATGCAAATATTAAAAAATTATAACTTAAAAGGGTCTAGAGCTCTCTCTTAGGGTTTACTCTCTCTCTCTCTCTTCTCTCTCTCTCTCTCTCTCTCTCTCTCTCTCTCTCTCTATATATATATATATATATATATATATATATACATACAGAGCTGTTCTGGTCAGCATCATCTGATTTTAAGTTAAAATCAGCTAACATTCAGCAACCGTTGGAGGAAAATTGAGGGCTAAGATTAAGTCACTTAAAAGACCCGGGTGAGGAGAGCTTGACCCGCGAGAAACCCAAATGAAACACAAGAATCAGCCACGTGAAATCCCTAGATTTCACATGCTCAGCAAGCTTTGACGATCTCCATCTCCTCAACCAAGACCCTGGAAGAGGTTGCGAAGGCAAGGAGATTCAGCGTAAAGAAGAGCGAATCAAAAGTGAGGTTGCAGGGGGAGGAGATGGCGAGAAAAGGGAAGTTGGGGATTGCAGCGGAGATATTCGCTGTTATGCCGTCGTTTTTAGTGGTGGAGGTGAAGAAAGATGGAGGAGACACACTGGAGTACAATTAGTTTTGCAGCAAGGAGCTGAGAGCGGCGCTCAAGGACATCGTCTGGACATCGCCGGCCGATAACTCCACGTCTGCTGCTTGAACAAAATTAGTGTCAGAAGATTCAAGATTTATGCATTAATATTGTGATTATTGCCGGAGAGATGAAGATGCTGTCAGCATCACATCAAATCTCAGGTGGCTGGCAATTTTAGAACCCACAAATAATGAATGTGTCGTAAATTCGACAAAGGCAAAAGGGGTTTGATGGCTTTTGGATCATTCCCCATATGGGTCTACTGTATTAAGGTTTCGACATGTCGGCAAATTAGGATCCACCAATTTTTTCCTTTTTTTGGTTTCATCTGTACTACAAAAACAGCTTGATTATATTTGGGCCATTTGATTTGAAATAAGTAATTTGGGTGGCTGAGTAAACATTTTTTTTATTTGTGAATTTCACTATACAGGGAGGGTTTTCTGCAACTGAGAGTTTTGATCAGGGAAGACCTTAGATTTTTCTTTTTCTTTTTTTTTCTTAAAAAAAATTATGTATCTCGATTCTTCAAATTTAGTGTGGGCATGCATAGCAGAAATGCAATATTAGTGTGGCACGCATGTGGACATAGATTCTGAGCTGCAGAGGAAGCTGTTTGGGTTCTGTAAGGTTATGTTTCTGGCTTGGATTGGTTGCTTGAACTCTTGTACACGACTGTTACTCGTGGATTAAATTTTTTGGAAGGAGCTTGACGCCGGAAGAAGCTTGATGCGGCCGGAAGGAGATGAGATGGAGATCGTCAAAGGTTGCTAAGCAGGTGAAAACTAGGGCAATTTGGATTTCACGCGGGTCAGTTTGTGTTTCATTTGGGTTTCTCAAGGGTAAACTCTCCTCACCCGAGTCTTTTAAGTGACTTAATCTCAGCCCTCAATTTTCATCCAACGGTTGCTGAATGTTAGCTGATTTTAACTTAAAATTAGGTGTTGCTGACCAGAACAGCTCTGTATATATATATATATATATCCCCCCAGTTTTGTCATCTCTTCTCTTTCTTTCAACTTATTCCTCTTACACTCTTTTCCTTTCTTTTCAAGAACTAAACCAAGAAGTTTTGAGCTCTCTCTCTCTTTCTATATCTTCATATCTCTCTCTTTCTATGTCATTTTGTGGACTACGGATGTGTTCCGTGATAATTTATTCTCAAATCTTAATTGGTTCTCTACATGTTTTTAACTTTTTAACGTTTGTTATTAATGTTTTAGACCAAAAACTAATTTAATATATAAATTTGTTTATTTATTAATGTATCTTTGCCATATTGTATCTTTCTTTTTTTTTCAAAAATTGACATATCAGTGTATCAATACCGTATCATGTCCATATCCCGTATCCATATCCATACTTCATAGCACAGTGAGCTGCAGTTAAACCTGACAGATTTTTTATCCTATTATAATCATTGATTCATAAATATTCTATCGGGTGAACAAGTTTCAATTGAACCAGGTAGATTAATGACAACTAGGATGATAACTAAAACAAATACCTGTTAGTGCAGTCTTTTGGAACTAGACATTCCACTACAAATTAAACATCATATATTTTTCTATGCACAGGGGATCAATCTTTGATCTACTTGATTTGATTATTACGGAGAGAGAGAGAGAGAGAGAGAGAGAGACCAAAGGAGGAAAAAGAGCATACCTACAAATTGCTCTGCCCGTTCTATGAAATTTTCAACACGAACAGTATGTATCACTGAAACGTCAAGAAACCCAGTCCATTCTAAATTTGGTCGTAGAACATCTGAAACGACCCAAGGATCCATCTCAACAAAATGCACCTGGGAGTTTGAAAATATAGAGAGCATGCAATTCAGGAAAAAATCATATAAGAAATATGGAAGAAAAATTGAGATTAAAACTATCACACAACATATCAAAAATCTTTTTGTAGACTGTGTCTTAAGTCTGAACTCTTAACTTCTAAAAACAAAATAAAAAAGGCTTCTCCAACCTCAATGGTTTCAACAATTATTTATTGGCTTGTCAAATAAAATAAACTCAACTTTTCAAAAACATAACTTGTAATTTCAAAAGATATCATCTAAATTAATAATTGTACCTCAGAACATCCTCGGCTGATTGCTTCAATGCCAACGGATCCTGTACCACTATACAAGTCTAACCAACGACCAGGCCTCAAAGACACTGGACAGCCACCAGCCACCTAGACAAATATTGCACAAATTATTATAATCAAGTAAAAAAGTACAATTATTATAATCAAGTAAAAAAGTACAATTATTATAATCAAGTAAAAAAGTATCATCAAGTAAAATTCTTAGATCAGATCGGCAACTAGTAGCTATGTAGTTGTCTAATTCCATACATCAATAGCTATTGAAGTATTACAAATCTTAAATTGTTTAGAAGTGGACAGCATTCAGAGCTTAATATACAACCATTACCTGTAAAATATCAAAGGCTGCACCTTTTACAACTTCCATCATGGGGCGTACATCCATGCCCTTTGGTGAGAGCAACTTCTTCCTTCGAGCCTTTCCTCCAAGAACCTAGAATAGCCAATATCTTAGTTTGTATTAAGTTTTTCATAAAAACAAACTTCTTGACTGGCCCAGATTAAAATTAAACAATAAACAGAATATATATCTCATAAGTGAATCTTCAGTGAGGATAAGCCCCAAGGTCCACGGCTGAGTTGACATGTGAACCTTATACTCACAGTTCAAACAACTGTTTACTCACACTTACAAATCATATATAACGGCTATTCAACATGGATAAGACATCTACCAATATAAATTTTCCATTTATATATGGAATATTAGTTTCGTGCGACCCACTTTAGATGCATAATTCCCTAAATCCTTCAACTTAGGTATAGTTTAGGTAGCTTTTTTTCTCAATCATGCTAGTAAATCCTCCCTTGAATAATAAAAAGTGTATATATAATCCCATGTTTGTGAACCAATACATGTTGCTTTTGCAAAAATAAAATAGGTAATTGAGCAATTAATGTTGAACATCCTATGAATCATTCACCTTTGTTACCACATAACATGATAGTGATTCCATTATTAATTTGAAAAACAACACTGACTAGTGTTGCTGCTCTATTTTGACAATACCTTCGCATACTTATTATTCTTTTTCCCATTACATCAATCACAAGCAAGAAAAATAGGAGCAAATGCAATACCTGAAGCAGCCTATGAGTGGTTCGAGGCGGCTTAGGCTCTTCTAGAGGGACTTGCTTTCCTCTTCCTGTCCTTTGCAGTTCCTTTCTCCTCCTTGTCTATAAAACCAGATTCAAAACCCCAACAATACCTAATCAGAAGGACGAAAAAGAGAGAGAGAGAGAGAGAGAGAGAGAGAGGAAAAATTACGCACTGTTTGGTTTCCCGCAAAATGTAGGAAAAGAAAAAGAAATTAAAATTTCGAATCTTAGGGACTTAAAAGCTGAGACCAGAGAAAACAAAAACCTCCACTCAACTCAGAATAATACAACTACTTGGCTTAGTTGAGGTGAGTTTCTCATTTTACCGAAACCAAAGATCTTTCATTTTTCTTTGCTTTCTCGTCAACCAAACGGAAGTTATAGATAGACCACAGACCAACACACACACACACACACACACACGAATATAGAGAGAGAGAGAACCTTTGCCGATGGTTCTGATAAGAACTCTTCGGGATCGAGACCGTAACGTTCAAGTAACTCTTTCTTCGCCTCACTCGCCAATCCATTTCTCGTCTCTGATACCATCGCAGAAAAGCGAAGTTAAGTTCAATTAAAGAAAAAATAAACGGAAGATTGATGGAATTTATAGAACTTTACGGGCAGAGAGAGATGCATTGAAGAGTGGTGTACTTACTGTTAGAGAAGACGATAATGGAAGGCCGTCGATTGATTAGTTTTGGGGAGACGTTGAAGAGAGGAAGAAGATTGGCCGATGATGAGCCCAGGTTGGAGCTGATGTTGACGCGAAGTTGAGAGAGAATTGGAGGTAGAGGAGATGATGAGACCGCCATTGCCAGAACTGAAACCTAGCTCAAGGGTTACACACTCCACAGTAAACAGATACACCAGGACAGATGCCAAAATGCAATTTGCGCATGAATAGTTAAGGCTTAAAATTATAATAGAATTGAAAGATTTGTCAATTATATTTTAATTTTTATAAATTTTTTTTTTCTTAAAAACAATGGCATTTTACCTTAATATTGTTGAGGATTCAATCATCTACGGAAATGAAGCTCGCATTGAAATAATTACAGAAAGATAATTTTTTGATGAAAATATCCTTTAAAAACACATAATCACCAAATTTGTTAAAGATCATCAATCCCCAGTTTTTATATAATTGCCATTTTTGTTGATAATAATCATTTTATCAATAGTCAAATCATATTTAATAAGTAATGATAACAAATTAGAAAATATAAATAAATCAAAAATCACCATATTGCTCCAATTTTTGTGTGTCCAAACTCTCATTTTGTGAATTGGTGATTCAATACAAATTTGGTGATTTAATGAAAATCGGTGATGACACATATTTTTTATGATTATATGTAACATTTGAAAATTGATGATTCTGTATTTTTTTTTTGTATTATGTGTAATTTTGGTGATTGGTGATTGTATAATAGTTTGGTGATTATATGTATTTTTGGTTATTATACATATCATGCATGCATTTAATGTTTGATGGAACAAGTGAGGACGTAATTTGATGTTAATTTTATTTTGAAATGATTTGAACATTACAACAATTGGTGATTTGTGATTGTTAACAAAAATAATGATTATTAAAAAATATATGGTGATCGGTAATTTTATATAAATTTTGTGATTCCTTATATTGTTGGTGATTAATAATTATCCAGATTTTTGGTAATTATTTTATATTGATTTTTGTTGACTTCCAAAATTATCCCATATTATTCCCCATAAAAAGTTAAACCAATCCTCCCGATTGCTTGCTGGTGGGCAACACCATAGATGACATGACTACAAGTTGGCATGTATTTTTAATTATAATTTCTTTATCCATTTCAAATAGATGAAATAGAATTTTAATTCTATTGAAATTAAATATATTCTATTTTGATTGGGTTCCAAAAGGACTATTAGAGATAAGTTCTTTGTTCAAATTTGTATTATTACGATTCTTATTATCTTCCTTTTGCTTAAAATTATGTTTGAATGGATTAGAAATCGAATGACTTAGGAGTTCAAGCACCATATGTTTCATGAAAATAGAAATCTAGAAATCGAATTTTAGTACCCTACCCTAAAATTCGATTTCTAGATTTCTATTTTCATGAAACATATGGTTCTTGAACTCCTAAGTCATCCTAAATTCCTAATGTATTTTGTGAGTTTTCAAATTAATTTTACTCAGAGCTACCATCTCAAATTTAATTAAAACCATTTTTACCATAAAAATCACCTTTAAAATATGATTTCTACACACAAAATAAAAGTAAAATTCTCATATATTACCTTTAGTGTCTTTTACCACAAAAGTAAAAAACTAAAACTTTAAAAAATTTTGTAGCCTATTTTCCTAAGGAGTGGCACGAGGGAATGTAAAAATTTATTCAAAAACCCAAGTATTGTCTCAAGTAATGACCCTGGAAGGGAGGATAAATAGGATCTTGGAAAACTTTGAACAATTATGTGCGGAATTTTAAAACTAATTAATACAAATGCAATTTTATATAAAGATGAATACAAAAGAATGAATATAAATTGTAAGAGTTGGGGGATAGAGAAATCAAACACAAGATATTGACGTGGTTCAGCACTCATCGTACGCCTTAAGCTCCTAGTTCAAGGATTACTCAATCCATTGTGAATTACTCCTAGGTTGATAAACCTTTATACTATCCTTCTTCTGGGTCAAGATAGAAAAACCCAATATCATTTCCAATGAATATCAAACCTTTACAAGCAATGAGCACGCACTCACTCATTTTGAGAAGGATTATAACCTAACCCCGTCTACCAGCAAGATATACAATAAGATTGTATGTACAATTGCAGTTTTTCAAAGAGTTGATGTGTACAAGTGAAGCTCATATTAAAATCTCTCAAATATTAAACTAGTTGACTCAAGAGAGAATGTTGTTCTTTGGCTAATTCACACAAGAATGATTTAGACTAAGTTAGTAGATGTTTGTGTGTGTTTATTAACTCAAACAAAACTCAAAGAATGAGTATTTGTAAGTCTAATGTCAAATATAAATAAAAACTAGCCGTTATGCACTTTTCAGCACAACCCCATTAGAACGATTCAAGACCCTATTCTAACGGACTAGTCGTTGTAGGCACAAAATAAGTATTTGTTTTAACGGTATCTAAACTCATTCTAACGGCTAAGCTGTTTTGCACTAAACTTGTTTTAACTGCTAAAACAAGCTCATTAGCCCATTTTAACAGCTTACGAATTCGTTAGAATGGCCAAGCCTAATTTTGCCTATTTTTCAAAATAAAACAAGTTTGATTAAAACTAAAGGAAAAATGATTTAAACCAACAACCAAGGAACCTTAGAGACTTAACATAGAGTGTGTCATTGAAGTCCTAAAGTCCAATCATGTCAAGTTCAAAAGCCAAGAGAATTTAACCCATAAAGAGATTTACAAATACATTTCAACACTCTCTCACAATGATAAAATACAAAGTCTTCACAAATGAGTCTTGAATCTTTGTGCTGCTCTTCACCCTTGAACTTCAACAATGCTATAACTATTTGCTCATTACTCCTTAATGAATATGCAAATGATTCACTTAAGCTTAGCTTTAATGATCTCCCAAATTGTACTATGAGCTTAGCTTTTTTAAAGTCTTGATTCCAAACTTGCAAATTTCCCTAAAATGTGAACCATTAGAAACGCAAGAGAATTTATTGTTATCATCAAAACCATATAACAAAGTTGATTGAAGTCATAAGGTTAACACCAAGGTTATATATTTTATACACAATATTCCATAATTATACCTAAATGCTCAAATTTGATACACAAAAGTCCATATGATTCCAAAATATTTTGAAATTTTTTTTTTCTATCTCACTTCTCACCTTTTTTCTCTCATCCATTCTCCCTCATTCTTATCTCTTCAATGACACCTCTTCTTTTCTCTCTATCATCGATGTCTCTTTTATTTCTTTAGTCTTATGGCGTATGCGCGCGATCTCTCTTCGTCCTCTTTCTCTTTTTTTCCATATGGTTCACCACGAGAATGAAAGTACAGATGAGTTCATATCCATCAAAGCTGAATCATTCTTAAGCGTGTCTTCATTTATTCGAGAAGTTACAAATTTGTTGAAGTTCCATCATTTTCAACCAACATTTTCTCCTCTCTCTCTTTCTCTCTCGGCTCTCTGTTAACCTCTCCTCTCTCGTGCCTTCCATGGTTTACAGATTTGTGGTAAGGAGGTCGCTACGAGTGAGATAAATACACTGAAACTTAAACAACCAGTTTAACCACAACATGAGCTTAAAATTCTATTAATGGATGAGTCATGAGTCTCTTATTCAATACCTTGGATCATACAAAAACATTTATAAATTCTAAAAATAAAATAAAATTGTGTTGCGTAAATGATGCATTGATCGAATGTTAAACTAACTAATCCTTTGGATGATATCCGACAAACCATAGCATCTCTCAATATTAATCTTTAAATTATTTGGATGTATTTTAAAATATTTGTCAGATTGTTATACTGATATTAAATTAGTTAGTCAAACATGTAATGATTTAGACAAGCTAACACTTTTTATTTTTGCTTTTAAAATTAAAAGAATAAAAGTTTTCATAAATTTCTATAATACAGAGTAATGATAAAAATTAAAATAACAAAAAAAATATTTCTTTAATTTTTAAAAATAATAATTAATACTAGGCACAATCAAAATATTTATTATATGGAAAATGCTATGCATCTTTATAATGTATCACTACAAGTATCGCTACAAAAAAGAAAGATCGTGAATTTCCAAAAAAAACCCATGAGTGATTTTTCAAAATTACCATCATTTTTTTATTGTAGAGATACTTGTAATATTTCGTTATAGCAATGTATAGTATTGCTTTTATTATATTCTACTTAAAAAAAGGGGGGCATTTTACCTTAATATTGATGGGGTTTCAATCAATTACATAAATAAAGTTTCGTACATGAAAATGGACATTTTTGCCCTTTTAATGGTAAAAAAATTTGAATTTCATTTGAAAATTTTCACATCATCACCAATTTTGTAAATAATCACAAAAAATCTGAATAATCACCAATCACCAACAATATGAATAATCACCAAATTTACACAGAATCACCGATCACCATATTTTCTAATAATCACCATTTTTGTTAACAATCACAAATTACTGTCCGTACAGGTCATTTTAAAACCTTTTAACATCAAATCATGTCCTCACTTGTCCCATTAAACATTAAATGCATGCAGGATATGAAAAATAACAATATATATATAATCACCGAACTGTTAAACAATTACCAATTACCAAAATTACACATAATACCCAACAAAGCACATAATCATCAATTTACAAATTTTACATATAATCACAAAAAAATATGTGTTATCACCAACTTTCATTCAATCACCAAATCTATATTGAATCACCATTTCACAAAATGGTAGTTTGGACACGGGGGAACAGGAGCAAGAAGACAATTTTTAGTTTTTTTTTTTTTTTTTTGTTGTTGTTGTTGGTATTTTCTAATTTGTTATCATTACTTATTAAATGTGATTTGACTATTCATAAAATGGTAATTATCAATAATTGTATAAAAATTGAATATCGGTGATCTTTAACAAATTTTGGAATTCTATTTCAAAATGGTAATTATGTGTTCTTAAATGATATTTTCATCAAAAAATTATATTTCCGTAATTATTTTAATTTAAACTTCATTTTCTAATTGATTTAAACCTCAACAACATTATTAAAGTAAAATGCCCAAAAAAAATACAATACGTTGACATTGGTGAAAATTTTTTTACTCCTTTTAATTATCGTTCTGATATTTTATTTCATTACTGAAATTCATGGAAATTCCAGATAACTGTGGGTCCCATTTCATGTTTTCACATGGATTCCACGCGTTGAACGCAGTGTGCAGGGGAATATATGATTGCAAAGTATACAATATCAATTTTGTTTTTAAAAAAAGTATACAAATATCTTCTCTTTTGAAGCACATACCAAAACTTGGTACTACCGTAATACACGAAGGAGGCGCCCTTATCGCAAAAACCCCCTCCTTTTTGGTACAAAATTTAAAAAATATCTAATTTTTGTGCTAGCGGGGCAATTCGAAGATGTGGTGATGCAATAACTGCTCCTTTATATTTATTTTTTTTATTTATATGTACGGTGTGGCATTAAAGTTCGTGGCAACAGCGTCACACGTGCTGCCAAACTATCAAAGATTTTGGACGCGTCTTCACTGAAACATCGTGGAGGCAACTCTACTGTGCTCACACGCTTTACCATCGAGTAAGTACGAGTCACGCGCCATAAGGGTAAGAATGAAGAAACACGAAATTTTAACTAGATTAGCCACGTGGCACGCGATAAAGAAAAGGGTACCCCGAGTCCAAGAAGGTTGCGTACGCTAGCAACTGCCCACCATCAATTGCGTATTTATTGACTGAGCGGGATGCCTAAGCCGTAAAAACAAAATAAAAACAAGGAGGAAGAAATCGGACTTTTATATTCTCATCGGAACTGTTATAGATTTGAAGAAACTAGCTATCTCTTCTCTCACTTCCAGTTTAAAAGAGAGAGCGAGCGAGAGAGAGAGAGAGAATGGGAGCCTGTGGGTCGAGGCCGGAAGGTTGCGTGGGCGGTAGATTCGATTTTAGAAAGAAAAGTCGCAAGCGAAGAAGAGTAATCAAGAGGCGTATTTCGTCCAAGAAGCTCGAGAGAGTCGATGATCCATCTGCCTTGACGGGTCGTTCTTATAGTAATCCAACATTCCAAGGTTCTAATCTTTCTGATTCAATTTTTTCCTTTAATTTTATTTTATTTTGTGGGTTGATTTATACTGTAATTAAGAAGCTTGGTTTCTTTTTTTTAGCTTCTGTTTATGTTTATTTAATGCTTGCAATATTCAGTAATTAAGATTTTGTCTTTATAAAGTCCCTCTTTCTCTCTCTCTCTCTCTATATATATATATATATATATATATATATAGAGAGAGAGAGAGAGAGAGAGAGAGAGAGAGAATGAGGGCATGTTTGATTCCCATTGAAATTGAATCCCCCATTTCATTTTTGCATAACATTGAAGCTACAGATCCATCATCTTCAATGGGACCATTGAAAAAAGTTGGGAGCTGTTACCATAAATGATTTGTTTGTGAAATTTTAGTTGCATTTAAGTTCTGTCTTATGTCATAATGGAATGCAGATTCAACTTCTCACTAATTGAATTATTCCCCCTTTTACTGG